>CAKNXH010001306.1:0-13926 GCA_932178445.1 Andricus quercusramuli
CGATAAGTATTATATTTATTAAAAGTTTTTAATGTTGCAAGAAAAACGATTGCAATTACTCTGTGACCTTTCAACTCAAAATTTCACGTAGAATCCGAATTTCAACAAGTGAAATGTTAATCTTTCTTTTTTAATGAGTTTTTCTTGCATGATAGGGAGAGGATACGATGTGGATACTATGAGGATACGCTGTAGCGTATCCGCTCCGTTCGTTCGGTCCGCCAGGGACCTCAAAAAACCTCACAAAACTTTTTTCCGAGTCCGTGGGTCAGACCATGTTCACTATATGTTTTTGTGGTCGCTGGATCCGAATCCATGATCTAAAAACTCCAGCACGTCCGGGTCTTGATTTTCAAAGAAACTTGTGAAATTTGTTCATCCGACTTACGTGCGTCTGCCACTCAGAGAAATGTCCTCTTGTAACAAAAGGATGTTTCTTGACCTAAATGGAATTTCCTTTTAAATTTGAGGTTGATAGTATTTTCATTTCTCTCAACAGGAATCCTTTTGCAGCAAAAAATTTTCTTATGCGATTCGGATTTAGCGACACCAAAAACATATAATAAACATGGTCTGACCCCCGGACTCAAAACAAAAATTGTACGAGGTTTTTGAGGTTATGTCAGAACCCTGACGTGCTGGGGGTTCTCGGACCTCAGATTCAGATTCATTAACCCCAAAAACATATAATAAACAGGGTTATAATAAACCCCCGGACTTGAGAAAATGAGATTTTTTGAGTTTTTATGAGGTTATGTCAGAACCCTGACGTTCTGGAATTTTTGGGACCTCGGATTCGGATTCAGCGACCAAAAAAACATATAGTCAACATGGTCTGACCTCCAGGCCCGAAAAACAATTTTTGTTTGTGTGGCTGTGTAATCGATCCAGATACTCTGTCACTCCCTTGATTAAACCATTTGAAGACAGCAGTATCCAAAAACACATAACTATTTTCACTAAAAGACCGCACGTCTACACTACAAGTGGGAAATATGCTCTGTTGCGTATATAGCGCATAATGATGATGCAGTTCATCCAGACATACGAAGAAGTTATGTAACAGAAGTCCAACGAACCTCTCGTTCTACCATGTGAGATAGACAGAGACAATTCGATTTTATTCTAATGGCAGGTCTTTTCATTTTAAAATGATCATACTTTCTCTATCTCTGTCTATCCAATACTTCTTTTTTGTTTTATTTGTCGAATCGCAGAGCCTATTGGTAGCTACGAGAGCGCCACCAATTCAGAAGAAATTTGAATTTAAATTAAATATCAACAAGAAATCTTATAGTAAATAATTCATTTTAAACCGTAGTATAACATTTTTGATTAAGATGAATTGATATTCACTGCTCTTTTTCGTGAACATTGCTCCAATAACTTCGAGATACTACTTCGCGATATACATTCGCGTGTCAGATGGCGCTGTTGTCAAGATCAAAGACAGGCGCATTCGATGGGATGAAATAATCCGGTCGGTCCCATAAAGCATCGGCTTCAGTTGGCTTATTGCATCGGAGACCCAATCAGACCCACTGTTGGTTGACGCGAGCTCGCCATCGTACTTCGAGTGCACTATCGCAACGTCATGACGCAGTTAGACAGGTAGGCCGTTCGGGCAACATCGCCTTAGCGCAACGCTCCTGTTTTGTTACGCCTGAGTGAGCACTGTACTTTTAAAATCAAATTGCACTGATTCCATCGCTTGTTCACTATAAAATCCTAAGCCCATCTGCGTTTTGTCATAAATATCTTCAACGTGAAAAAACAACCTTAACTTTAGGAGAGACGGATACGTTTAAACTTTAAATTCATTTAACCCCTTTTGGAAGCAGCAATTTTTGCTTTAAAATCCACATCTAAAATTTGACCAAAGAAAACATCTACAACTGCCTTAGAATCTTCCAAGGCTTTAACATATCTTAAACATCCCAGCCTACATTTCCACCGTGAGATATCGATTTTGTTTGGTAGCATTTTACAGGAATTCCCTTTGAATCCGGAACTCACGCGACTTATTTCACGCTGCACACTGCGTAATTCTGCCCATTTTAAAGCCTCAGTTTCAAATTCATCCATTATGTGTATGAATATAGTATTCACTTTGCACAGTCGTAAATGTAATTCGAGTGGAAGAATGATTTCTAGCAATGTTTTGTCTTTATTAATACTCAGAAGTGGAGGGTGAATGTAATTCTTATAATCCATTGCATTCTTATCCACAGCTTCCGCTTCAAGCCAATCCACGTAATTTTGCATCAGGTTTCCAATCGACCAGTCAAGCCGACGTTCCTGGAGGTAATTTTCATTTGCATAGCACCACGTACAAGGAAATAGACTGCTGTGGGACATTATCCCTGCTAAGATGTTAGCTAGCTTAAAGTCAGTTGCAATGGTTCCTTCAAAGGTGTTAATATTCATTGCAAATCATAACAGTGAGTAGATAAGTAAGGCGGTTCCTGGATGAGTTAGTATAAGTGCGAGTCTGTGTGAGGTGGCCTGGAGGCCGTGTTGCTAAGCTTCTAGAACATTCTCTAGGGATCCTGGAGCTTCTAGGACATTCTCGAAGCTCGTGATGACGTCACAGTAATATTGCACAATTGTGCCAGCTAAATCCATACAAACAGCTTCAAGGTTATTTCTTATCTCAAGAATGTCGCGTAAATACTTCCAAGGTTATATTTTGCATTGTCCTGGCAATTTCTACTGCGCCATATAGTTATTGCAAGAAAAACAAGGATGATTTATTGCTTCTGGTGTACAGATGAAATTTGATACGCAGTTCAAGATTATTTCTTATCTCAAGAATGTCGCGTAAATACTTTCAAGGTTATATTTTGCATTGTCCTAGAAATTTCTACTGCGCCATATAGTTATTGCAAGAAAAACAAGGATGATTCATTGCTTCTGGTGTACAGATAAAATTTGATACGCAGGGCTATGCATGGCATCCTGTTTTGTCTATCAATTTGATGTATTGCTTCCTTACAGATATCATATTCATCTAAAAATTCCTGTCTTGATTTAGCGAGCAAATAATCAGTGAGAAACATTTGCAGGCAACCTAGAACCTTCTATAACTCAAATTATACTGTGTAATTTCTGAAATAGCATTTTAGTAAATAAGTTCAAGGTTATTTCAATGACTCATTGCATTTTGCGTTGCAAAAATTATACTCCACCGTGTCGTATATAATATGGAATCTTCCAGAACTATTTTGCATCATATGATGCAATACTTCAAATTATACTACGCAATCTCTGGAAAGATTGTGTCATATGATTCAATACTTCAAATTATACTAAGAAACATTCTTAGGCAGTCTAGAACCTTCTTTAACTCAAATTATACTGCGTAATTTCTTAAAAATAGCATTTTAGTAAACAAGTTCCAAGTTATTTCAATGACTCATTACATTTTGCGTTGCAAAAATTATATCCCCATACGTGTCGTATATATAATGTAGAATCTTCCAGAATTACGTCGCATCATATGATTCAATACTTCAAATTATACTACGCAATTTCTGGAAAGATTGCATCATGTGATGCCATACTTCAAATTATACTACAACGCAATTTCTAGAAAGAATTTTTTCGTGAATAAGTTCAAGGTTATTTTTTCAATGAGTCATTACATTTTGCTTTGCAAAAATTATATATTCTAAACGAGTCCTATATAATGTAGAATCTTCCAGAACTTTGTTGCATCATATGATGAAATATCTGTCAACTTCTCTTTCATCAGTTTGTGGGCAGATGTCAGATTGTAAAGAACAAAAGCAACAAGAGTTGGAAAGTCGTCTAAACTTATTTCTGCAGAACATTCGAGAACTGAAACAAGTGATACAAGTGCGAATAGATTTACAAGCTTTAACGAGAAAATGTAATACAGTTAATATTAAAGACTGAAGGTGGATTTCATAAAACTAAACAAAATCGCAGTCAGTGAAGACTTCCTTCCAACAAAGAAGCTGCCAGACCTAGATGTTAACAAAGGATACGAAATAACAGTCATCAAGAAAGCTAAAACAAAATATGGAATGCGAATGCTCGTGAACGTAGAAAACAAATTCTCAGTTTTTCTACCTCAAAGAATTGCAAAACTGTTTGAAGAGGATGAAGACCTGCAGTGGGACTCCGATGCTGTTTCGAAGTCGAAAGTAGAACGAACCTCTCTTTCTATCTCCACACGTTAGAAAAAGAGGTCCGTTCGATTTTCGACTTTCGGCACGGTATCGGAGTCCCACTGCTGTTCGTGCAAACAAAGAAAGCCTGTGATGATCAACACCTTGAAATGTTGTATTTGCCAGATAACAAAATGTCCGCCTGTGGCTGGTGTATGTCCGGTACGCGGTCCGATTGACAGGACTGCTGTGAGGCACCTGAGTAGCTGAATGTGTCCGCTATTGCTGGCTATTACGCTCACACGGTCGACGCTCATCGGGCAGGTTATGGTCCAGGCACGTTTGTTATCTGGGTTGGGAGGACGCTTCAATTCCATCGAGTTTGTAAAGAAAAATATATAAATTGTGTAATTTCCAATCATCACTCAGTGTCTGCAAGCCTTCAGTGCAATCAACATCATCGAAATGTCTTATACGCCTCGAAATCAAACGTTACATGCAACTACATACAATCTGAATTCTTCAATCACAAAGCAAATTATCATCGGTCCTGAATTAGAAAAAGACGGCAAGCTCGCCTCAGCCGTGAAACTGCTAGCCAGTCATCCTCGTGCAAGTGTAACCATGTATCCTGAAGGCTGGAAATTATTCAAAAGTTACTTCAACCTAATTTCACTGTCCTTTGATGGTCAAGAGAAGCATCAATGCATGGACTGTGTAAATTTCCGTATACACGTGACTACGTTTTGTGGAGATTATACATATAGTGGCTTTGGAGCAGATTCAAGATACTCGAAAACATCATCAGTTTGCACTACATGAAACAATGTTTGCTGTTCTCCAGGAAGTCAGTGCTTGTATCGACCGGTATCTTCTGGAACAGAGTCTTATGCCGTTTCAACGTACAAAAGATTTCATCATTGAAACCATAGCTGAAGGTGTTTGGCGCAATATGAAATCACCTTGTGTAAAAAGAGTAAAATCTTATATACAACAAAATTATACAAGTTTAAAGAATAAGGCAATGAAAAAACTTATATTTACTAATCTCATGCGATCTTAAATTATGTTTCTTGAAATAATTACATTCTACAATCAAAATATGTGTGAAGAAGTGATTGAGAAATTACCAAAACTCAGATGTGTGAATGGTACCTTTATACTTTAAAATTGTATCTATGTTGAGAGTAAGAAAAAAAATCTGAATAAAAAATGTAATTTAAATGAAATTCGTACTTACAAACTAGACTTTCTATCCCACTATTGTGAGAGTCGTCAAAACCTAGCTATTTTACAAACAGCTCATTTCCACGTTTTTTCAGTACTTTTTCCACAAGATAAATGTCTGGATGTCTAACTTTGCTAAGTTCTTGTTCATAAAAACTACCTGCAATAGCTTTATCTTGATAATCTTTAAGTATATACGTCACTGGTTCGGTATTCTTAACATGACTTATGGTAGATATTTCAGTTGTCCAATTCGGTGTGTAGCCTTTCTCAAAAGCATGCTTAAATTTACTTATACTTACTCTATCTCCAACTCCAAATTTGGCCTTCTTAACTGCTTGTTTCACACTGAAATTCGTGTATACATTGAACAACAATTTTTACTCATTTTGCTTATCAAATCCTTTGGTTTCATTCTAATAGTCTGATGTTTGGTATCGTTGTAGGACAACATTAAATCTTTCCAAATATCCCTGCAAGCTAAATTGCATCCACATTTTGTTTTTCAAGGTACGATTAAATCGCTCGCAAATTGATGCTATTAAATTACTAAATGTCGAGTATAAATTTATCTTATATCGCTTCATAAGATTCTCAAAATGCGAGTTGTAAAATTCTTTACCTCCATCAACATGTACATTTTTTGGTACGCGTCCTTTATCAAGTACAGATTCCATGGCTGCAGCTACATGTTCACCCTTCTTAGATTTAACAGGAACAGCCCAAGCAAAATTTGAAAATATGTCAATTACAGTTAAGATGTACTTGTATCGTTTGTTTACTCTCTCGTATGGTTGCATTTCAACAAGATCAGCTTGCCACGGCTCATCAATTCCACGGATGTCAAAATGTCGACGTTGGTAATTTCTTCTAACTGGCTTGTGCAGCTCCTTCGCCAACTTCTACCTCTCAACGTCCATTTTTGAGAGCATCTAGTTTAGTGTCTACTTAACTAATGAGCTCTGAATTTCGATACACCATTTTTTGAATGGATTCAGCCTCAATTTTCACATTTTTAAAAAGTTTATCTGTGGAATTTTCCAAACTTTCAAGCATCATATTATTGTTAACTACTTCAGTTCGCAAGGAAGCTATAACATCGTAGATAGTCTGAAGTTCACGCTGTAGCATATGTTGCACCATATTCAGGTTAACAGCATCATTCTTCTCTTGAGCATCAGTCACTTTACATAGCATTTTATTATTCATGTCATAATCTCCTTCAGATGTGACTTTGAAGCCAACTCCAGGAGGACCACGACTTGTACTCTCTGCTCGCTTGGAATTACGTCCGAATACATCGATGCTCATCTTGCAAATGACGAAAATCTTGATAAAACACTCATTAATATATAAATCCAGCTTCTCGCAGCTCTTCAATAATTGATATAATTTCGTTTGTGTGACTTAGATTTCCAGCTGCTTGAGACACTATCAGTAAGCGTAATCGATCGACCAATTCATTCGGGTCATTCCAGTAAATGTAGTCCATCTGACTTCCCTCTCTAGCAATTATTTGTTACGGGATCATACCTTTACCTGATAATGATTTCCTGTTTTTACTCCGTCTCTCTGTATTTTTTGCTATGGGAATCAATTTCTTTATAAAATTTTTATATTTAAAGGTTTTATTGTCACGAATTTCGCCATCTGGTTTATAATTCTTTTTATACGTGTTTGTTGCAATGATAATTTGCCTCTAATTTTCGAGATCACTGGGATTTATAGAGGGCTCTTCGGGAACTTTTTTGAATAAAAGTTCAAGCAAGCCTTTACTTTTGGGAAAATTCAAATTACCCACATGAATATAGTTTTGACTGAAACTTATCTGAGAATCTCCGATCATTAATCTATCCTTCGTTAATTTTCTCACTCCATACACATTATCGAGTTCTCTGCTTCTTTCACCCAACAATATGAGATACTTCTTTGTATCACCATATGAGGCCACCAACAATTTTCTCGAGTGGATTAAGAATGGGCTTAAACGTGTCACTAGATGTTCGCTCAACTGTTTCTTTACCCAAATTCATCAACCTATGCTTTCGTCGAATTGATTCACTAGCTCTAGCAATTTGATGAAAAATATCTTTTTGTTTTTGAAAATTCTCCTAACGTGAAGACATGCTGATACATCAGCGTCTAAGGTGCGACTGTTTCTATATTGATCACTACACATGTATATATTACTTCTTAAGATTTATAAAACAATCGACGCCTTTCCTATATCTACCTTGGTTAAGATTCCTATCCTTGTCAATTACAACGAATCCATACTTGTCATTATTCCAGCAAGCTAAACACATATGCTTCAATTGTGAAAAAGTCATATCAGTATTCACATGATCATCATAAATATGCTTTAGATTCATTTCATCTTGTTTAAATAACACAAATAAATTAACATTATCGCGTACAAGATGTTTAGGAATATGGGCATAGGTCTGGCTCAAGTAAAAGCAGTCGACATCCTTGTGTCTACCCATGGAAAAAAATGCTCTCATATTATCTTGTTTCTCACAAGCCACATCATCAAATACATGACTGATTTTGGTTTTGCTTCACTTGGCATTATAACCTCTTCATTCTCATTGAGAGGATAGTACTCAACACCATCTACTGATTGAAGGACTTTTTCCAAGAATGCATACTTTGGCTGTTTCAAAGATTTTGAGTAGATGTAAATATTTTCAAATCTGAGCCCATTTGGACGTATCAGTAGAGCCAGCAAAGCATTTATCTTTCCACAGTTGGAAGGCCCACAAAATATTGCTCGTACACTGTTTGGCATCAAATGTCCATGTCGTTTTTCTCTATTCTCCTTTTGAACAAGCGAATCAAAATTCTGGATGGGTAGTTTCACAGGTTGTGCTTCAAACTGCATCCTGAAAAAGACTGACTAGAAAACCTATAAATATCTTTGTTGTATAGGTTGGCTCTTCAGTCTGAAAGTATCCCTTGCATAGATATGATCGTTCACAGAGGCAAACGAGTCAGTTGTAAACGAACCGTGAAGCAGGCAAGACGTGGGAGAGGTTTGCTCAACAGACTCATCGATAATTTACCGTTTGAGTTGCACTTGCCTGATCACCAGTACTGTGGGCCAGGTACTAAACTAGCTAAACGATTAGCACGAGGTGATCCAGGAATCAATCCGTTGGACGCAGCTTGCAAAGAGCACGATATAGCCTACTCGCAGAAAAGAGAAAATATAGAGGCCAGAAACTCAGCTGACAGTGTACTAGCTGAAAAGGCTTGGAAACGTGTCTTGGCTCAAGATGCAGGCATAGGTGAAAAGGCAGCTGCTTGGGCAATAAAAAACGCAATGAAGATGAAATCAAAATTGGGGATGGGCCTCAAGAATAAAAAAACCTACCACTAAACTGAGAAAAATTGTCGCTGCAGCTAAAAAGTCCATGATTTCAAGCAATAATGCGCAAACTGCCATTAAATCTGCACTCAGAGGCGCACGCGCAGCTGTAATGAAGGCGGTTGGAGGAAGAAATGTGAATAAACCTCGTATTCTACCTGTGCCAGTCAAAGTAGGAGGATTTTTACCCTTTCTCATACCCATTTTTGCGGGTCTCAGTGCTACCGGAGCGCTAGCTGGTGGATCCAGCTATAATAGACCCGAGATATTTGATCTCGTTAACCCTTTCGAATTTCATATTTCCGGCCATCAGATCCCCGCGTACATTACTTTGTTCGGATCTGACGACGCTCATATATTTTGTCTTCGATTCGCTGACTTCCAAGCCATTATCTTTGGCTTTTGAGATCAGGATTTCTGCATTTTTCGCGACGGTTTCTTTATCATCCCCTAGTAAGTCAAGATCATCCGCATACCCAAGAATTTGTATTACCCCATTGAGGGTAGCACCGGTCGGATTCACTTGTACTTGTCTGATCACGTACTCTAAAACTAAGTTAAAAAGGACGCACGAAATTGCATCGCCTTGTTTTAGGCCATCGCGGATCGAAAACTCTTCAGATAAACTTCCGTTTGCCCGTATTCTACCCCTACTGCCGCTCAAACAAATTTCGATAAGTCTAACTAATTTTCTTGGTACACCCAAGAACTCTAGGATCCAGTACATTCGTGCGCGTATAATAGAGTCGTAAGCTTTTTTGAAATCGATAAATAGCTGATGCACTACTTCATTAAATTCCCATTTTTTTCTAATAGTTGTCTAATTGTGAACATTTGATCGCTTGTAGAACGGTTTCGGCGGAATCCACACTGGTAATCCCCAATGATTTCCTCAGCAAAAGGAGTTAGTCTACCTAAGATTACATTGGACAGGATCTTATAACCCCAGGCGGAAATATTATGTATAGTTTATATATAGTGTGAAGTATTATATATAATATTCGTTTGTTTTATACATTTTTTATATAAAACAAATGAATATTATATATAATACTCCACACTATATATAAACTATATATAATATTTCCGCCTGGGACACGAAGGCACAAGTGAAATTCCCCGATTATTGTTACAGTTAGTTTTATCGCCTTTTTTAAAGATGGGAATAATGATAGAGATATTCCATTCTTCCGGCATGCGTTCTGTTTTCCAAACTGCGCGTATTAATTTACAAATTTGCTTTGTGAGGCAAGGGCCTCCATTTTTTATCAGTTCTGACGGAAGGTCGTCGATGCCCGCGGCTTTGTTATTTTTCAGCTTCTTTATGGCCATTTCTATTTCTATATCAGCAGGATCATCAATTAATAGAGCAGCAGTGTGGATTTCGCCGAGATTACCTTCAACGGGGGCTTCGCGTACATTTAATAGTTTATCAAAATAGTCTTTCCATAAATTCAGTCTCTCTGTCGTATCGCCTACTAGATTGCCATTTTCGTCCCTCATTACTTCGGTTCTACTTGGAAAGCCTTTCCTTATAAAATTGATTCCCCTGTACATCTCACGCGGGTTGTTCTGTTTATTATGCGTTTCTATTTCTAGTATTTTATTCTTTTCCCACTCCCTTTTCTTGGATCTATAAAACCTATTTGTACTTTTACTAATCTCAAGATACTTCTTATGTGTTTGATCGCACTTATTTTGTAAACTACTTAGTCTGGCCTTCCGACGTTTTTCAAACCAGAGTTTGCACTCTTCGTCAAACCATGGTTTGCTTTTGGTTACTTTCTTTAAACCTATCGTAAGTTTCGCGGCTGTCTTTATCGCCTTTTTCATATTGCTCCACAGGGTTTCCGGGTCCTCCTCGCAATTATTGTTATCGTCTCTCTGTTCTTGGAGAGCGTCGAAACTATTAGAAATCTCAACTTGATAATTTAATTTTTCTGTTGCTGTTTTAAACTTATCTATATTGAAACGAACTGTTGGCTCTGTGCGGCTTGTTTTCTTACTTAACGCTAGCCTAGATCTTAGTTTTACTATCACGAGAAAATGGTCTGAATTTAAATCCGCTCCCCTATACGATCTTATATCGAGAATGTTTGTATGACGTCTTCTGTCAATTAGTACGTGATCAATCTGATTGTGAGTGTTACCATCTGGTGATGTCCAGGAGGCCTTATGTATATTTTTATGCTTAAAATATGTGCTTTTGACAACGAGGTTCTTTGAAGCTGCAAAGTTTATTACTCCGGTTCCATTATCATTACTGACGTCATGCAAACTTTCTGATCCTATTGTAGGCCTATACATTGGTTCTTCTCCAATTTTCGAGTTGAAATCTCCCAATACTATTTTTGCGTCAAACATTGAGAACTTGTCAAAAACCTGCTCGATTGTTTCGTAAAAAAGATCTTTAGTGTCTTCGTCTTTGTCCTCGGTGGGGCAGTGCACATTGATTAATACGTGTTTGCTGAAATTACCCTTTAGTACAATGTATGATAACCGATCGTTAATGAATTGCATGTTGATAACCGCTTGCGAAATTCGTTTATTAATAAGAAACCTGGTCCCCAGTCTGAACTCCTTAGCTCTCCCATAGTGAAAAGTATAGTTATCCTTAGAAATTGACGCGAAATCGCCCGGCCAGCAGGTTTCTTGAAGTGCTATTAAGTCAGTTTTGTATTTATTTGCTATCCCAATGAGTTCGCTAAATCCGCCAGTATTTATACTACGCGCGTTTAGAGTTCCCACCCTTAGATCTTTAACTGTGATAAAGTAGATTACATTTTTTAAATATATTTATTCAGTAGATAACCTTATTATTTAAAGATCTGCCACATCTTGTGAAACATTTTAATTTGAAAAAGTCGTTTTTCGAAAACGGGACTAGCTTTTTGTTTTGGTCTTAAAATAGTCGTAAAATGTGCTGGAAATATAATCCATAAAAAAATTAACAATACAAGCACCTTAATTAGATTGAACTTCATATACAATTACAGAAAAATTTTAATTAAACAAAATTTCGAAAACGGACCTAGCAATTTTTTATGTTTTGATCTTAAAATAGTCCTAAAGAGTCCCAAAAATATAAACAATGAAAAAATCAAAAATGTAGGCACCTTCAGGTTGGACTCCATCCAGGCGAACCACGCTGCGCCACTAGTTCCAAAGAGTAATATCGTAAACAAAAAGATATTACTCTTCATATTCCTTAATTGTTTCATTAATCCCAAAAAATAGTAACTTTTTACGACTTACTGGCTCAAAAATTGTTTGAGCAAATAATAGTTTAAGCAATTAAAAAATATTTAGAAATACTTTTGAACATGCCACTCGTCGAATAAAAATAATTACTGTTGACAAAAATTCAAAAAACTATCGTCTTTAACATAAATTTGACATAAAACTGCCATTTTGCATTTTTTTGTGGCAATTGCCGGGTACAATACACGGGGTTTGGGAGTTTAAATTAAATATTATTGGGTCGGAATTATTCCTGGAACTTTCCTTAAGAAGTGACTAAACTTTAATTTACAAAAAGTTGATAACAACAATTTTTTTGAAAACAGAGCGTTTCCCACTTAAAAACCCAGGTTACTTTCAAAAGCCTGGGGGCATGGGTTAACTTTGACCGACTTGAAGGAAAAATAGATAAATAGGGAATATTTTTTCCTGCGAACGAAGATATTAGGGGGGGGGGGGGGTGTCGATCTCAAAAAGTCGAAAGTCGAATTTTTGGACCACCTTAATGGTAGGTATTTAAATCGACGAAAAAACAATTTACCGAAAATGCAATTCGCCGAAAAACGGAACTTCAGGGTATAGGAATCACACGGGTGCCCTGAGGTTAATTTTTTTCAAAAGTCTTGTCACTTCAGAAATCATTGCAGATCTTGATTCTAGAACATGTTTTACGTTCAAACACGCAATGACGGAAATCGCAGATAGTGCCGTTCTTTTTAAGGCCACTTTGAAAAAAAAATTGTTCGTTTACTTATTTCTACATACAAACAGTACAGGGAAATTAATTTTTACAACGTCCTGTTAACAAAGTAGTATTTTTTTAATATACGTATACAGTCAATGTATATTTTCGAAGTAATAATTAGGAACAAAAATTTTTCTAAGAAAAAATAAAAATATTACGTCACACATGATTACTATTGTAAGAACATATGGCTTTGAGTAATTGTTGATCATATTGAGCATGATTTGGTGAAACTTTATATCTACTCCACGTCGACAGAAAATCAAAATGGACTGATTCCATAGCTTGCTCACTATGAAATCCGAGACCTTTTTTGTATACGGGACAAAAATCAACGACGTGGTAAAATAGTGCGTGCACTTTTGGAGTAACTGTAATGTTTAAATCCAAGTAACTGGTTTTAAATTTCTGAATGGATTTTTCATACTCTGCATGTAGTGCACTTCCAAAACAACCTTCAACAACATTCTTGAAACTACTCAATGCAACAACGTATTTCAGACATTCTAGATTACTTTTCGCTTGGAGAACATCAATTTTACTCAGCAAAATTTTGCAAGAATTTCCATTGAAGCCTGTCCCACCGTGAGTAACTTCTCGTTTAACATTGCTCTCTTTGATCCAATCGTTCGTTACTTGCTCACATTCTGCTGACATTTTATCAATCAGTGTGTTGACAACCCCGAGCATCAAATGCAATTCGGGTGGTGGAATCATATCCAAAATTCTAGTATTTTCATCGTCAGAAAATATTGGTGGGTGTATGCAACTTTTGAAATCCTTGGCGTCTTTTTTGTTATTACCTTTTTCGGACCATGCTTGATAATTGCTTAAACATTTACCGATTGTGCGAAACTCGCCACGTTCTTTCAATTCGTTGTTTTTTTTATTAGCAAAACACCAAGTGCATGGATACATACTAGAGTGCGACATTAAACCTGCTAATATATTAGCCAACTTTAAATCCGTCGCAATCGTGATGTATGTACATTGATTTATACTGAGCATGTTCCACAATTGACACAGATTTTCATAATTTTCTTGTGCACAGGGCGCTAAAGCTAAAATGAACACCTTTTTTACACCAGAATCTTTGAAGTTCTTGTTTCCAATGCCTTCTTGAAGTTTGCGGCGTTTACTTCTACTTTCTAAATTAACTGTTTCAGTATCAAGATCTTGTATCGATAAACAAACTTTCAGGAATCCACCGC
>CAKNXH010001306.1:18926-31821 GCA_932178445.1 Andricus quercusramuli
GAGTGGAGACTCTTGGTGGGAGAGCCGCAGCGAGCGGTCCACACGTGTTAACGGAGCTGGACTCGAGAAATTTCCCCTCGCTGATGACCCCTGTGCTAAAGCAATGAGATGCGCTTTTCAACCGTTCTAGAGAAAAACCGCGAAGCGAAAGTCTTTCAATTCACTGTCAGGTCAGGCGGTAGCACTCCGAGTTTGTTGCCAGAATGTCCGAGGTCGATTCCTGCTGCAGGAATTTCTTGCCAATTTTTTCATTGAAATTTTTTTCAATTATACTTGACCATTAAATTTATTTATATCAAGTCAAACTATTTACTTTTCAAACATTTTTTCATATGAAAAAATCGGTTATTTCAATCCTTATCACTACCAACGCCAACATTTCAAGAATAAATCATTTTCAGCGACATCCTTGAAAAATTCTGATTTTTTATGCCATTTCTTGTTACAAAACATTACTAACTACTCTAATTTCAAATTATGAATATTATTATAAAAACAGAAAATGTCTTCTACTTCCATTATATTTTTTATATAATTTTATGTTACTATTTTTTTATATAATTTTATGTTACTATTTTTTTATATTTTTTATTTATTTTATCCTTATTACATCTACTATTTTTATATTTTTCATTGTTAATTTTAATGTAGGCGGAGGGTCCGTGAGGTTCCACTCCTGGCGCTCAAGCTATAAAGCCTATTGTGCCATATCCGTGTTTATTCTCAAGGCAGTGCTCCGAATCCGGCCATCTTTCACCGAATGTTTTTGGATCTCGGTGGGTTTCGTTGTTACAACATTCCGAGATTTTACCTCGCAGGTGCCAGACGTACAGTATTATCGCACAGTAAATGACGGCCTACTTTGTTGATCAGGCAAAGTGATCCTCGCCCACTCTACCATTCTGCAGCCTCCCTAGCAGGTCGCAGACAGACAATACGGGCAGACTAGGGTGGACGGAGCGATCCCTCTGAGATCATCAGTTAGATGCACAGATTCGAAGCACTGCCCTGGTGTGTTATGTAAGTGTATGTGTGTGTGTTCATTACTCGAAATCGGCCAGCGACCATTGAGCGTGGTTCCCCCGTACGTGCCTCAAGCACAAGAAGATCGCTGGCTTATTTTCGAGTCTTCTCAAAGTCCACTTCGACCCCCAAGGTTAGGCTTTCGAAAAGCCCATTTATCCTTGGTAAGGCTGCAGCTTTTTCTGATGGGACATAGAGTTTAAGGTTGGTTTCGAACCACCGAAGCCCAGGTAGAAGTACATAGAAAAACTTCCATTGGTAGAGGCTCAGGGATCGAACCCCAGACCGCCTGCATGGAAGTCTGACACCAGCAATTAAATATCCAACTTGTGTTTGATGGAATCGTTTGGATGTCGTTATGAAGCGTTTGGATGCTCGCTTTTGACGTTTCGACGATGAAATTGTGTGAGTTATCGAATAAAAAAGTCATTAGCACCATACTCGCAAGCGGCGCCTTCTCAAGTGGCAGTGCCCTTCATTGGTCAGCCGTGTCCTTGAATATAATATGTGTCACTGCGAAAACTGTGGTACCGAAACTTTCCAAAAAATTTTGAATTATCTAAATTTCCGTATATTATCAAAATTTTCAAAATTTCTAGGATGTTTCTAAAATTATCAAAATTTCTAGAATTTTCCAAATTATTTAAATTATCAACATTTCTAAAATTTCTAAAATGTTCCAAATTTACAATATTGTCAACATTTCTAAAATTATAGAATCGTCTGAAATTTTCAAAATTTCTAAACTTTTCAAACTTTCGAAATTTACCAAAATTTCTGATATTTCTAAATTTCCAAAATGTCGGAAATATCTACAATTTTCAAGAATTATTACAATTGGTAAAATTATAATTAAGTTTTCCAACAAACAAAATAGGAAAAAAAACAATGTATTTACTGTATATTACGATGGACCGAAAACACTAAATTTTTGAAAATCGAAAATGGCTAGTTCTCAAAAATACTTTATTACGAGAAATTGTTTGTTATTATCAAAATAAAAAAATTTTTGATATCATTGCGACACCGTGGAACTAGTTTTTATTACAATTTTTACAATATTATTAAATAATACGGGTTGTATGTGCAGAGACAAATATAAAAAAGATTGTGAATTAATATATGAAATAAAAAACAAAAGTGAACACATTAATTCGAAATAATCAAAAATCTCATTTCGACTGCGTCTCTTGACCCAATTTTATGTTTTATTTTCGAAATTCATTCCTGATAACACAGGCATGGTTTCTACTTATATGAAGGAATTTCAGAATTTTTATTTCTATTTTTGTATGAATATAGAAAAATTTTGAAAGTTTTAAAATTTTTTAAATCTATGGTAAATATGAATAATAAAATTTTTTGAAAACAATAGAACTTTTAAAAATTTGAGAGTTTTATAGACATTTGAGAAATTATGAAAATGTTAGAATTTTTTAAAATTTAGAAACTTTGTAGAGTAAAAAAAAATTGAAACCATTATAAATTTAAATTTTGTAAATTTTGATAATTTTATTAATTTGGAACACTTTCGAAATTTTTATAATTTTATCAATTTTTATCATATTAGAAATTTTGATGATTTCAAAACTTTTTAAAAAATTTGAAAATTTTAGGTATTTTAGAAATTTGAGAAATTTTGGTAATTTTATATATTTTGAAAATTTGAAAAGTTTTTATAATTCTAGAAATTTTCAGCAGTTTCGAAATTTTGATCATTTTACCAATTTTAATAATTTTTGAAAATTTTAGAAGTGTTGATCATTTAAAAAATTTGGAAAATTCTAGAAATTTTGATAATTAAAAATTTAAATAGCGTAAGAAATTTAACAATTTTGAGCATTAATTTAAGAAATTTGAATGATTTTATAAATTTTTAACATTTCATAAAATTCAGAAATATTAGAAAGTTTGGTAAGTTTGAAAATTTTGAATATTTCACAAATTTTTCAAATTTTAGAAAATTTGGGTGATTTAAGAAAATTTAACATTTTGTAAAATTTTGAAATTTTTATAATTTCATAAATTTGGAACATTTTAGAAATTTTGAACATCTTAGAAATATTTGAAAATATACGGAAACTTAGATCATCCAAAAATTTTCAAAATTTTAGGAAAGTTTCGGTAGCACAGTTTTCGCGGTGACACATCATATTATATTTAATGACGCGGCTGACTAAAGAAGCTCACTACCACTTGAGAAGGCGCCGCTCGCAAGTATGGTGCTAATGACTTTTTTATTCGATAACTCACACAATTTCGTCGTCGAAATGTCACAAGTGAGTTTCTAAATGTATCCTATCGACATCCAAACGACTGGCAACAAAAATTTTGAAAAAAATTAAAATTTGTTCCGCAGCGTGAAGTTAGCACTCCAATTTTAAAAACTCAATATCTTTTTGAGTTTTGCCGTCCAAATGAAAAAAATTGGTTTCCAAACGCATCCTAACGATATCCGAATGATTCCATTAAACAAAAGTTTGACATTTCATTGTTGGTGTGGAAATATTTGTAGGTTTTTAAGTTTTTGAAATAATTGATAAAAACTAGATTTGTCAAAAACAAAAAATTTCAATCTTTTTTCACTTCAACTCGCGCTGACTTAGTCAATTTCTAAATTTTATCAGTTTTATTACCACTAAATTACATTTTTAAGTCTTCTGAAACTAGTTAAGGAAGAAAAACTTAAACTTCTAGTGAAAAAGTTGTTGTTTAGGATCTGAAGAAGTTTTCTGGAAAATTTTTGCTTAATCGGATTAATGGTTAGAAAATCATGACTGTTTTAAATTGCAAGCGGCAATCTAGACACCGCCCTATGCGCATGCTACCTCGTCGACGAACGTATTCAAGCGGACGATATGAAATTCAAGTAAAATAGGGCAGCATCAAGATTGCAGCTTGCAATTCAAAACATTTATAATTTTTTGTCCATCAATCTGATGGAGCTAAAACTTTCCAGAAAACTTCTTCAGGTCTTGATTATTAACTATCCCATTGGAAGTTTTCCGTTGCTTAAAATTCGCTCGATAAACGAAGCGCATGAAGGTTGAAATTCATGATTTTTGCAAAACCATCCAAAAATATTAACAACTTTTTTGTTCATGAAAATATCAATGTTTTGCTTCCTTAACTAGCTTAAGAAGACTTACACATGTAATTTAGTATAAAAAAATTGATAAATTCTAGAAATTGACGAAGTTAGCGCGAGTTGAAGTGAAAAAAGATTTTAAAAAATGTTCGACAAATAGTTTTTATCAATTACTTCAAAAACAGTCAAACTTACAAATATTTGCTAGAGGAAAAAAAGATGCGCCTTTAAATAGTCTACAAGTATGAATTCACGCGTATCCCCTTTTGATCCGAAGAGGTTCAATCATACAAAATATTCCATTTTTTTAACAATTCGACGGACATTATAGGATTGTGACACGTATTCAACAACTGGAGATATAACCATGCATTTTTTTTAACTATATTTTGCTAATACTACAAATGTTCCTTTTTTGTTAAATAGTGTTATTTTTTATAAGTTCATCGCCATTGCCATTATAGATTATTACGTTCACATGAAGCGCAATCTATTTTTTCATACAATGGTTATTAGATATTTTCTCTTCAACCGCTAGCCAACTTCACTTCATTAAGTGCTGGGGGAAAAACGATGGACCAAATGCATGGGACAAAACTTTATTTTTGTAATATCTTCGTAATGAATAATAATTATCATTTTATTATTTCATTAAATAGTTCTTCAAAAATAAAAACTATTTTTCAAATACACTTATATAGACAAAATTAGTTTTTACGACGATATTAGCAAAATATGGAAAAATGGACCGACTCCCATGCATTTGGTCCATCCATCCACACAAAAAACAATGATTTTCTCAATCGCTTGTAAATTGTTCCTCTGGAAACATTTTTACTTATACTGCAAAACTTTATTGATTGGACTTAGCACCGGTTAGCTTTCCCCGCTTCAAATGATCAAATAAATGACGAAAAATGAGAATATTTTGTAAAAAAAACTGTTCTTGGAGTAAAAGTGGTGAAGATTGAAACACCAAATTTTTTCATATGAAAAAAATGATTTAAAATTAACATTGTGGCTTGCTTCACATAAATTAAATAGTTAATTTCAATATGAAGAAATTTTCATGAAAAACTATTTGGCAAAAAATGCCTTCTGCAGGAATCAATCCCAGACTATTCGGTCACAAACTCGGGGCGCAACCGCCCCGGCAGCGTAGATCAAAGAAGTATGTTATTTTACATCAGTCTGTAAAAGCTCGGATTTGAATTTTTTTAATTTGCTAGATACTTCAAAAATATATAAAAAATATTTATAACTTATAATTTTTTAATAGTATATACCGTAAGGTCAACTTCATAGTAGTCATAGGGAAGCGTGAGGGCAAGTGAGACACTACACGGAAAAAAAAAGTGCTGGAAATTTTCATTGACAGAGTCTGTGACTTTAGGATAGGTCTAAAAGCATTTGATAATTTAAAAATATCATATTGGAAAATCATGCAAATAGTGCTTGAAAAAATAAAAGACTTCTTAAATTGCGTCCAGCATAGTCAGTGAAGCACTCCTAGACTCCATCAACAAAATATCACAGAAAAATTTGTAAGCCGTTCAACACTCCAATATTAAATTCTCAAAGACAGTCAAGGAAGGGTTCGTAGACTGTCAAGCTAGCCATTTATGCTAATAAAAAATAAAAAATTATTTTCCAAATTTATAATATTATTACCTTCAACTTACATATTTATTTTAATATTATTATAACACACACAATTAATACTTATATCAATCGCTGGCTTTTTACGCTCTAAAAAATCGGACGCACGCTGCGGGGATTCGAACTACCTATCTTAGACACGAGACTAACGCAACTCATTCCTAACCGCGCAAGCCCCTCGGCTAATCGATCGGGCTGAAAACACAGTAAAAAATCTTGGTGTTCTGCTACAGCTGAAAACTGCGTGGCCGCGTAAAAAGAATTTTAGTGAGGACTGCGAATTAGACAACTTGCTGCAAGACTGATTTTGCATAAAAATTCAATTAAACAATTTTTTTTTTTAATGGAAAAATATAATTTTTCACGGAAAATTATTTTTTAACCAGTGTCTACTTCAATCTTACCTATGTGAATTTGTCTCTGAGCCCTACTGAGCGCGCCTCTGAAAATTCTCGCAGACAGTCATGGACTGTTTTTCTGACTTGCATTCGAGTTCTAAGTTTTTGAATCACGCACTTATTCAATTTAAGTCTTTGCAAATATGAAGTTATTTTATAGCCACTAAATGACTGTATATATACATTTTTTAAACTGTCTTCTAAGAATTCCAAGCCTGTTGTTTCTTGACTGCGCTTGAAAACTCCCATGACTTTTCTTTATTTTTCCATGAAAATGTATGACCACTTTATGGAAAGTATACGAGACTTCATGAAAATGATGGCCCGTCCTGAAGTCTAGCACTAATCTACGAAATGTTCCAAGACTTATTTTTTCCGTGTAGTAGATGGCGCATAAGAGCATCTCTTTCGCACTTATGACTATGACTACTATGAATTTGGCCTCACTGTATAAGAAATAATTCATAGTATATAATATAATATATATAAAGAAACAGTAAATGTATCTTGTATTGCACTTCAATTATTTCTCAATAACGGAGAAACTTGCAGATCTCATCATTACTTTTCATTCTTTTGAAACGCAATGCACAACCTTGCAAAATTATTTAAAGAAATTAGTTTACACAGACTTTCAAAAAGTTACACTAATCGTACTCATT
Organism: Andricus quercusramuli; assembly: GCA_932178445.1. Lineage (NCBI taxonomy): Eukaryota > Metazoa > Arthropoda > Insecta > Hymenoptera > Cynipidae > Andricus > Andricus quercusramuli. Next base: position 25,757 of record CAKNXH010001306.1, read on the forward strand.
ATGTTTTCTGAAAGCCAGCCATACAGGAACTAAACTTTTCCAGCATCGAAAATTTCCGGGAATTTCAAGCGGGTAAATATTTCATTATTTTACATTTTAGTATGTAAAAAAATCAAGCAAATATGAACTTTTTCGATCCGATGCAAGATAAATACCTAACGTTCCTCTGCTAATATTGCCAGGAGTTGAAAGACGCTCGCATCGCCGTCTACGTAACGTGCGTATCACAAGTTTGGTAATCACCTATTACTGGGAGGAGTATAAATCCAAACAAAATTCCGCAGGTTGTAGGTTCCCCTCGTTGATAGATTCTACCTCACTTACAATTAATAGCCCATCAAAATTAAAGATATTATAGTCAAATCTACTACGTAATCCAACAGTGGACGTTCAGAAGATGTAGAAATAATTTCTGTTTCAGATTGGGGCCATTCGAAGACAACGTACAACACGACTGTACCTACCACAGCTAAATTTAAACTTTTTTCCTAGCTTTAAAGATTAAAGAGTATCGCTTTTGTAAAGAAATTTCAACGAAAAGTTGGATGCACAAGAGGGGAATAACATTCGCACTACTACTAATTGTAAAATAGTCCTACTTCTAATCTTATCGTAACTTAAGCGACGAAAGAAAGGCCTACTTAGTTACTAATTGATTATATGTATAATTAAATTATATTAGAGAAGAAGCTAATCTACGTTATTAGATGACTAAAAGGGGATCTAACAAGCCTTTAGGGTGAACGAAACCCCGTGTGATCGTTAGTGAAGGTAAGCAAGGATCGTTACATAGATATAACGAAACTGAACTTCGTTCGTCTCGTAGCTTCGAAACTTTTTCTTATAAAAATAAATCGAGATCTGAAGAGTGTAAATCGCGCGACGATTAACGTTTCGATGTATCGCGGACTGTCCTGGATACCGTAATCTTTTTGAAAATCAAAACATCGTGTTTATTTCCGAGGCTTTACCTAACTAGAGACAACATTTCACAGCAACCTAACGCCATTGATTTTATAAGAACTCCCTAACTTTCTTCTCTACTTGTTCGTGCTACTTGCACCAAGCTAATAAGTTATACTGATAAAAGAAGGATTGTACGATTGTGGTCGATGAAGTACACATGCAACGCGTAATTTATTAAGAATTGTCGATTGTCGTCTAAACTTGCCTCGAATTCAAGAACCTGGCTGCAATATCTTTCAAGAATCCACACATCAAGACGCGTCTCTTCTTATTACAAAATAAAAATAGTGACCACTCTCCTGTCATATCCCAGTTTCTTCTTCACTATCGACATGAAATTATTTATCCATTCTTTCCCCTCTTTGTAGTTTCATATAATTTTTTAGATTAAGATCTTTTTTTACTACCAATTCTGAAAAACGATCCTCTCTCTGTAAATTCCGATTTGTTAGAATGTCATTTTTAATACGAACTTAAAACAAATTTCCTCCTTCTTCTGTATACAGATTTGGTAGATTAATGTTTTCATTTTAATACTAATTTAAGAACATGAAATTAAATTCAGTTTATTATACAGACCTCCATGACCAATGGAGTATTTGCAATTAGAAAGAATATTTATGTTGATTAAAAAGTATAAATACAATTGAATACAGTATAATATTTAATAAGTACTAAATACACTTATTTAATGTAATTATTCACTTAAATCAATTGAAATTTTCAATTATTTGCAGCATACATTTTTTCTCCTCGTCACTCGCAAAAGAGTATTTCACTGATAATTTGGAAATCTCTTTCAAATCAGTCTTCTTGAGATCAAAATGCGATGCCACTAATTCCAATTCCTTTGACAAAGTGGTTCTGAAAACTCCTTTATCATCCGTCTAAAAAAATACACTTTCATATTTAAATAAGTTATTCACTCGCAAATCTGATAATTTTTAATGCCAATCTTTAAAATTATTAAAGATTTAAAAATGACTTACACCTATGCATATTGGATGTCCTGCTTTATACAAATACTGAAAGTGGTGATGAGAATATGTTGGTACAGATTTTGTCTTGACATTTGAACTAAGGCATAACTCTGCGAGAAAAAACGCAATTCATTGAAATTACATATAACTACTAGTATGATAGTAGTTCTTCATATCAAATTTTAACAATCCATATATTCATCAATTATCCATACCTACTGGAATTTTTAGCTCAAGTAATGTTTGGAAAAGCTGATCTGAACCATTTAAGCTAGGATGAATACAAACACAATGACCTAATCTCTCTGGTTTGAAATTCAATATATCCATTATCTCGACTTCATTCGGTACCTGTAGATGAGATTATGTTTAACATTAATAAAATAACGTACTTTTGTAGAATTATATTTCCCTAATTTTATTATTTCATATTAAAAATGTTCACCTCTGCACAATGGGCTGCAATTTTTAAGCCAGCATCTCTCGACTTTTCTAATAGATGCAAAAATACGTCACCCTCTGTTGGATCTCCACTTAAATCAAGGCCAACAACGTACTTTGGATATTTCTTTTGTAATTCAATTGCCAAATCGATATTTTCTTCAGCAACTTGTAGCCCATTCCGTCGATTAACAGAGACTAAATACTTAACAATGATGCTGAATGTTTTCTCGCATGTTCTTTAAATAAATTTGTAAAATATTATTATGTGTTGTGTAAGTAGACACTATCAATGGATGTTACATATTTTCATAAAAAGTAAAAAAGAGTATTAACTTTATGGCCTTTATGATAGCCTCTGTGTATTCATCTTTTCTCATCAATCCCTCAACTTCTCGAGGGGTGCTTCTCAATTCTAAATAAATTACATTTTCCTCGGCGAATTCTTGAATAACATCGCAAGCAGCTATGTAAATTGCCTCTGGCGAATTAGTCAAAGAGTGAGCTAATTTGAATTCTTCGAAACATCTGACCAAAAAAATATATTACTAGAAAGATTAATAAGTAACTTCATATCGGGTCGATTGAAGATTGTAAATATTACTAGAGCTTCCACAGACTAACGTACTGTTAAAAAGTACTCAAAATAATACTCAATGTTTTTCAACTTCTTTGTCACATAAATTTAATAAATTACTTTATTTTTATTTAGAAATTTTATTTACAAAATGCAAAGGTACCGAAAAATGTCACCTTTATGGGGCGTTATTTATGAAGTGATAACACCCAAAAAATCTAAAGTATTCGGATCATGTGCAAATTCACATATATTATAGTACTATTGGTCCTTAAGAGGGTTGGGGACACCCGTGGGAATTCTGAGTTGACCGTACGAGACAAAAATATGATAAGCACGCCTAAAAGGGTGGAGCTTGTTAGTGGAAAAAAAAAAAATTTCGATAGCCAATCACCGTAGGAATATTTTCAGGAAAAAAAGAGTATCGGAAACCACCCTACAGTAGCATTTAACTGCATCAGTTTCCAAAAATAAAGAAAGATGATCATTGTTATATAAAGCTTACATATTCAATTGAGTAGTCTTATAGAAAAAAATATCACGAAATTAATTAATTAGCTGTATTCAACATTTTTATTAGACCTGGTCAAGGGTACGATTTTGACACCTTCGTCCATCAGTAGATACTCTTTTCTGGTATTGCTTCTGGGCAAGTAAGAATACTCAATTCTAGATAATTATAATTTATCATTTGTATACTTACAATTAAAATCAATTTATTGAGTAAATAATAGTGGAAACTATGATTATTTTACAAAAAACGCAAAAGTTTAAATTATTGACATTTTTTTTACCTCTGATATTTCGTAAGATTGGTATAACGATTGGTACTAGATGTTTAATCTTCATACCATATAACCCATCGACATATGCATAGAAATGGACCGATAACCCTGTGGGAAGCACTGAAATTGGCTTTAGAGAGAGGAAAAACATATGAGGGGTAGATCTGCCTTTTTCTATTCCAGGACTGTGTCAAGTGAAACGGATGCCCCGCGCATTGTCTAAATATTCATTATGGTTAATTTGTTTGTAAACAATTATAAATAATAGACTATAAATATGAAGTTATAATAAATTAAATTTTCTAAAACATTCAAAAAAAAATATCATGTTTAAATTAGCTTATTAAAAGAACTTGGTAACCTTAAATTCTTCTTGCCATTTGATTGAAAATAATCCTTTTATAAGAAACAAGTTTATATAAGAACATTATTATTAAAGTATTTAAGGTATTAAGTGAAGGCTTAAAGGTTTCTGTTCAACATTTCTATGAAAACTTAGCAGAACTGTACATTTAAATAGCACGTATAGGCTCTGGACTCACTTGGGAGATGAATAATAGTGTAAAGTGTCATAAATTTGAAAAATGGTGTCATCCAATTTTCCAAAGATTAAACTTATGAGTAGTCTGAAATAAAGAAGTGTGCAATGGAAAATTAACTTTATTTTTCAACCAAAATTATTTAGTCAACAAATGATCAAAATTCTATTTGATTATTTCCATCTTTTCCCGTTTCTTCACTTGAAGGCGGACTAAATTAATAGAGCCCAATAAGAAAATCCAACTATTTTTGGTTGAGAGTTCCTTATTTGCGATTAAAAAGTCTGCTGTTAAATTCGGAACCCCCATTTTTTATCTCAAGTTCAGATTCTCCTTTATGAAATACGTCCATTTTATTCCATTCGCGAAAAAAAACCCGGCCCCCCCCCTGCCTCTGGGGGGGGGGGTAATTTTAAAAAAGTTGCTTTTCCCCCTCAAAAATAAAAAGTATATCTGTATTCCTTGCCGGATCTGAATTTTCTTTTCCATCAGATTTTTCCGGATTTTAATTTCCTCTTCCGGCATATTTATAATGTCATTATTTTCCGTAAATTATCATAAATTTCCATAAATTTTAGAAATTGTGGTAATTTATCAAACTTTTCATACAGTTTTAAAATTATGGTAATGGATGGAAATGTGTGATAATTTAAGGAAATTTTAGAAATTCATGGTAATAGATCGGTAACTTTACCCCTGTGACCAGTCACAGGGGTGCCTTCCCGTCCCCCACGAGACGTTGGAAAGGGTTAGGGGTTTAAACCAACAATATTTCTTTAACCAGTCACAGAGGTGCCTTGCCGGAAGAGAAAATTAAGATCTGGCAAAATATTCCGGAAAGAAAATTAAAATCCGGCAAAATATGCCGGATCCGTATACACTACGTTAAATTTTTGGTTCAGAATTCATCTTTTTGGTTAATAATTTCATTATTTGGTTTAAAATAGAGTTATTTTTTTTAAATTATTACATTTTGTTAAGAAGTCTTTCTTCTTGGATGAAAATTCGACTCTTTGCTGCAAAAATTAAACAATTTGATTGCGATTTTTTTAGTTTTAAAAAGTATTTTGTTGAAAATTCGTTTTGTTGGTTCAACCGGTAATTTTTTAAATATCAACTATTACATTTTTCTTCGAAAATTCAACTTTTTAGGTTGACATTTCAACTCCTTGCTCGAAAGTTGGACTGCTGACAGGCATATTATAAACAAAACACTAGTGTGGCATTGGCGATTCCAAGCACGTTCCTGTGCTTCGCCAAGCTCCGCCCATCGAAAATAGTCTCGACCAATGAGCTTTATGGAGAAAGAGTCAGTTTTATCCCTCAAATGTTTTCTCTCTTTCTCTCTCTCTCTAAAGCCAATTTCAGTGCTTCCCACAGGGTTATCGGTCCATTTCTATATGTCGATGATTTAACCTGACTTGCGATGAGAGAATAGTGCAGCTTTTTTATATATCCTATTCCTAAAAATTGTATGTTTTCCGAAAGGCTTCTTAAAACACAGCTAAATTTTATGAGCTTTTCAATAACTAATAATTTTCACTATTTTCTTAGTATATTATTTACAATCATTTGAATATTAAAAACTTTATGAATCAAAATAAACAAACAAACAGAACCTTTGAATTAAAACAACTGCGAGACAGCCACAGAGCTGCAAATTTTGACAAAGACATTTTTTGTAATTTTCCGATTATCTACTGTTGGTTATCTACTGTTGGAAAATGTAGGGTAAGGAGGGGCAGCGCCAACCGTTGGGGCCCCTGGCGGACCGGCC
>CAKNXH010001306.1:35766-50683 GCA_932178445.1 Andricus quercusramuli
ATTATTCATTTTATTATTATTAATATTATTATTAATGAATTAATATAATAATTATTCAAAAAATAAAAAAATCCAAAACTAACCAAAAATGCCTTCGACATAATGGGCTAAAACCATCTCAAGCCTGAGACATTAATTGTCAACAATAACAACAACAATAATATGATATAGTAATATAATACCAATAATTGGCAAATAAAAAATCTGCCTTTGATTGAATATCTGGTTTTTAAATGGTTAATAACAATAATGATTTTAATTTTTGAGAGCTTTTAGACACCGAATATCATTTTTAAAATCTAATTCTTAGCACTTACACTTCAAAACAAAATTTCCTTCCAATGTCGTATTAGTTTCGTAACTAATGGAAAATTTTTCTCCCCACTCTCTCCCACTGCCCTTTTATTTAGGTACTTTATTTAAAACTAATTTACAGACTATAAATTCCATACAAGTCACGAGTCTATTATTTGTAATAATTAGATTATCAATAACAAGAATTGTTTATTGTTGATTGATTTGATGGAAGATGATTCAGTAAACATGTAAAATGCTTTCGATCATAAAAGATATACTATCATTTTTTCTTAACTTTTCAGTAAATAGAGCAATAATAGGTGTTTCGTTTAAAAAATTTGTTATTAACATTTAAAATGTTCAATTTGGCCATTTCATTCAAAGACAGATTTTTTATTTTTGACTGAACCTTAGTATCATTGTTTAAAAAGTATTTCAAGATTTATCTCAAAAATTAAAATCATTGTTGTTATTAACCATTTAAAAACCAGATATTCAATCAAAGACAGATTTTTTATTTGCCAATTATTGTTATTATATTACTATATCATATTATTGTTATTGTTATTGTTGACAATTAATGTCTCAGGCTTGAGATAGTTACAGCCCATTATGTCGAAAGCATTTTTGGTTAGTTTTGGATTTTTTTATTTTTTGAATAATTATTATATTAATTCATTAATAATAATATTAATAATAATAAAATAAATAATTAATTTATAATAATTCATTATTAATTTAATTATATTAATAATTATTGTATAATTTTGTATTATTATTGTATTATTATATTATTGTTGTTATTATTGTTATTAATAATCTAATTATTACAAATAATAGACTGGTGACTTGTATGGAATATATAGGGTAAGGAGGGGCAGCGCTAACCGGTGGGGCGAAGGCAACTTTGCTTATAACATTGCTATTATTTAACAATTTTAATATTACTTTGCATTAAATAAATCTATTTGATCATAAAGATAGTGCTACGTACTCAAATCTTCAAAATTAACGATGTAAAAGAAAAATTATGCAGAAAACAGTTTTGACAACGAAAGAATGGAAGATTCGCTGGCCGAAATATAAAGTTTTCAACATTAATGGTAATACTTACAGTATGTAAATTTGATATTTCGACAGATAAAACAATATCACATTATTCCATTATAATAATTGAACGTAATTTAGGTTCAAAGTATATTAAAAATCTTAAATAAGTGAGGCCTCACCAGTGGGGCAGGCCCAACCAAAATAATAGTTCACACGTGCTTAGGTTATGAAAGTATCATAAATTTTGTCGATAATGATTGGTAATGTAGAGCAGCCACTTATCTTCTGGGCTACATGCAAGAAACTATTAAATATTATTATTATAAATCCGGTCGGTAGAGCGGGTGTTTTGTGTTGGTATGGTAGAAACCTTTGCGCGTAGTCCGTCTCTAGTGCAATGTCAACACATAAGAGGTTATATCACAGCTATCACTATTTTTATTAAAAATAACTTATTCTTCTTGCTGGAAATGTCTTAATGTAATTTTTCCAGTATATAAATTACCACAGACGCGAACCGTCATGTTTTGCCATCTTCAGATGTTTTGATTTTCCTGAAAAGCTGCGGTTGCCTTTGCCCCCGGGTGTGGGGCAGAGGCGACGAAATACAGCTTGTTGGAAATAATTGAATCATTAAATCATTGTTTCATTAATGTCATTAATACTTATAGAAATATGATATACAATAATGTAGAACTTGAAATGAAAAAAAGTGGATCAATTCCACATCTTATTAACTTTAAAAAAGTAATTGACTGTTAACTGGTCGACGCTGCCCCTCCTTACCCTAGTCCGTAAATGCGCTTTAAATAATCGGGTTTTCCTGAAAAGGCTTAAATTCGGAAATTATTCATGCTAAGGAACAATAAAAATATAAAAAATGAATTATTTATGTTTTCTAAGTACATCTTAGTTAAATATGATACATATCGAGATTATTTTTTATTTTCTTTAGAGAAAAAAACTTGCGTTGAATAAATACTTCTACTGAAACAAAAATTAATACATATACTGCATAAGCCTTCTTACAAATTTACTGCTGAGCATTTCTGATAAAAAAACGTTTAAATCCATTCACAAGACCGAGCCTGAAATCATATCTTTAATTTAAGCCAAGAAAACTTAAAAAATCTTCATGGGTGCCCGAGATATGATTAAAAAGGTTCACGGTTCTCGGCCGGTCTGCTGCTCGTCTCGTTCGTTGAGGCAGGACCGAATAGGCCACGCACAGAGGTGGCGCCTAAGTGGACATTGTCCTATTCTTTAAGATGGAGATAATATTAGATTCAAATAATTGTTAACAATCACAAATAACAATAAATATTTTTTTTCATTCACCATAATTTGAAATAAAAATTACCAATGAAAAGAACCAAAAGTATAGGAGGCGCCACCTTAGTGCGTGGCCTATTCGGTCCTGCCTCAACGAAGGAGACGAGCAGCAGACCGGCCGAGAACCGTGATCGTCGATTAAAATTGAGCTCAGATAAGATTGAACATTTTTAATCATATCTCGGGCACCGATAAAGATTTTTTAGGTTTTCTTGGCTTAAATTAAAGATAAGATTTCAGGCTCGGTCTCCTATAATTTTCAGGTTTTTGAAGAAATTTTCCTAGGTCGTGCTAAAAGTTGAATTTGAGGTAGAAAATTTGAAAAAATCTTGAATTTTTTTTTTTTGAACTTCTCAAGCGCTGTACTATTTTTAGAAGGTCAAAAAAATATTTTTTGGGTACCAATAGACGTGGACTTTCATGAGCTTTCCAACTGTTTGAAAAAAATGCCCTATCTCTTTTTTTCGCCGAAATATCGTGGTTCGAAGTCAGCAGTGATTTTTCATAGAGCTCACCCGAGTCGTGCGCACAATTTCCGACGGTAGTGTATATATGTATAAATCTGAGAAGGTTTTCTTGAAAGTGGTGCCAGATGTGAATTACAGTTTGGTCCTAGATCTTGCCGTGGTGAGGTAAAGGGTATGCATTGTAGTGAGTACAATAGCGTGAGCATGTCTAAAGGTCGCCTTAATATTTGGCCGCCAGGATCGGTAGTTACTTGCCTTCAATTCACTCCATGCAGACACTTTGTTGGCTTATATTTGGTTTATATTTTTCCCCAAGTATTTGAGAACGAAGGAAAGAAAACTATTCAAATATCCAGGGTTTTGCGAGATCCTCGGATCAATAAAATTTAGAGGAATGAAGCCTTTTGCTGAGGCAATTATTATTTTCACGGAAATTACACATTTTTCGACAGGGAGAAATCTGCGGATAGCAGAAGACAACATTTGAACGGCAAGAACAGTTCGCAAATTTACTTTTTTACTCACAGTTCTGACATCACAAAAGCATTTTCAGAAGTCATCCGATATCCGAAGACCCAAAACTTGATAATGGTGAACCTCAATCTTGCGAAATACATCGCGAAATGGAGAAAAGAGAGGAATAAAATTGAGATGTCCTGTGTTTGTGAAGACCATAAGACTGTAGTAGTGAGCAGCAAAGCAAACGCGGCATATAGACCAGCCGTCAAATTCGCGCTGCGATGCTCTGAAGTCCGAACAAGAACAATACATGCGCGCAAAATTACTATGGGTTTGAATTATTGGTCGATAGAGTAAGCAACGTCAGGGTAATGAGCTAGGTTCTAGGCTACAGACTGCCGTCATATGTGCGCGTCTTCGTACTTTTTCAAATTTTCTTTGTTTCTAATACTTTTTTTTCAATAGGTTACCGTAAATATACATAAATATTATAAAAACAATAAGAAAGAGTTTCAAAAATTTATTTCAGGAATATAAAAATTATTATTTTTGACACAAAAATATTTTTATCAATCATTTCTTTGATTCATGCATAAATTTCGGGATTTCCAAAATTATAAAAACTTATTATTTGTAAAGTTATGATAATTTTTTGCTGATAAATAGGAATATTTTTTGAATAGGGTGGAGCAAGAATAATAATACATTTTTCAATGTTTTGACGAAATGAAACGAGCAGATGCCAAATCAGCCGATTTCTGTAAAAGTTATGTATGCATGAGTTTCGGGTGTTTCCTGTTTTGTCTCGCTTCTCAAACCAGCTAATATTTTCGTGCACATAAGGTAAGTGTTTTTGACAGTTGTTAACATAATAAATTATCATGAACAAGCTTGTTGATTATTATTGTACAAAAGCAACTATAGAGGTTATGTTTGGGGTTATGCCGGCTACGCTTTCGTAAAGACGTACCGTAAGTCTTATAAAGGCTGTTGTTTGCAAAAGCATAACATTTTTATGTTAAAAAATACTAATTACACTTACCTTCTGTGGAAAAAAAAATATATTTTTTTGAAAGAGCGATACAAATCAGGGAACATTCCAAACGTATGTACACAGAACTTGGAGAGAAATCATATGAATTGGCATGGGCTTGTTTCTTTTCATCAAAACACTTGAAAATGTATTTAATTCATCGCCGTTATTCCTCCATAAGTATTTTTAGAATACACTTGCCTATAATTTGAAAAACATAAAAGTTTCTATTTAAAAAAAAATCAGGCATTCAAATTACCGCCATTCAGAGATTTTTCCGCTGACGGAAAAATCTCTATTTTCACAACTCATGACTTTCGCAAGTCCGCAACTTGCGGATCTGCAATTGTGTGAAAGGGCCCCAACTCGTGTGTCAAAAATTTGTCACTATTTTTTTGGACATAGTTTAGGAGAGGACGTATGCTAAAATGCAAAGGAGTTCGCCTCGTTTTTAGTGGAATATCTGCTAGAGCTTTTTGACTGGTGGGTTATTCATGATTCAAATTTACCGCCAAGAAACTACCAATAAAGAACTTCCCGCATGTCCGGAAATTCGAGGTTCATTTTTCAAATTTTCATTCGCACGCGCATTATCGCTTAGTCGCTATTACTCCATGTAGAACAGTTTACTACAACGATGCTATCGAGGAAAATTCCTTTCTTTCAATTTTTATATTAAAAATATAATTTTTTCGAAAAAAGCGACCTTTACCGAGAGTCTTTATACTCTTTAGCGTATGTATACAAAAAAAAACAAGCAAAATGGTCTCACCGTTTGGCCTGATTCTTATATTCGCGATTTTCACTCGATTTCCAGGGCCCTTAAATCATAGTGTACATTTTAAGATTTAAGTCCTTAGAGCAACGGGTTGCAGCAGGGTACCAAATTCTCAGGTTTTGGCTATGCAGGCCGAAGTTCAAGTGTGAATAACTCAGCTTGGACTTCTTCGATAATAAAAAAAATACGGGTGTTTTAAAAAGCTCTTTTCATGCACATTACGATAATTATATTTCATTTTTTTCAAAAAATTTAGCCTCGATTTATCGAAATTAAAGACTAAACTCGATTTTTGACAAATTCCGACATCATCGATTTTTTTTTAATAGTCTTTAAAAATGTAGAACCCTTTTAAACCCCCTTTAAAACCTTGCTTTGACCAAAATGGGGAAACTTTTCATTTTTAAGAAATAGGCGTTTACAAGAGTGGGCGGCGGTTATTGCAAGCCGTATGCAAATTTAACGGTGTAAGTGTACGGAGAATACCTTTTTATGTATAATACACGGAAAAAATTTATCCGTAAAAAAAGTCACGAACTAGTAGCTAGGTCTCGGATATGAGAAAAATTAATCGGATATTGATGTATTTTCGTAAATAATCTGAGAAATTTGACAAAGAATTCAAGAACTCGATGTGAACGTTGTAAAACGGTTCATCACTTTTTTTTACGTGAATAATTACAAAAATATTACGAGTGATTGGGAAAAGATTCTCAGAGCACTCACGAGCCTCGATGGTTGCGCGTGTTTACGCACTGCGGTTTATGTTTAGAAACTTGGTGAGTCAGCAGTATTTGACGGTTCGAATCTTCTGAGTTGCGTATTTATAAATTAAATTGCATAAATAAAATTTTTCCTTTTTATATTTCAGCCTGAAATTTTCAGGAACTATTCGTAGGAAATTCGAACTGTTCGTAAACAAAACTTTCAAATTTATTCATACATTTCTCATAGAAATAAGGATGTAATGTCTCATTTTTTGATCTCGTATCCGAGGCCTAGCTACAAGTTCGTGACTTTTCCACGGATAAATTTATTCCGTGTAGTTAAAACATGTTGTACATTGATGTTTACAGTACTATTAGATTTATAATTTCTTACTTGAACACAATTTGAAAAACATATTGAACTTATTTACAAAAGGACAATAAGAATATGAATAGTAAGGCTTGCTCATTTTGTTGTTAAAAATTATTTAAGCATATAAATCAATTTTTTTCAAAATGGGCGCGATCGATTATTTTATATTTGGTATTAAATTGTTCGTAAGATGCTAAATATAGATATAGTATTAGTATAGATATTAGATATAGTTAGTACAGATGCTAAAAAAAGCTGGAAACCAATGCAACATTTTTAGGGGGATAAAATAAAGATCTAATTTCCGACCGTTGAAGAAAGATACCAAATGTGGAAAAATCTATTTTTAGTTTTTTATACCTAATGATAGTTTTTTATCTACTCTTTCATCATGAAAAATATTATTTCTTTCTTCGGAGACGGTCACATATACTGTAAATCCTGTTTTTTTATTTTCCTGCCTATGACTTAAACAACCGCAAAAATGAACAAAACTTCCACGGTGTGGATTTCAAAGCAAAAAGTTTCATATTTCATCATCAAAAAATGAAAAAAGGGCTACAAGTATTAAAAGTCGAAAAAAAATCTGAAAAGTGCTGCAAAAGTGCTGAATAATAGTTATGTTTTAGCTCGTGTTGAAATACAATTTTCGTTCATTATTTCACTATAAAATTACATTTGCACATGTTAAATAAAAGATTAAAGACTGTGAAATACATCTGATGTGATTCAAATCAATGTTGTATTGTATAAGTTGAGTTTTTCTCTATTCCATAATGCACATAGTTAATGTGACATTATTATGTACCTTTGCATTCTGAAAAACAAATTTCTAAATAAAATTAAAGTCATTTAATACATTTATATGATAAATTAATTCAAATAGAAATGAGTATTATAGTAGTGTATCAAATTTGTTTAAATTATACCACAAGCGCACTAAATCTGAAGGTCTTTTTCTTGCTGCAAGGGTATTTAATTAATTTGAAATCATTTGAAATTTTAATATTGATTAACATTGTCATACTATAGATAACTATACATAGTGGCAGCCCTGAATATTATAATTACATTGTATTCACACTTCAAAAATATTCCTACAATAATTACTAATGAAATCTCACATGGTAGGTGGGTAAAACTGGTAGTACCACCTTGCCCAAACAGCGTATGCCCTAGCCATAATCAAGGGCTCGTTTAATACCCAAAAGCCAAATTTTGGACTCTGCACTTTTTAAATTCATGGTACTGCCAGCTTTGCGTAAAGCTAGCAGTACCATGATAGAAATATTTGTTGTATCAAGTTTTTTCTGCCACAGGAATTGAGGGCTCATTTAAGGCTCTTGCATGACCCCTGGAGAAATTTTTCAAAAATAACCCGGCTCTTGCATGACCCCCGGAGAAATTTTTCAAAAATAACCCCTATCACAGAAAAACTACCCTAAAAATAAATATGCACTAACCATAAAAGTGAGTACATCATAATTGAGGGCTCATTTTAGGCTCTCCCACGCCCCCAAAATTAATTTTCCAAACCCATCCCTGAATATTGGAAAACTGCCCTTACCCAAAAGTGCAGAGAAACTGCACTAAATATGCGCTAATAAAAAAAGTGATCACACCAGAATTGTGGGAATATTTTCTAGCTGTCTTAAAACATTATCAACTTTTCCAGAAGCCACCGCCAACAGTCGAAAACCATCCTGTAAAGGAATCTGACATTAAGCTGAGAATAAAGTATATCAGCAGTTTTTGAGTTTCTCGGACAGTGCCTAAACAGTATCTGCCCTACGCCACAATTAAGGGCTCAGTTAGAACTCATTTAATACGCAAAAGCCAAATTTTGGGCTCTGCATTAAAAAAACAATGCATGGTACTGCCAGCTTTACGTAAGTCTAGCAGTACCATTGTTCAAATATTTGTTACATCAACTTCTTTCTTTCAAATAAATTGTAGGCTCATATAGGGCTCTTGCATCACTGTAAAAACAAAGTATTATTTCGCGGCTATAGTTTTAGGTTAAACAAAAAGACTCAGAAAAAAACAGTCTCGATTGGTACTAAAATGAGACCACTGGTGCGAACCCAGATTCATTTGTTTAACATGAAAAATAACAGGATGAAGTTATTCTATTGAAAAACAGGCCAGAAAAATAATGATACCGTTGAAAAAGAGATCTCTAGTTTTTACAGTGATGGCTTTCGGCGCAGTTTGTGAAAATCAACTCCTATCACTGAAAAACTAATCATAAAAATGAGTTCCTCAGAATTAAGGCCCCTTTTTAGGCTCTACAACGACCCCAAAACACATTCTCCAAAACAATCCCTTTCCAAAACCAATCATTAACACTGAAAAACTACCGAGAAAACAAAAGTACTGATTAGGAGCAAGAAAAATTACTGCATCCCAGATAGCAATATGCGCGCATAGTGCGACGCACATGCGTCGCACGCGTGCGGGTTTTGTCGCACGGCGTGCACGCAAGCGATGACGCAGATGCGTCCTCATATGCGTGACAGGTGCGTCGCACGTCGTGCGGATATCACGTCGTGCTAGTATAGTGCGAGTACACGTTGCAGGTTCTTGCGAACGGTATATATATATGTATAATATTTAAATGTAGATTGTTGAATAAAAGGCAGGTAACAGGATGAACAAAAAAAGTTTCGTGCGAAAGCGTTTTGAAACAAAAATTTTGTTGCGGGAGGAATGGGAAAAAACAAAATATTCTTTATCTACCTTGTCTTGAATCTCTTCATAATTTCGAAAACTGCGCGTTCTCTACTATAATCGGGAGAATGCATAGTAGGGAAATTTTTCAGTATGTTCAATGTATATTTTCTACTTATTTTGATTTTGAAAAGTGCAATCTACGGCGGTGTTTTGTTTACCGCACCAGAAATTGAGGTTAGGTGTCACTATTTAATCAATATTTTCAGAATTTCACGTAACTCTGACTGGATTTATGTCAATTATGAAATAAAGTGTTGTCTTATTTGCTATACAGGTTTGGATAAACATATAGCAATGTTTGAAAATCATTTCTCTCTTTTCACTTAAAAAAAAATACATTCCGAGTCAAAATGATCCAATCGATACATTAGAAAATATGAGTATCAAAATATCAAATGAAATATAAAATAAACTGAACAGGAAAACCGTTTGCACTCCGAAATAAATTGTACGTACATATAAATTATGAAATATATATAAGTGCCCACGAACAAGAAGACTGCAAATTGTCAACATTCAATAACGAATCGATAAACGACCTAGCCTCACCACCGCAACCGAAAGGAACACCATGTTGTGTGGATGTTTCTTGCCACGTGATCAGGCGGTAACTTGGAACTGCTTTTATTTAAACCCTGATCCGTAAATATAGAATGAGCAGGGTAAAATAAATTTAAGATAATCTGTTCAAATAATGAAAATAACAAACACATAGTTGTCTAATATCGAACTTGCAAAGATTTGTTTCTTTTTAGTAATTTATAAATTGTCGGTCCAATAAATATACAAATATGTTTCTAAAATTAAAATTTATATTTTACATCTTTTTAATATTAGGAAAATGTTTGAAATTCGTGGTAGTTTTACAGTATTAATAATTCATATTATTTTTGTTCAATAATTCACCTATCACGATATGCGACTCATATGCCTCGCACATATGTGCCTGCACGAAGTGCGAGCGATAACGCTGCGTTTCGGCACGCATGACGTGCCTCGCATGCAGTGCGAGTAACGTGCGTCGCACGCTTGCTATCTGGGATCAGTTTGCAAAATTTGTTTTTCAAAATATTTTATACGTTCCGTTACGTTGTAAGGAAAAGTGATAGTGGTTGTTTTTCAAAAATGTCGCCTGGGGTCATGCAAGGGCCCTAAATGAGCCCTCAGTTCCTGTGAAAGAAAAAAGTTGATATAACAAATATTTCTACCGTGGTACTGCTAGCTTTATGTAAAGCTGGCAGTACCACGCATAAATGCTGAGCCCAAAATTTGGCTTTTGAGTATCAAATGAGCCCTCAATTAGGGCACAGGGCATACACTATCTGGATACGGTGCGAGAAAATCAAACACTGCTGATATACTTCATTCTCAGTTTAATGTCGCTTTCCATAACGGGATGATTTTCGAGTGTTAGGGGTGGTTTTTGGAAAAGTGTTTCATGTTTTCGGACAGCTAGAAAATATTCCAATCTGACGTAATACTTTTTCTTGGACTTTATCAGCACTTTTTGGTAAGGGGTAGTTTAAAATGTTAAGGGATGTTTTTGGAAAATTGACTTTGGGGGCGGTGGAGAGCCTAAAATGAGCCCTCAATTCTGATGTATTCACTTTTATGATCAAATCATATTTAGTGCAGTTTCTCAGCACTTTTGGGTAAGGTGTAGTTTTTCAATGTTAAGGGATGGTTTTGGAAAATTGATTTTTGGGGCGTTGTAGAGCCTAAAATGAACCCTCAATTCTGATGTACTATCTTTTATGATTAGTGCATATTTAGTGCACTTTATCAGGCACTTATAGGTAAGGGGTAGTTTTCCTATGTTAAGGGATGGTTTTGGAAATTTGATTTTGGGGCCCTTGAAGCCCTTATTTATGGCATAGGGCTTACGTTGTTTGGACAAGGTGGTACTTCCAGGTTTACCCACCTTCACATGAGAAGATATTAGATTTAAAAAGTAAGATGAAAAATAACTCAAGACATCTCATACTCTTTCAATGAATTGACATCTTTGAATTCGAGATTTTCCAGCCCATCAGGAGTTTGTAGTTCGTAGAGTTTTTTCAGCGTACGAATGCTTAACGAGCCGTTTAAATGGGCGTGCAATTCCTATGAAACCAAAAAGTTACAATAATTTTTCGGTGACGTTATCAAAAAAATGTTCTTATTTCATTGCTTTAATTTGTTTGACAAAATATTTCAACTGCCTTACTAAACTTACTAAAATCTATTACACTTTCATATTATTTGCACAAATTTTAGTTTGATTAAAAATTTGAACATCAACCAATTTTTAATGGAAAGCTTTCAGAATTGAACAATTTTATATTGCCAAGCCTTTAGAGTTTAACTTTTTGAAAATCAAGTCATTTTCAACTTGAAACGTTTATATTGAATATTTTCGAATTCTACTATATAAGAAATGAAACTTTAAATGGTAGTGTTTCCTCTAAAAACTGGCACTTACGAAAAAGTATGACAGGAAAATAATGGCAGATGTATCATTTATATCGTGTTTGTTTGACCATATGAAAATCCTATCTAAAAAAAGTGGTGTATCGATATGCCTCGAAAATCTCACATTCATTGTACTGAGATTGGCCTTTCATTAATTGAAGTTGTTTTATGTCTTAAATTTGAAATTATGTATGAAAATTAAAACTACAAATAAAGAATAATCATGGAAAATCTTGTTCGAATTGAGAAATATGTGTGTTTTTAAATACTCTTGTGCTGTAAATTAAAACTTTCAAATTACCTACGAAATTATTAAAAATGATATACACGTTTCATAATAGTGCTTTTCGCTGTAAATTAGTATTTTAAAAAGAATTTTAATATAAAATCATGAACTTTCAAAAACGATGTTCCCCATTTTCAAGAACTGAAATTGTTATTGTTATTTTTAACAACAAAATTATTAGATTTCAAAAATTAAAAATTTTTCCGAAATTTACGTTTTTCGAATTTGTGAGTGTTTTTTTGAAGATTGGCATATTCAAACAAAAATCATTAGTTTGTAAAGGCCAACAATTTTTTATTAATTGTATTAGCCTACGTTGTTGTTTTGCATCGAAAATTGGTACTTTCAATCAAAAATCGTTTTAGTTCGAATAAAATTTGCAATTTTTGAATAGTTTCAGGTCATATTGACATTCTCTCAAGAAATCGGTTATTTCAGCAAAAAACATTAAATTTAAGAAATTAAACTCAAATTAAATCAAAATTCGAATTCCTCTTCATCGTCTAACACCAAAATTTAACTACGAAATTCTTGAAAATTAAAAATAAAAAACCAGAATGCAACGATCGAACTTGGGCAACAAGCTGAAAATATGTTTTCATTCAAATTAAAAAATCAAAATTAAGAAATAAGTACGAAAAAGAAGGCAACCTCCATATCCCCTTCCTTATTTTTTCTCTTGTCTTTTTTTTTCTAATCCAACATTTGATTGTTAAACTCTTGTTCTTCTTTTTTAATTTCCCACAATCTTATAGTTCATAATCATTATTAGATGTCAAGAAAGATTTACAATTCTGTACAATTTTCTGTTATGTTAAGTTAGTGGTTTTCTTCGGCTATTAATGGCACCTCTGAAAAAAATTTTTAGACTTCAAAGAATTTTTATTATTTTATCAACATCTTTAGATTATGTTGGTGTGTTTAACCAGTTTAACGTGAAATTGGTATTTTTAAACAAAAGAATTCTTTCATTCAAAATAATAAAATTTACAGGCTACAACAATTTTGGATTGTGTTAGTGTTTTTTGTCGGAAATGGACATTTTTACTAAAAAATCATTAGATTTTAAATAATATTTATAATAATTTTTGAACAATTTTAGGTTACGCTGTGGTTGTACATCAAAAATTGGCAAAATGACAGAAAAAAATCAGGCCCCGGAAGCTGGATTTACAACATTGTCATATAGATATGGGCACTATGCCATAATTTAGTGCCTATTCAGTGCTAATTTAAGCTGCAGAAAAAAAATTTTGTGCCCGGTAATTTTGGTCAAAAACATGTAGTAGTGCCAGCTTCAGCTGAAGCCACAACTCCGGTATGCTAAACTCGGAAACTATTAGTGGTATCCAATTATAGTTTGCGCAGAAATTTAGTGCCTATTTGGTGCTAACTTATGCCATGAAAATTAAATTTTGTGTCCGGATATTTTGGTCAAAAACATGTAGCAGTGCTGGCTTCAGGTGACTCTGGTATGTGAAACTCGGAAACTATAAGTGGTATTAAATTCTCCTTTGTGCAGGAATTTATTGCTTATTTAGTGCTAATTTATGCCGCAAAAATCAAATTTTGTGCCCGGATATTTTGGTCAATAACATGTAGTAGTGCTGGCTTCAGGTGACTCTGGGATGTGAAACTTGGAGACTATTAGTGATATCTAATTCTCCTTTGTGCAGGAATTCAGTGCTTATTTAGTGCTAATTTATGCCGCAAAAATTAAATTTCGTGCCCGGATATTTTGGTCAAAAACATGTAGTAGTGCTGGCTTCAGGTGACTCTGGGATGTGAAACTTGGAAACTATTAGTGATATTAAATTCTCCTTTGTGCATGAACTAAGTGCCACTCAAGTGCTCTGGATTTGTGCTATGCACAAAATCCGGGAACTTTTTTTTTTTACCAAAAACGTGTAGTAATGCTAGCTTCGAGAGACTCTGGTATGCAAAACTCGGAAACTATTAGTGGAATCAAATTCTCCTTTGTGCAGGAATTGATTGCTTATTTAGTGCTGATTTATGCCGCAAGAATTGAATTTTGTGCCCGGATATTTTGGCCAAAAACATGTAGTAGTGCTGGCTTCAGGTGACTCTGGTACGTAAAACTCGGAAACTGTAAGTGGTATTAAATTCTCCTTTGTGCAGGAATTTAGTGCCAATTAAGTGCTCTGGATTTGTGCTATGCACAAAATCCGGGCACTTTTTTTACCAAAAACGTGTAGCAATGCTGGCTTCAGGTGACCCTGATACGTAAAACCTGGAAACTATTAGTGGAATCAAATTCTTCTTTGTGCAGGCATTTAATGCTAATTTATGCCGCAAAAATTTAATGTTGTGCCCGGAGTAAACTCGGAAACTAATAGTTTCCGAGTTTCGCATACCGGAGTTGTGGCTTCAGCTGAAGCTGGCACTACTACATGTTTTTGACCAAAATTATCGGGCACAAAATTAAATTTTTGCGGCATGAATTACCACTAAATAAGCACTAAATTCCTGCACATAGAAGAATTTGATTCCACTAATAGTTTCCGGGTTTCACGTACTAGAGTCACCTGAAGCCAGCACTACTGAATTCCTACGTAAAGGTAAATTTGATATCACGAATAGTTTCAGAGTTTCGCATACCGGAGTTGTGGCTTCAGCTGAATCTGGCACTACTACATGTTTTTGACCAAAATATCCGGGCAGAAAATTTATTTTTTGCGGCATAAATTAGCACTAAGTAAGCACTAAATTCCTGCACAAAGGAGAATTAGATATCACTAATAGTTTTCAAGTTTCACATCCCAGAGTCACTTGAAGCCAGCACTACTACATGTTTTTGACCAAAATATTCGGGCACAAAATTTAATTTTTGCAACATAAATTAGCTTTAGATAAGCACTAAATTCCTGCACAAAGGAGAATTACATATCACTAATAGTTTTCAAGTTTCACATCCCGGAGTCACCTGAAGC
>CAKNXH010001306.1:50693-63716 GCA_932178445.1 Andricus quercusramuli
CTAATAGTTTTCAAGTTTCACATCCCGGAGTCACCTGAAGCCAGCACTACTACATGTTTTTGACCAAAATATCCAAGCACAAAATTTAATTTTCGTGGCATAAATTAGCACTAAATTCCTGCGCAAAGTAGAATTGGATACCACTAATACTTTCCGAGTTTCGCATACCGGAGTTGTGGCTTCAGCTGAAGCTGGCACTACTACATGTTTTTGACCAAAATTACGGAGCACAGAATTTTTTTTCTGCATTATAAATTAGCACTAAATAGGCACTAAATTATGGCATAATGCCCATATCTATATGACAATGTTGTAATTCCTGCTTCCGGGACTTGAAAAATCACAAATAAAAGGAGAACTAATGACAAGTGAAAATTGACAGGCCTGTCCATTTTTTCTTCCACATTTTCCTGTCTTTATTGGAAAAAAGTACCGCGCTTTCTGTCATATACGTTACGTCATATTTTTTCATAAGGGTGCATATCAAATTAATAGAATAAATATCGTACCACTTTAGGCAATGCGTGACAGTACATATTTAAATCCATTTCATCAAAAACCAGGAGAACAACAGACAGAAAAATTGAAAAATCATCAAAACGTGATCACACGATCCACGCTTAGTAGGATGACAACCTGTGACAACCTGTCGGGGAGGCATTGTGTGGTGCGGACTTCAGCAGCGTTGCCGTCGGTCGAGAAAAAAGGTCAGGCAGTGGTGGTAACGGACCGCGACTTTTTCAACTGCGCAGGCGTCGCGCAATGGTGGAGTAAAAAGGAATACTAAGGTTCTCTTCGTCACTCCTTCTTTACGCGACGCCTGCGCTGTTGAAAAAGTCGCGGTCTGTTAGCATCACTGAGGTCAGGAGCTTTTTATCAGAAGACTTGACAAAAAATCAGGAGATTCATAAGGTCCAACGCGGGCACATTGCACTACTGCGCAGGCGATTCATGAGGCCCTTCATTGCCTGCCGTTCGCGCGCTTATTTGAAATGTGAAAGAATACAATTTTTTATATTTATTATTAACAATCAAAATTGATTTTTTTAACATGTTCAAGTGGTACGTGAATGGTTCTCAATATATTCAGAGCATACAGTTTTAAAAAATAAAGAAAAAGATTACATTGAATGACTTGATATTTTTTATTTCCGGAATATTCATTTAATTTTTCAACCCAATACTCAGAATATATTAGAAACAATCCACATACCACTTGAACATGTTAAAATATAATTATTCCTAATTATTAATGATAAAATTTAAAAATTGTATTTTTTAACATTTCAAATAAGCGCGCGAACGGCAGCCAATGAAGCGCCTCATGCGTCGCATGCGCAGTAGTGCAAGAGACCCGCGTAGCAATGGGTAGGTATTCACTTATCCGAAATTTCATTTTCCCTAAAACTCATTTTGCCGAAAAAATCACTAGATTACTAGCCGCCTTCGAAACAATTGATAGATGGGCTTCTGCTTGCCAATTAAAATTGACAATATATTTGTCACACAACAAAGTCCTTATTATTTTTATACAATAACTCTTAAGACAAAAAAACACTCATTTGTTTATTGAAGTTACAATTAGCCAGTAATAATCTTAAAATTGTAAATTAAACTTACCGAAACAGTTTCAATATGTACCTCTCGGACATCAACCAGAGATGAGGTGCATCAACACACGGATTGCGGTCTACGGCCTTATCCATAACCTTAAAACGCATGTATAAAGTGCAAGGACATCAACCCTAATCATAATTCAACATGCTTGCTTAGGGCGCTTTCACACGATTGCTGATCAGCAGATTGCATGCAGAAGGTTCATAAAAGTGAAAGAGACAGGCTGTTCTCAATCTCTTTTACTCTTGTGGACTTTCTGCATGCATTCTGCTAATCTGCAATCGTGTGAAAGCGCCCTTACAAGCCGCAAGTGACTATAAAGGCCGTTTTATAACTCGCTTGCAATCAGGGGCAGGCAGCCTGAAAAAGTCGGCAAGAGTGAAAGAGATAGCGAACGATCAGAATGGTCCGACAAGCAGAGATATGCCGACAAGCAGAGATATGAAAAGGCCTTATTGTAGAATCTGAACATCGCCACAGTACTGAACAATAAATCAGGAGATTTCAAGGAAAATCAGTATATCAGTAGCCAGCCTCAAAAGTCAGTAGATCTCCCGATGAATCAGTAGCAATGGCAACGCTGCTTCAGAGCATTGAAGATTCGGATCGGAGCCACTGATGCCAATACTGGCGCCTTTTGCTACTGCGCTTGCGTTCGGGCCACGCACTAGTTGACCGCAGTTGGCGTGCAGTTCAAAATTGGAATTAAAAACAATTCTTGTAATTTAAATGAATAATTATTGGAAAATGCACAAGAATGTATAAAAATGGTACGACTTCTGATTTTAGACTTCTGAAATTGAATGTTTAGTGAAATGTTCTCTAAAATCAGAAGTTGTACAATTTATATACATTCTTGTGCATTTTTCAATGATTATTTATTCAAATTACAAGAATTATTTTTAATTCGAATTTTGAATTGCGCGCCAACTGCGGTCAACCAGTGCGCGGCCCGAACGCAAGCGCAGTAGCAAAAGGCGCTAGTATGCCAGTGTTGCCAGATCCATGATCTAAAAATACACGGTCTAGCCACGCGCAACTAAAAAAAAGTTAACCAATAGGAAGAACTCAGCCACCGGGGGCCATATTGGATTAGTTAGTGCGCAAGAATGTAGTATATTTGAAAGGACGTAAATGTCATGAGAGAAGATTTCAAGTAAAAGATAAACTAATTGTACAATTTCTTAATCAATGAAATTAGTTTGAAAATAATGTGATACATAATATAAAATATTGAGAAATATATAACTTATTATCCTTGTAAAGTAGAGGAAATATGGATAACATGACCTGTCAATGCACATGAAAAATTTTACCTTTTAAGGCAAATGAAATAAAGTACCATTGCCTGAAAAGAAAAAAGAAGTTTGTTTTCGAACTCAAACGACAAATAAATAAATGTAAAATATCGATATCATAGTCTGTATTATGATAATATCAGTTCATGATTTCAAATCGTTTGAGTGAAGACCGAGACGCTAACGGTTGCTATGATAACAAATTGGCGGCCGGTGGCTGAGCGCGCGAGTGGGGCGAAACTGGTAGAGCTCAAGGCTCAAGGCTAGACCGTGTATTCTTAGATGATGGCGGCCAGATCCCTGCTTAAGCGCATGGAGAATAGACTAAAGGAGACCAAAGTGACTAAAGTAATGTAACCCGGCAGTGACTCCAACTTTGGCATGTTGAGCTACTGCGCTTGCCCGGCGCAGTGGCCATCATTGGTCGCTGTTGGCGCGCGATTTAAACCGCGTATAATTAACAATTATTGAATTTGAAGTATATTATTATTGTAAATTGCACATTAATATCAGAAATTACCTAATTTGTAATGTAAGATTAGCAAAAATAATAATGCGTATATTTTGTAATTGATAGTTTATTTTTTCAGTTCCCAACTTATCAACGAAATATACGCATGAGTATTTCCTTCTAACCTTACATAGCAAATTACGTAATTTTTGATATTAATGTGCAATTTATGATAATTATCTACTTTAATTTCAGTAATTGTTAATTATACCAGGTTTAAATCGCGCGCCAACAGCGGCCAATGAGGGCCGCTGCGCCGGGCAAACGCAGTAGCTCAACATGCCAAAGTTGGAGTCACTGTGTAACCGAAAATAAGCAAATTTTTATCGTATAAAAAGGGTTACAATACAGTTATGGACGAGGTAGGTACTTCATATTTATTCCACAAACGTGGAAAACAATAAGTATATAACTGATAAATTTTTAATCTTGTACGCGTAGACATCACAGAACTGATATCGGACTTCCACTTGAATATAACAGTTTTTACATTCCAATATTCTTTAAATGCCTACACAAATTGTTTTAGCCATTGGGGAATTTTGTATTTTTGTTTAGGGGTATATCACAGGTTATATTCACACGGACCATGACGGCAGCCATCGTTACGCGTACCAGACTAGCGCCGCGCTCGAGAAGATCTAGCATTTCGATGCGTTATTGTACATCCGACAGAAAAATGCTCGTTTTGTGTGAAGTCAATGTACAAGACTTTGAGCTCCAACCTTGGGACTCCGATAGCGTGTAGAAAGTCGAAAATCGAACGGATCTCTTTATCTAATGTATGGAGATAGAAAGAGAGGTTCGTTCGATGTTCGACTTCGAAACAGCAGTGGGACTCCGATATCGTTCGATTTCTACAAGTTACTAAATTTTGATTCGACAAAAGTCGAAAGTCCCTAGAATGGTACTCCAGTGAAAAATCGTTCGATATTTCTCGAATTGAAAATACTGCATTCTGAAAGCATAAATTAGAATTTAATGTTAGGCGGGTGAATTGTATAAGATTTTATTGTAATATATTAAAGAGATCAAGAATTTAAGAAAATTAATGCAATCTGAAGTCTTTTGATGGAATCGTATATTTTATATATAGTGTTTATTGAGCTTGTATTTATTTATATAGTGTTTTGTTGAAAAATAGTGGAAATATCATTAACACGGCGCATTAAAACAGAGAAGAACTACTGAAGTTTTAATGATCTGCAGTTATGTTTACGTAAGTAATTGGATTAACTAAGTACAATCAAAATACTGCAATAATATTTGACATTCGAACCGATTATCGTTTGTGAAATCGTATCATCGAAAGAATACGATCAAAATGGTACTCCGGGAACCAATGTTAGAGAAAAAGTTACTGCGTTTTGTTCGAGTTTATTGGATAATTTTTTAGTTGTCGACTTGGAATTATATAATAGTTAAATCTTTCCCATTTGAAAAATAATTTAGAAAATCCATACTTATAGTTCTCAGGACGACGCTATAAATTACTTCAATAAAGCAATATTGGATTATATTGCAGAAGTTTATGAAAGAAAATATATCACTTAAAGCGGTTATATTTTCGTTCGAGAATGGGTGCCACAAATTAAAAAAAAAATTTTAGGGTTAATCTTAAAGTATTATGGTACTTTCAAGATTTACTAGAAAATAACTAAATAGTGCAATATTTCCACCTATGTTTACGCCTATGAGCACAGTCGAACTCGAAGGCTTAACGAAATGTACCGGAGTATCAAGTTTTCGAATTTTCGAAACAAAAATCGCGAAAGCTCCATAAAATTACAACGCAAAAGGAAAGTACGTTCGTCGGATCTATTACGACTAGAAGGTATGTATATTATTATTTTCCATAGGTAAGTAATTATTAATTGATGTATAATGAAAGTTTAAGTTATTTCGTAAACTACTTTTTAATTGCTTAAACAATGTTTATTTCGTTAAAAATTTTGTTTGCTCTGATGATTCGCAAAATGATTATATTTTCCATATCTTGTGAGTATTTGATTCAATGTTATAAAGAGTGAACATATTTGTGATAATAATATTTAATTAATAATACTTTTATTATGATATTTTTTGTTATAGAAAAATGAAAGTTGCACATTTTTGAAACTCTAAAACTGTTCAACAAATTTCCTGTTAGATTAATTGTACAAAGTCCTGTGAGTTTTGGAAATTAAAATTTCTAGGTTCTCTAAATTTTTTAAACTTCTCTGATATTTTCGGTTTAAGAATAGTTTGTCTTATGAATGAAAGTTGCTTAGTTTTTTAATCTATGCAATTTTTTTGTAAATTTTGAGATAGATTATATATTATACAACTTTGGCTAGACAACTAAAGGGGAGGATTTAAGGATCTTAAAAATGCATCATCATGATAGAGTGTTCCTATGTAAGTGTGTGAGTCCAATAATTCAACACCATGGGACTATGAAGTACAATAATTTGAAAAATAGTGAAATTAATCTTATTATTAAATGTATTTTGAAGACGACGACGCCTATGTTGAACTGTCGATTTCCATCTTTCATCGGTTCGACTATCGTCTATAGTCGATAGAAAGCCTAGGGAATTCGTTTTCGAAAAGCGATTCGGATCGACAAAAGTCGAAAGTTATCGGAGTCCCACTGCAGAATCGGAGTGCCACTGCTTATGTCTATTCTCCATGCTTAAGCGAGTCGCAGATTGAGTGCGCCCGAGTCGCACGAAAACCACGCACGCTTGAATAGCCCAGAATCGCGCACATTCGGCCTGCCCTCGTGAAAAGAAAGACCAACTTTAGATCACATTAAGACCAGTTTCAAACCACGTTTGGTCTTTTTCTGGTCTTTTACCTTTCAGCCTACCTGCATCAATTTTAGGGCATTAAAATAGACACCACTCTCTCTGTTAAATAAGGATAGCTCTCTGTATGAACAAACTGGCTATACCTAAAAGTCCCAAAGAACCTGGGATGATTTGTTATTATTTACGAGATCTAAAAGGCTTCAACCAGTTGCCGTTATATTTATGGAACTCTGTCCCTCCCTCCATCTCGTCATCTCTTTCTGCTGAAACTTACAAGAAAGAGCGCCCCCTTTACAATCTATGACTCGTGATGAGCCTAATAATGATGGGATATTGGGGGTTCAAACTGCCGGGACAAGAATATACCTGCCTATACTGTGACCTAAAGTTGGTCTTTCTTTTCACGAGGGTGAAGTAGCCCAAAGTAGCGACTTTCACAATTTTGTTCCGAGGAAAGGGGATAAAAAGCACACGAATGTGTGGTTTGAGAACCAGCTACGTGGTGACGCTGTCTTTTTACCTCGGTACCTCATAGATGGAAAGCATGCTTAACAGTTTAATGGCCGTATCACACGCCCAATTTCACGGTTCTCGCCGACGTTGCGATTGCTGTTGGCGTTAACGTCTCAACCAATCAGAGCGCAGGAGCTGACATTAGCGGCTGCGATCGCATGGTTAGCTTTGTTTTCGAGAATTTACGAGAATTTAAGTAGTCTGGCTATTGGATCGATCAGATGAAAAATCATAAAAATTATTTCTTTTTTTGACGGAGAAATATGTACTCTTTCACATAATTCCTTTTTTAAGGGCCCTTTTCAGGTTAAAATTTGAATTATCGCTGTTTGAAGACGTATCAAATAACATGGGATCTTATGGAGAGGCCTTTCGCGGGCCTGTTTTGGAGACAGAAAATATAATGTGAAATTTGAATTACTGCTCATTTGTACTTCCTTCCAGGGTATTTGAGCTTAATTTTAGCAAAACATACCGAGATAAAATATGACGATAACGGTGTGGCGTTGACTAAGGTTGGCAGTACAGCTTCTACTGGACTCGGGATGCACGCCAAGTTTTAAATAATGATTATATGCTCTCAGCCGATATACGGCATTCCTATGAGAGAAGCTATTGGGTATCCGCCCACTCTTTCTATCTCTTTCTAACTTCGCAGACCCTCTCTCTCTTCAATGTTCACCGGTATGTTCGGCAGCGCCTTCTATTACATAGCGTTGAGTATTTCCGCCGCATTCGCTTCTCTCTCTCAACTTGTGTTATATTTCTCTTTTTGTACAGTGTTTTGAGCTTTTCTTTTTTGGTGCTCTGGCTTTTCGGTGCTTTAGTATGTCCGATTCGATGGAAGGAGGCTCTGAAAGGCGTCGCGAAAACGAGAATCGAGGAGATTCGCCCCTCTCACACAGTGCATCCGAACTACGCTGCCGACACCATTAGGACGCCGAAAGTGAGGACGAGAGCGCTCCCTCAACAAAGAGACCCAGGTTCAGCTTAAAAGCTCAGCTTCAAAACATCCAGGACCAGATTAATTCCTTGACTAGGTTGCTTTCACAAGAAGCTAAAACCTGAGACACCCCTCAGAGTTCGATGCCGGGCCATTCAAAGAGTGCCAGAGTCCTGCATTTCGGAGACCTGAAAACGAATATTGACGAAAAGAGGGCTATACGACCAGCTACGAAGGAGCACCTGCAGGCCCTTGATTCCTTACAGCATTTTAATTCCCCGGAGTGTAAGCATTTAAGATTTTCGAACGCTTTGAGGGATTTTATCGCTTCTCCCGGTTTCAACGATCTAAAGGTAAATGAAGAACTTTGTCAGCAGGACTGTCACAGTCTTCTAGATCTAGTTTCGAATCTCGCCGGAACAGTACAAATACTAGAGGCGCATTCCAGAAGCCGCAGTCTAATCCTAAACCTTCTGGCTCCTTTCGCAAAAGACAAGCTAATAAGTGACAACCAACCACTCCCTGTCTTCTCAGGGGGCCAATTGTCTCTTTTCCAAGAGAGATGGAGAGGCATGGGTTCCCCGCCAAACATTCTCAAGCTTATCTCAGGGGTCCGAATCCCCTTAATCTCAAAAACGAACCTTTTGGTCAATTGGAAACGCTCCAGGTTCTCCACGAAGCTGTCTTGTAACAGAATTGTTACCATAACGTGGGACTCGGTACGACCCTGCACGAAGGGGTTGCCGGACCGCACACGAGACGGAACGGAATCCCCCGAGGGGACCCGAAGTCTCGAGGAACAGCACAGCGGTTCCTCAGTCTGTGCTCGCACGACTCCAAGTCGACTGCTCTCGTTTTTTAGGCTACCGTGCCGCTTCTCCCCTTGTGCGCGTAACTGGTGCTCTCTCCTGGCCCTGAAGACGTTACGCCTAGGAAGTCTCCACAGCCTTTTTTTACGGTCGTTTCCGCAACCACCGCGTCACTACTCCTCTGCGAGGAAACTCATCGCCCGCCAGCACCCGCCATGGGCTGGTAATCTCACATCGCCATGTAAGTGGTCAATAAAAACCACGTCTTTATTTCAATACCACCTTTTCTTTGTATTGTGTTCTACCCTTACTCTCGGCTTTCCAATCTTCCAATTTCCCTCCCCGGCATTACCTCCGTAATACCTGGCGCCCAACCTAAAATCCCACACTCTTCCTTTTAAACAACCATGAAACCTGCCGAGAAAGGGGATGCAAATTAAATTCAAGTGAAACTTATAGGACTACTCTCAAACTTTTAAACTTTTCTTTCAATCTTCGTTGCATACTATCGAATTCACATACCTTGCCATTTTGCTATTTGCTATTTTTGACTAATGTGTATTTGATTTGATTTTGATGATTTTCGGTCTTGAAATGCTGTTGATGTGTACTTGTGATATTATATACACTGTTAGAAATATCTGGTTGAATTTTCAACAACACGTAATTGAAATTTCAGAAACGAGAAAAACATTTTATCCGGCACAGTTAGTGAATTTCAAAGAGATTATAATTTTTCGAAAATCTAGAATAAAACCCATTAAGATTCATTGAAAATACTGTGCTTTGAAATTCATTAACTGTACCGACAGAATTCTGATAAGGAATCATCAGTGAGTTATTTCGTACATTTGTCTCGTGTTATTATTATTATTATTATTATACCATTAAGCCATTTCCCTTCCGGGGTAGGCGTGACTTGTTCGGTTGGGAGGTGGTGAAATAGGTATATAGGTACGAGGTAGATCGGTATATGGGTACAGGGTTGTTGGGTATATAGGTGTTAGGTATAGATGTTTTAGATTGATCTGGAGTTCTCGTGTTATTTATATAAATTACACGTTCACTCCGCAACACTGCTCCGACCCAGGTTGCTGATCAATCTCTCTAGCGATCACCCCAAGTGAGGAGCCTCACAAAATTGTTATGTATGGTTCCCCACTTGGGCCCATTAGTATCCAAGGTCTTTGTTTCAGGCATCATTCACTCTATCGTCACTCTGTTTATAAACTATTTGTCGCCACACATTTCTGTCCTGGCATACTACTCTAGCTTCATTCACATCCATGCATTTTTTCATGCAGGCTCTTGTATTTCTATGGCTTCTTATGTCTCTTCGTATTAGTGTCTCATTCACAGATTCTAACCATTCTTTCGGCGGTCTACCTCTGGGCATTCTGCCATTTACTTTACCTTTATACACTTGCTTGGTCAGTCGTTCATCTTCCATTCTTTCAAGATGTCCGAACCATCTTAACTGATTTCTTTCCCATATGTCAACTAGTGTCTCTCCTGTACCACATTCTTTGAGGATTGTCTCGTTTCGTACTTTGTCCATCAGTGTTTTCCCGCATATTATGCGCAGAGGTTTCATGCCGATCGCGTTGATTTTACTCCTGTCCTTTTCTTGACAGGTCCATGTCTCGCTACCGTATAGTACAGTCGGTATGAAAATAGAGTTATGTATGGCCATTTTAGCTTTTTTTGATATGTTTTTATTTGTGAGAATGGACACTGCTCTACCGATAACCTGCTTACCCTTATTTATGCGCCTATCTAATTCCCCATCTATTTTTCCGTCGCTAGTGAATAGACTACCTAGATATACGTACTTGTCAACTTGTTCTAATCTCTCATCATTTAGGACAATGTTGCATATTGTTTTCTCGCTTTTTCCCTCAAACACCATGACTTTCGTTTTATTCACGTTAATTTTGAGGTCCATGTTCTTCATGCTTGTATTAAGTTTATTCAACATTCTTTGCAAGTCTTCGACTGATTCTGCCATAACAATCTTGTCATCTGCGAAAGCCAACCCACGTACCTTGACGGTTTCGAGATCTATACCTGTTTCGTCGAAGAGGGCAGTTCTTAGACACTTATCCATGAATATGATAAATAGCCACGAGGACATAACGCATCCTTGTTTCACGCCTTGCATAATATCGAACCAGTCACTCAGTTTCCCATTTACCCTTACACTCGCTTTACTACCTGTATATATTGTTTTTATTGCTTGTAGGAGCCCTCCATTCACTCCATACTCTTTAAGGACTTGCCAAAGTTTACTTCTATTTACCGTGTCGAAAGCTTTTTCTAGGTCAATAAATGCACAGAAAACTTTCTTTCCTACTCTCAAGCTTTTTTCTGTGATCTGTCTTAGGCTAAATATCTGATCTGTACATGATCTTCCTGGCATAAATCCACTTTGGACTTCCCATATCTTCTCTTCTGTAATTTCCATTACCCTACGAATAAGTATTTTTGAGTATATCTTACTTGCGGTACTTAGTAGGCTGATGCCTCTGTAATTACTGCAGTTGCTGTGTGATCCATGAGATTAACAAAATGCATATTATATTTAGGAAAATAAGCAGTTTTTAAGAAGAAAAACAAAAGGTACGTTGCAATTATATCACCATAATAAGTTGCACGTCCAATTAGACAAACTTTTCAACACTCGTTTTTGTAAACATAACCTAAAAATGCATACAACAGTTAGTACCAATTGTGTGAAAGAAATGTTACATTATGATAATATCAATCTAAAGTACCTTTGGTTTTTCTTTTTTAAAGCTGCTTCTTTTTCTGAATATTACGTCCTTTATTGATGTCTTAGATCTCACGACACAAACGTACGAAATAACTCCTTGCGAGCAGACATTGTGTATGAGCAAACGTCTGGATGAATTTTCAACTACATTTGAATGAATTTTATTTCAATTCCGTGGATGAACGAGATTTCAACCACAAAAGTGGTTGAAAAGTGGTTGAATTTTCAACATATTTCTAACAGTGATACTCGAGATAGTTTTTTCACATGTGCCATGATCTGATGTGTATGAAAATGATTTATATGTGCCAATGACCTGATATATATAATTAAAAAAAAAAGTTAAACAACCACCGCAGGGTACCACTAAGAGCAACTGCCATCTAAAAAGAAAATGTCAATAGCCCCCAGTAGAACCGCGGTAAAATACACCTATGGCCACGTCTCACATCCGTGAGATGGGTGGTCACAGGGCCGTCGAAATCACAACGACAGGCCGGCGAAACCCTCGTGTGTCTTGAGGACACGAAGCGACCCAAGGATGACAGCTTTCTGCATCTATCTCGCAAGTGCCTTGGCATATTTTTGGCACGCGGGTATGGCTTTAAGGTTACGAACCAGTGATAATTTAGTACCTCCGAGAGCACCTATCACAAGGACAATTACTCGTACCGAATATTTTAGGTACAGTCGTTGCAGCTCTCTTTTAAGGTCTTGATACCTCTCCTCTTTTTCTTTCTCCTTTGCAGTGATGTTGTATTCGGACGGAGCCGAGAATTCGATCACGAATATCGTTCGTTTCTAGAAGTCTTGGAGAACAATGTCAGGCCTCGAGTGCGCAACGGAGCTTGCTGCCCGAAAATCGTAGTTCCAGAAAATCTGGCACTTCTCGTTCCGGACAATTGACTCTATATCCCTTGGAGCGTTCGGCAGGGCGGGGTCGCGACCAACACCGTAAGAGCGACAAAGGTGGTAATAAAGTACTCTTAAGGCCGCATTATGTCTATAGATATACGTTGTTCCTGCTTGGGTCGGACACCCCGATAGTATGTGTTCTAGGTACTCAGCGTGTGCATGACACGCTCTGCACCTATCACTGGGAACTTCTTGACATAAAATGCGGCGCGGTATGCTAAGGTGGAGATTACACCGTCCTGTTATGCGAAAATGAAGCCCTCTGTACCTGAATTGAGCCCTGATGATTTGAGGAAAGCAAAAGTTTGCTCCTTTGACAAGGACTGTTTTTCTACATTTCTGTGAAAGTTTCCGTGCATATGCTTGTCGAGTAGCTCTTGGTGAAATTTCCTAACCTCTGCTTTCTTTACTTCGGCTTTTAGACGTGAAGCATCTAGATGGAGTAATGCACTTTCCTTACTTCTGATGTTGAAATTCAGGCCAAGGGCCTCTGCAGCTTGCTCCGCGGCTTTGTAAAGGAACGCTCCTTCGCCAATCATCTCGTGGTTTCTGACCATCTTTAGGAGAGGATCTCTGCCATTCGCAACTATGTAAGCTGTACTTAAAACAATTCGGTTATGAAGACATTGGAGATTCAGAAGTCCGCGTCCGCCTTGACGGCGTGAAATGTATAATCGTGGAACTGACGAATTGATATGCAAGCTTTTATGCATATGCATGATCTTACGCGTGGTGACATCAAGGGCCTTAAGCTCGTTCTTCGTCCATTGAACCACCCCAAACGAGTAGAGTAGAACCGGGACGGCAAGCATGTTAGTCGCAGATACCTTGTTCAACGCCGACAGATTGGAA
>CAKNXH010001306.1:75637-97888 GCA_932178445.1 Andricus quercusramuli
AGTATCTAAGTCGTCTTTGGAACATATATATGATACTTTTTTCATGAATATTGAAAAAGGGAAAACCCACCAAAACCGGGGGGGGGGGGGGGTCAAATATTACACAAATCTAATACCTTCTCTGGATGAGAATGTAAAAATACAAATTTTCAAGTATCGTGAACATTAATGATAGTTATTTTATTGTTTTAATGGTTAGGAATAGTATTGAGAACATAAAATCAATGAGATATTTTGAAAAAACACACACGAGATGAAAAAGAAAATAAATAAGCAAATTTTTGATGAGAATGTGCCCACTTATCAGGCTGATTTTTTCACTGTTAATGTTATTTTTTTCAAATAATACAAAAACTACACATCCTATCAAAAAGTGACCAACAACAAATTTTTAGATCTTTTTTGACTACACAATTTTTGTTCAATCATCATTCGTCGTATCTTGCATAGTTCGACCGTAAAATTAAATTTTTAGATTTTTCATTATTTTTTGTGCAATAAAAATGTGAATTTTCAATTTTTCAAGAAAATTCTAAAAGTCGTTATGATAATCTTGTAGGGCGTGCAAAATCAAACACTTTTCTTGTCCTGGCTTTTTTTCATATCGTGCGTTGTTTGGCTCAAAATGTAAATTTTCGTTTGTTCTTTTGGATTTTCAAAATGGTATAGCTTTGGCAATTTTCCTTTTATCGGAAAAAGTCATTATGATAAATTGTTCGAATTTCCATGTGTTACGAAGAGCGGTAAATAAAAATTTCAAATTTGAAAAAAAATGGTAACAAAAATTTTAAAAATGCTCAAACTTTTTGAAATTTCGTCCAAAACAGCTGGCTGACGAACTCATCCTTTCTTTTCACACTCTTATGAAGTGTGCTAAAGGGCAACCCAATCGGATAATTTCTTCAAATGTTATCGTGTTTACAGACTACAACGACAACAACGACAGATCGACTGTCCCGAAGAATAAGTCACTAACCAATTTTTCCGAAAACAGAGCGTATCAACTACATTATGCTTGGCTAGAGTGTCGTATCTCCATTTAAAAATACATAGAGATACGACACTTTAGGGAAGTAAAATATAGTTGATACACTCTGTATACGGAAAACTTTGTTAGTGACTTATTCTTCGGGACAGTCGAGATACCGATGTAAAAACTATTTTTTCTGATTAAGGGAGCCTCAAAACGTCGACATTCGACGGAATCCGCGAAAGTCATTTTTCACATAAAACCAATACCTTCTCATTATGATGAGAATGTAATAATAATTTTAAGTGGGAACACCTGACGCATTCTGCTTCATATATGCCTTTGGTGCAAAAGGTTATTAAAAAATTATATTACTAGACTTTTTTTGCAGAATTTTCTCCTCGAATGGTATTTGCATATTTTTTATATACAGTTAGAAAAATCGTGGGAGCGCTTTTTTCAAACCAATTTTTATTCTTATTTGTTTAATCTCTGGGTTTTTATTATATTATAGACTTCTTTTTGCCTAAAAGCTGAGTAAAACATTATTATGAAATCATAATTTAAAATGAGAATTGTATAATCTACAGAGGTTTTAGTTATTTAGTTTATTTTAAAAAAATGATGCTGGCATGATTTAAAAAATAAAAGCTTAAAATTTTGAAAACAAATTTTGTATCGAGAAATTTTTTTAATGTGCTTTTAAGACAACATAAAACAGTATCCAATAAATATCATCTAACTTCAAGCATCTTTCGGTTAAAGTTGGTTAGGGTTCACCATGCACTAAGATAGACATTTTTACATTCAAAAACTGAAGAAAAACACAATTTACGTTATAAATGTTCATTATTCGATCTCAATCTAATTTATTTTTCACTTTTCTTATCAAAATAAAAAAAGTATGCTCACGAAGCTTAAATAATATGCACTGGCAAATCCAAGAAATGGCCAAATCGCGAAAATAATGAAATAAATTACCTAAATTTTTTGGTCGTTTCAACAACGCTCACTTAAAAAATAAAGGCGCAGACCATTTATTAATTTTTGTAAACAAATCAACAAGTACACCAAGTGAAACAAATGGATCGTTTCAGTCATCTTCATAAAATTATAATTTGAATAAGATTCTTTTTCTGTATATTCACAGTAACAAAAAAGTCTCCTACAATTTTTTCTCGTACAACAAATTAAAAGCAATCCCATCATTGGAATTTTTATGTGGATCTAATCCATTTGAAACTAGTTAGATTCTGCACTGTAAGTCGCAGAATCTCTTAGCGACGAAGTATGTTGTTTTTAGAGGAAATTATCTGGCAAGTATATTTCTGATTTGAGAAAAAAAATTCCACGAAGTTACGGATAATGTTCGTAACTTCATAAAAAATATTATAAAATATTATTTATCTCTTGCTCTTTTGTGATATCTTGCATCTTTTCCGAGGAAAAATAGAAAATTATACTTTCAAAAAAAAATTCTCCTGGATTAAAAAATGGTTTAGCCCGCATAAAGCTGATATGATGCCTTCCTGAAACAGAAGCCTTTTAAGGGGTAACACCACTCTAGGATTTTCAAAAAATCGATTATTTTTTTCTTGGCTTAAAATGTACCTTAGGGGCTTAAAAACAAAGTGCACTTGGTCCCATTGCAAACAAAAATGTTAACAGGTTGAAATCTTAATTTCTATTACAAATAGTATAGGTGTGTCTGTGAATCAGTGAACGCTGCCAAGATTCATGGACTTGTTTGTTAGTATAATTTTAAACGCGCTTTTCTCGATATCAATTTTTTCAAACTGGCCGGAAACATTGCTTGAAACCCGTTACACATATCAGTCCGAAATTTTCACAGTAGCTTAATAATTACATTCTTCATGGAACTACGTAGGGGTTTTTTGATTTAATATCAACTTTTTTTTATAAACAATTTCGTGCTTATTTTTTGGCCGAATATCGAAACTTTTTTTCAAAAGTGCACCATTTCTACAAAATTTGATTTAAAAAAAGTCTTACGTACATAGTTCTCAAGCTAATGACATGTCGTTCTTAAATATTCTTGGTTTTTTGTTCCACATAGCAAATTGAAGGAAAAATGTTTCCGGTCGCTCAGTCCGTTTTTAAAAAGGCAACATACAAAACTTTCCTGATCGCCGCCATTTTGTGTTTTTTTCGATAAAAAAAAAAAAAATTTCTGTACTTAAATACATGCTGATTAAACCCTCCAAAAGTAATTCCTATTCCTTTTGTCAAACTCCCAAAAAAATGCTGGAAAATGGACCTCTTTTTCGGGCGCTAGAGTGGTGTACCCCTTAAATATATTGCTAAAAGTGAAGAAGGTGCACTTTTCAGAAAATATTCTTTTAATTTTTTCAAAATTTCAACAGAAATATAGAGGAAATGTTCTGCAAAGCCGCAACTTTTCTAATTTTTTGCAATATTTATTAAAAAAATGTGATAATATAAGGAAGACATCCTATCCGTAAAACTCACTATAATCAGTAAGGAAACATCGAATATCTGAGTTAGGTCATAAACTACAGAATTTAAAATAAAAATTTTTCTTTTTAATGGATGTAAAGATTCAAATATCCGTAACTTTGTGGACACATTTTTTTTCTCAGATCGGAAATGAGCGTGTCGCCTCATTACCTCTAACTCTAAAAAACAACATTTTCATTGATGAGAGATTCTGCGACTTGAATTGTAGAACCAGAATTATTGTTCGGCATAGCAGAATCTATTCTTATTGTTAAAATATTTCCTTTGAGTGATGAACTTTTTGAAAAAATAGTTTTATTACAAAAAATAGTGTAGAATAAAAACATTTTACAGATTATAAATATAAGAAACTATATTTATTTGCATAAATTGAAATATAATTTTTAAGTTTGAAAACACTTACAATTAAAAAACGATCTAAAGGTTTTGGTAACGCGTTCCTTTTGGCTGGTAACGTGTCAAGCACTGCATAATTGCCCATTTTTACTATTATTATTATTATTATTATTATTATTATACCATTAAGCCTCATTGAGGATTATACAGTTTTAGTATAAAATTTGTGAAAGATTATTTATTTAAAATGCTTGAAGAAAAAATTTAATTTAAAGGCTTTCGAATTCAATAAAATATCTGTGTTTGTGTTGAAATGAATAAAAATAACTAATTTAAAGTAAATAGATTTCTTATTATATTTTCTTACCATAAAAGTCTTACATTTTAGTAAATGAGTGATTTTAGGAAAATTTTCAATTATACTATTGTACACTATTGATAAAACCCTTTTAGAAGTAATCTGTTAGAAAAATTTTACCACCTAGTTCTGCATTTTCAATTCATTATCACTTAAATGCAAAAATATATAGAATAGCCTAATTTTTAATTGTACCTAAATCGTTGACAGTGTACTTTCTTGGGTCAAGAATGACACACGACAGGGATTTTCACTGGAATATCCCCATATTACACTTCATGCCATCTCACGAGACGAACAAGTTCATCCTCGACAATGTCTGTACGTTATGGTCGATGCCAAAGTAGATCTTCCAGGTATTACATCAAATTTCAAATCAGTTTTGTTACCAATTAATTCAAAGTTTTAATTACTTTCCCGTTTGCTTTTAAACAATTTTCAATCCTCCAAATATCGGAAAGATTTTTATCCAGATTTTTCCTGAAATTAACATAAGAGAAAATTGTAGACGAGTTTTTTCATTTGTAAGAGCTTAAGGGTATGTGACATCCGATTCCTACCTTACATTCTTTTTTTTACCATACCCTTTCCACAAGAAGTGAGATATCGAGCTGGCAGTTTGGGAAAATTAATAAAAGGGACTAAGGAACGTTTACGTACTAATAAATGTTCGAAATTGCAAAAAGATTTTTCTTTGTAATTTGAAAAATGTATTAGTACATGAAAGTTCATTAGTGCCCTTTCTTTATTAATCCTAAACTATCAGCTCAATATCTTATTTCATGTGGAATTCGTAGGGTCTAAAACAAAATGTCTTTGAGGTAGAAATCGGATAAGTGTCATATGCCCTTAATCCAGGGGTCTCCGTATGTAGATCCTGTATCTACTTGGGATCCCAGGCCAATAGGTCGGATCTACTCAGCTCTGACCCAGAACTGTCAAAATCCCTCACCTGATTCGAGCCGCTTGGAACTCTTTAAAAAAAGGGCCCTCCATGTTCAAATTTCAGAACTGAGCCCTTCCAACTGTGATTTTTTTCCCAAAAGGTCATCAATTTTCTCTCAGTTTCCGTTCGAAAAAAATGGTAGATCTTGAAAAAGGTCGGGCGATCTTGGGTCATGCTGCACATGTGGATTGTGGAGACCCCTGCCTTAATCAATATTTTTCAAAATATTGTTTTATGTTTTTTTTTTAATAAGTTATATGGCAACTTTGCTATTAAAATCAATAGTGTTTAAAAGAAATCGAATTAAATAGCTGTACTCAATTTTTAAGAATTTTATAAATTAATTTATCTTTTGTAGATGAAGCACGAACACCTTCCGAGAGTAACTCAGATGAAGAAGATGAAGACGATTCAGATGCCCCAATGACTGAAATGAGGTTTGCGCCTGATAATACAAACAATTTAGATGCTATGTTTCAAGCCATGAGTCAATGTCAAGCCCTTCATCCAGATCCACACGACAGCTTTTCTGACGGTAACTTTAAAAAAATGTTATTTTCAGGTTTTAATTTTCATTTGTTTCCTAATTAGGGACGTGGAAACTGAAAAAAAATGTAGGGTTTTGAATGCTTATTTCAAGCTTGTCCATGATACTAACTTTTATTTTGTGCTCAGCTGAAGAAGATATTTATGAAGATGCAGAAGAAGATGAATTCGAATATTATGAAGTAGGTGCTGGTGATGCCCCATACATTTTATCAGCAGGTATTGCATTCATTATAAGACAGAACATGCCAATTGATATTAATTTTCATTAATTCTCGAAAAAAATACTCATTGACTTTTTTTTTTATCAGAAACAGTTGGAGAAAATCACAACGGCAATGGCGTGGGAACAGAAGAAGCTATGGACGTTGAAGCTGGTCAATTCGAAGACGCAGAAGAAGATCCCTAAACGATTAAACTTCAAAATTGCGGCAACATTTGGTATTTTTGCATTTAGTTATCGTTTAATTTATTTTACCACACCACCGTAATCTTATACCTACGTATATAATCTCTTTACTGCATACAGTACAACGGATACTCGACAAATCTCAAAGCACGTAACTTTATTTATAATTATTTTGTACATGGTACTTTCTTAGGTAAGAATAATTGAATAAATAATTCTACACCGTTTGACGGTGATATTAAGTTTTTTTTAATTGAGCTCGAAGCACTAATAAAAGAACTGATCAAAAGAGTCTGGGGAAATCCCTATAGTTAAAAAATTGTGGAAACCCCAAATTTACACCATAATGAAAGTTACTACATATTCAATATTTAAAGGCAAGAAAACTTTAGTTTCATTCAAAATACTCATACTCTCACAATCTTCACAAACATATATATATGACAAAATCACTCGCTTCATCGATATACATTTCACTGTAATATGCAAAACGTAACGATAGGCTCGATGTCCCACAAAAAAATATAATTTTCATCCAAGACTTTAATGTTTCTTAAAAAAAAGCGATAAAGTCTCTCGGGAATCGATGGCGAACCACATTTAAACGTAATCTTCGTTACTTAACATTTCGCATGTCATCGCTTGGAAAAACAAACGCCATGGTTTCATCGGCAAATTTAAAATTACTCGCAATTATACAATGTAACAGCGCTTGAATAAAATTAAGACATTTTAGATGGTTTGTTTATAATTTCTAAAAAACCTCAAACCAATTATGATGCCTCTAAAACACAATTTTTATGTTTCAATCCTTTGAGCAAATTGAATTTTTATTTTACCGAGATAATTCTCTATTCTAACAAATTAAAATTTGAATAAGAGGCCATGGACTCACTATATTTTGCTTCTTTAAAAAAAGTTACTAATGCAACTATTGTTTCACCTTGCCTTTGGAAATATTTTCAAACTTCTTCGCTAGATTGGCTAAAATAACATCCGCCAAATCGAAAATTCAAGATATAAAATATTTTTAAAATCAAAACATTTAAGGCGATTAGAAGATTTCAAGATGTTTTACGGGAATTGATCAATTTCAAGGGATTTCAAAAGATTTTAAAGAGTTTCGAGTATTCTAAGATTCTAAGGAATTTAACGAGACATCAAAATTTGTAAAGGTTTTCAAAGAATTTCGTAGCATTCCAGAAAATTTCAAAGGATTTTTTAAATTATCCAGGGTATCAGTGATATTTAAAATATTTCAAGGGATTGCAATGGATTTTCTTAAAACTATGTAATAAATGAAACGACAAATTTCTAGGGATACATAGGATTTTCAGTAATTACGGAGGATCTCAACAGATTTCAGGGGTCCTTGAAGGATTTCAACTGATTTTAAAACATTTAGGATATTTTACTCGTAAAATATTCGAAAGGATTTTACGCGATTTTATGAGAAATGTATATTGTATTTAATATTTCAAAAATTGCATGCTACTATTGTCACTAATTTGATTTTTTCAGATGATTCCGAGGCCTCGAATAATTATCAGGGAAAAAATCATAATACGATATAAATAGTAAATAAATTAGAAAATTATTCTGAAATACATTTCCTTTATTTTCCTCTCTCATAGAAAATTTACAAACTCAAATTAATTTTCGCAGTAGCGTAGAAGTTGTTAGAAAGAACATCCACGATTTCTTTCGACTACATTCAAGATATTTACAATATCACAATCTTCGCATATTTTACAAACCAGTCGTTTCATCGATATACATTTTCTGTATATTATGCAAATATCACTTGCAAATATACAAATAACAACGCTAAGGCATTTGCGAGCAGGTTTGATCAGAATTTCGGAAACTTCGAAACTGTTCGTTTCACCAAAATTCCTGTCGCTTTTAATCACTGTATCGATTGTCCTATATATTCCTTCATCGGATTTTTTTCGGACCGAAGATAAGATCTGCATCAGGAGCTCCTTTCGGATGATTATATTTCTGTCTCCTTTCCCTATTCAAGTTCACAGTCACGGGTCTAGCACCTTGATTAATAGTTTCTTGATAATCCTCCTCCTCTTGTCTTTCCGTGATATTGAGTGTTAATCTCTTCACTTTTTCCTTCTCTTCTTTCTGCTCCTGCTCTCGATTTCTCAAATTCATCGCCAATTCGGAAGACACAGGGACTGCTAAATTCTTATACTGTTGCTTATTTCCTTTCCTCAACATCAGAACAAAATCGACAGTCGTATTATCCGAAGGAACTTCTTGCAATTGTTCGTAAGTCTTTTTTGTGCTTTTCACGTGAAGCGGTACCGAAATATCAACTTGCTGAGGCTTTACAGAATCACGCATTCTATCCTGGATATTATCAGAAACCATTTTATCAAGAGCTGACAAGAAATCGTCATCTTCTGCACAAGTGACTCTCTTTGGTCCTGAGGGAAGAGCTGCGTCCAATTCCGAAGCATCCATAATAACACCATCAGTACATCCTTCAGATAAACTATGTTCTCCTTGTGTATTTTCCCGTGTTCCCTGGTTTTCTTCTCTCTCGCCGTCGACCATCCAATCTTCTTCAGACTGGCCTTCAGAGTAATCCTCAGATTCCTCAAAATGCAAATCTGTCATTCCTTTCGCATCTCCACTCCCATTTCCGGTAGCTTGTGCCGTTTCTTCATCTGCTTCTAAAATTACTCCCATTTCGTGTTCTCCATTCAGCTGATCTTCCTTGGCCGGAGTCGAAAGGGAAGGATAAAGAGTATTTCGAAGTTCTTCAACAGCACATTGGGCTTCCTTGTAATTTTCGAAAAGCTGCATCTTTGGTCTCAACATGGTGAGAGTGTCCCGAAACATGTAGTCAACATCAATTGGAAAAATATTTTCGGGGGTCCAAATAGGATCTGTGCGCTTGAACCAGTAATAATTTTGGAAGAATATCAAAAAGTAGTCGAGCTTCTTTTTACTCGAGCCGCCGCTGAAATATTGACCGCACGTTTCAAGAAGAGTGCAGACGAGTCTGATGCGGAATAAATGCTCAGGAGGATCTAGAACACTTAAGACGCCGTGTTCCAGGCTGACACCGAAAGTTATTAAGAGATAAAGGGTTCGGAATATGTCCCCACTTTCTACCATTCGGTAATTGTAAAGTTCCCCCAGGTATTTGACCATGGCGACTCTGCGTTGATTGTATTTGGGAAGGTTTATTTCCATGCAGAGTCTTATATCTTCCAGGACACCGTCGACGACGTATGGACCAACGGCTTCGTAATGCGCTACGAGTCCCGCCAAAAGACTTCCCACACATCTAAAAAAAGAGGGGATTTAATAGTTAGAACTGAAATGTTTAGCAAAGTCTTTCAAACGAAAACTATGTACGATATTCGACATCATAAAGAGACTGGAAATTGTTCAACATTTTCAGTAGAAAA
This sequence comes from Andricus quercusramuli, assembly GCA_932178445.1. Lineage (NCBI taxonomy): Eukaryota > Metazoa > Arthropoda > Insecta > Hymenoptera > Cynipidae > Andricus > Andricus quercusramuli. Next base: position 85,136 of record CAKNXH010001306.1, read on the forward strand.
ACAAATTAAATATCAGATGAAATTGTGGACATTTTAATGAGGTCGCCTTGTAAGTTTTAAAAGTTCAATTTGCAACATTGTCAAATATAAAATCAAGTATACAATGCACAATTCTAAAGCCCTTTACATTTAAAATTTTCGTTATACTTTCCAAAATTTCATTTTGAATGTGCATAAATTGAACAAATTTTTTATTCAGTTATGAAGGCTTGAATTAAAAGTGTTTGAAATTCAACCATTTTGATGGTAAAACGTTTCAAGTCGATTAACTATAGACATTTAGATATAAATTAAATATTGTTTAAACTGAACTAAGGTGCTGACAGGAAAGGCTGGTCAAAAAATTGTTGGAGCAAAAATGAGTTCAAAAATTTGCGGATAAAATCGAATTAAAAAGAAACAACAAAATAATGATTGTATTGTACATTATATCGTTAAATTATAATATACAATAAAATCCTAGTTATTCTTGTTTCTTTTTAACTCGTTTTTAGTGTTTTTACCCTCAAAGTTCTCAACTCATTTTTTTAAAAATTACAATCGTTCAAAATTGTTCTCTTTCAAATTGAGAGCCTTAATAATTCAGCAATTATAAAATTTAGCAATATTTGACTGTCCATTTGAATGGACAATTATTAATGTTTTAAAATTAAATCACAGTGAAGTTTTGCCTATTTCCCCGGCCTCGAAACGTAACGATTCTTTTATTTCTACGCTTGAGGGGCAAATATTTCAACTGTGCATGTGACGGAAAGCGCGGGTTGATTTGACATCAATAATAATGCATATAAATACACCTGACATTCCTAGAACGGCTGGCTCACGCAGTTTTTTAGGTCAAGGGGCGAGAGACGGTTGCGAATATCGCCTCGGAAGGGCCGCCGTGTGCGAGTACTCAGTCGAGTATATTGCGCAATATGATGGATTCCTAGTGGAAACGGTTGAAACGATCCCGACTTATTATTGCGCAGTTGAAAAAGTCGCAGTCCGTTGGCCAGTGTTTTTGTTTTGACGTGCGACGTGACAAATGTAGCATTTCATTCAAATAGCACAAGTTGCTAGGATAGTGGGAAATGTCAGGAAGGTTGGCATATGAGTGACATTGGAGTGCAGACAACTTTTTGGAGAAAGTATTATAAACGTAAAGTATATTATAAAGGTCTGAATATTAATAGTTTTCAACTGTAGAAGTCAGGAAGGTCACCACATGGGACTGCAACTGCATACGAGGTTTTGGAGAAAATATTTTAAACGTAAAGGTAAATGATGAAGGTCTGAATAGTAATATTTCTCAAGTGTGAAATCTATTTTCTCAGTCATCTCCCATTCCTTTGTCAATTGACGACCTTTCAGTTTCACAAAATAAAAGCAATTGTCCAAAATTTGAGGTTAGAGTGCCACTAACCTGAAATTTAGGATATTTTATTTTATTTCGTGAAACTGAAAGGTCGTCAATCGACAAAAGAATGGAAAATGATTGAGAAAATACATTCTACACTTGAGAAATATTACTATTTGTACATGTTTAGAATATTTTCTCGAAGAAGTCGTATGACGTATTCCCATGACTTCATGCTAAAATGCTCAATTCAAACCAACTCGGGCTTCCGGCTCTTCGGGCCTCTTTTTAATTGGTCAGCCACTGACGCGGTTGGGAATATACAGAGACCGTGTTGGGAGGTGCCGGAACTGCGCAAATGGAAATAACCGTGTACGGCCGAGGGGAAATAGAAGAGACGGGAAATAAGGGAGAGGGGAAATAGGTGAGATTTCACTGTACATAAAACTGAGCGTGCAAAATTGAACTACTCGTATTAAAGTTGGAAGCCTCATTAGTTGAATGCATCACTGGTGATGGTTTGAAGAATGCCAAACTGGCAGGTAAAGGTAGAAGCCGAAGCACGGCTTAATGGCCTTTGGCCTGGGACTCTGAAGTAATGCGAAAGCGGTTCCGGAGTCCTGGGTTGGCGAGAATAGGAGTTAAGGTTTAGTGGGTAGGTGCCGTTTGGTAAGTCCCACACTCACCTTCGTTCCTTGTGGGCTGCGCGCCCGTGTGTGCGTCTCACATGTATATATTTCAAATATATATGCGTGAGATGCATATAACGGGCTCGCGGTCCCCAAGGTTCGGATGTGGTTAGTGCATGAGCATTCGCCGTTTTTACTTCTTTATAAAAAAAAAAAAAAAATTAGTTGAATGGTTTGCTTAATAATTTTATTTACAGTTACAGTTCGAATTATTCCCGTTTGAAAAATTTGTCATATGTAACTGAAATTATGAAAAGTTTTAAAAAGGTGAAGAAAAAAAATTATAGATATTAAATATATGCATATATAATTAAAACAAACATAGGTTAAACAACCACCGCAGAGTCCCATTGGGAGCAACTACCATCTATGAAAATCATCGGCTCCCAGTAGAACCAAATTACCCGGCCAGGTTGGATTTCACAAATTGATATAGTTGTACTTATAAGATTTTTTGCAATATTATTATAATATTATATATATAATATTATGTATATATGTATATATTAATATATTATAATATAATAATATTATATTACTATACCTCTGCGCCACAAACGAAGAGAAGCCCCGGACAGACCATCGGCCCGGGACAATGAGGTGCAGGGCGTTCCGTGAGGCAACTTCGGCAAGGAAGCCTCAAGGACGCGCTGCCTAGAAGAACAGTACCCAACCAGGATGCCGAAGGCCAACGAGCCCGTTGTGTGGTACCACCACACTACTGAGGACGATGCGTGCATCCTGGTTGGATGATGATTGGAAGTACGCCAAGCTGGCGCTCAAAAGTGGAAGTCGAAGCACGACTTAGTGGCCTTACCCCCATGTCCTTGAAGTAATGTGGACGCGGTTCCGAGTACATGGGTTGGCGGGAAGAGGAGGTGAGTTTAGTGGGTATTACCGTTTTTAGGTCGAGTCCCACACTCAGTGCGTAAATGCATTCTCACCTCCTCTACAAAAAAAAAAAATTATAGTTTAATCGATTTGCCTCAAATCAAGGAATCTTTTCCGTTCTTTCATCAATTTTATATTAGGTTAGTGAAAAAAGTTTTACTATAAAAAACCGTATTTTGAAATATTATGCATTAATATAGCTTCCGTGCCCTTCAATGAAATGTATAAATATCATAGGTCAATCGATTCGTCTTGAATCAACACAACTTTTTTATTCTCGTATCAACTTTAAAATATGAGAATGAGAAGATTTTTACCATGAAAATCGATTTTAAAAATACATGAATTATCATAACTTCCGTACTCTTTGATAAAATGTATTAAGGGGGGAGCCTGGTTTAGAGGGTCAAAAAAATCGATTTTTTGGAAGTCATCTTAATCGATAGTAGTTACATCCGAAAATATGGTGCCAAAATATTAGGTCAAAATTCGAAGTAATTTTGCAGCTACGACCTCTAAATGACCGCACGCACACGAGGCATGTAAGCGCGCACGGCTCACTGCGTGGTCTAATTGTTTCTCGGTGTGATTGTTCGTATGCATTAGAGTACACAGTTGCAACATTCGGAAAAAGAGTATCATATTGCGTTCTGTTTTGATTTATTTTTGGTTTTTTTTTTTCGTTTTCTGTTTTAAAAACCCGAGCAGTGCGCGTTGTGCAGTGTTTATTTTTTTTAAACGTTAAATGCGATTTTCTCGAAACAGTATTTTTTGACACTGCGTACACGATTACAAGGATTGTGATCAACGAATCTTAATGGCTTTTGGCTTATTTTAAAGCTTATTAGTATAGCTTCTATTTGAACTAACAAAATTATATAGAAAATTATATTAAACAACTTTTTTTTTGCAAATCATCGTTAAATATTTTTTAGTAAAAAATATAATTTTTTTCAATCTTGCATAAATTTTGCAATTTTTGACATTTCTCATTTTTTCTTAGTTCAAATAGAAGATAATTTTATAAAGTTTAAAAATCTTTATGATTTTTATGTTTGAGGTAAAAATTACGGCCGCTATCGTGTACGCAGTGGAGGACTGTCAGGAGCGTGGGGCCATGAACGATGCCCATTTTCGGTTAAAGAAAATTATTATTTTGTAATCAAATAATTTTTTTTGTAAGTTTAAGTCACCAATAAAACAGGTAAAAAGTATTTAAAAAGATTACTATGTTTTAAAGCTTAAAAAAAGCCCGCAATATCTTGCAATTTTTGACTCTCTTAACCAGGCTCCCCCCTTAATAATGTAGGCCAATCGATTCATCTCGAACCAAGGAATCTTTTATGTTCTTGTATCGACTTGGAATTATGTTAATGAAAAAAGATTTACTATAAAAAAAAAACGATTTTTCAAATATTATGCATTACCATAGCTTCCTTGCTGTTCAATAAAATGTATCAATATTTTAAGTAAATCGATTCGCCTCGAATCAACACATCTTTTCTATTCTCGCATCAACTTTGAACTATGAAAATAAAAAATTTTTACTATAAAAATTGATTTTAAAAGTAATACTAAAGTCTCATACGCGCGCTCCACGCGCGATCAATTTATTTACATGTAATTATTTTATTTGGAAATGAAGTTCAAGAAAATACCATGAAATTAATTTTTACTTCAATGATTTTGTTTTGTACACGGCTTCGCATGGATACCCTCTCACGATGCAGAATACATAATTGTGCAACACAAAGATTTTCATGCAACTTTGGAAAACCCCATATAAAATGTCGGCGCGTACGAATTTTCATAGAAATACACAGTAAATGATTTCGACTCGAGAAGAGTCCAAATGCCACGCCATTTTGAGCGCGCATAGCACTCGGATGGATGACTATCTGCGTCGTATACGACCGAGTTGTGCATTCGCTGCGTTTTAATCTCGGTTTTAACGAATGTCGAGCAAGAGCTTTGACAGGAGGATTTCTTCGACAAATTGCCAAACTCTTAATTTGCTCATGAAAATATTTCAAATAATTAATCAATATTGGAAATTTGAAGAGCATAACAGAAAGAAGTCATCGGAAAGATATTCTTAGTTAATTCTGTAAAAAATTCGCCCTATTCGTTGAAAAATAGCCAAATTCTGATTTTTTAATGAAAGTTGTTTAAATAATTTAAATTCTTGTAAATTTACAAAACAACATAGAAAAGAGCATCGTTAAGACAATCTTAATTGACTCCGTAAACAAATTGTATCTATTCCTTGAAAAATACAAAAACTGTGAATATGTTCATAAAAATTGTTTAAATAAATAATAATTATTGCAAATTTGCAAAGTAATGTAGGAAAGTCTTATTGAAAATACGTACTTTCTTGCTTCCGTGAAAAATTGAGCCTATTATTTTCAAAACAGCTAAACACTAAATTTGTTCATAAAAATTGTTTAAATAATTAATAATATTTGAGAATTTACGAAGTATCACAGAAAAAAGTCATCGGAAAGATATTCTTAGTTAATTCTGTAAAAAAATGTAGCCTATTCGTTGACAAATAGCTGAACTCTAAATTTGTTTATGAATATTATGTAAGTAATTATTAATTATTGTATATTTGCAAAGTATTGTAGAAATCTTGATGCACTAAATTAATTGATCCTAGTCGTTGAAAAATGGCCAAGTTCTTGATTTCTTTATGAAAATTGATTAAATAATTAATATTTCTTGTAAATTTGCAAAGAATTATATAAAAAAGTCATCGGAATGATATTCTTAGTTAATTCTGTAAAATATTCAGCCTATTCGTTGAAAATAGACAAAATATGAATTTGTGAAGGAACCTAGAAAAAGAGTCTTTGGAAAGACATACTTAGTTGACTCCGTAAACCAATTGTGCTTATTCATCGGAAAGATAATCTTAGTTGACTCCGCAATCAAATTGTTTTGCATGTATTTATGAAAATTGTTTAAATAATTAATAATTACTGTAAATTTTCAAAGTATCATAGGAAAGAGGTATTTGAAAAACATTCCTTATTGATTTCATAAACAAATTGAACCTATTCTTTAAAAAATAGCCAAACTCTTGATTTGTTTATCAAAATTGTTTAAATAATGATTCATTCTTTGAAATTTGCAGAGCATTATAGCAAAAAGTCACTGGAGAGATGTTCTCACTTAATTGTATAAAAAATGGAGCCTATTCGTTGAAAAATAGCCCAACTTTCAGTTTTTTAATTGTAATTGTTTAAATAATTGAAAATTATTGTAAATTTACAAAGCATCATGAATAACACTCATCGGAAAGATATTCTCACTTGAATTTGTGAACAAATTGAGCCTATTCGTTGAAAAACAGCCAAAATATGAATGTTTATGAAAATTGTTAAAATATTAATATTATATTATTAATATTATATTATTATTAAATATTAAAAATTGTTAAAATATTAACAATTATTGTAAATTTTCAAAGTAACCTAGGTAAGACTTATTTTTAATACATTCTTTTTGGTTCTGCAAACAAATTGAACCAATTCGTTAAAAAGAATGATATTAAAATAATAATTCTTGTAAATTTACAAAGCAGCATATAAAATAGTAATCGAAAAGACATTCTTAGTTGACTCCGTGAACAAATTCTGCCTATTCCTTAAAAAATAGGCCAACTCTGAATATGTTTAGGAAAATTGTTAAAATAATTAATGATTATTGTATATTTGCAAAGTATCGTAGAAAAGATTTATTGGAAATACATTCTTTCTTGATTCCCTGCGCTAATTGATCCTATTCGTTAAAAAATGACAGGTCTCTTAATTTTTTTACGAAAATTGTTAAAATAATTAATAATTCTTAAAAATTTGCAAATCATCATACAAAAAAAGTCATTGGAAATATATTCTTAGATAATTCTGTACAAAAATTTAGCATATTTGTCAAAAAATAGCCAAACTTTAAATTTCTGTACGAAAATTGTTTAAATAGTTAATCATTCTTGTGAATTTACAAAGCAACATAGAAAAGAGTTATCGGAAAGACATTCTTAGTTGACTCCGTAAACAAATTGTGCCTATTCCTTGAAAAATACTCAAACTCTGAATATGTTTATGAAGATTGTTTAAATAATTAATAATTATTGTAAATGTGCAAAGTATCGTAGAAAAGAGTTATTGGAACTACATTATTGGTGATTCCGTAAACAAATTGGGCTTAATCGATGGAAAGTCGCAAAACTCTTAATTTGTTGAAATAATTTATAATTCTTGTAAATTTGCAAAGCTTCATCGAAAAGAGTCATCGGAAGGATATTCTTAGTTAATTCTGTAAAAGAAATGTTAATGAAAAGCATTCTTTTAAAAAAATGAGTCAAAGGAATCGTATATATACCGAACTATACATGCATATACTTCCCCTAAGCTTCTTATGAAAACAAACATCTCGAGTTCAAATAAACACAGATCGCCCATCGTCGATGAGATCGCCTTATGGTTACTCAACTAAGTAACGGTAACAACGAAATAAGAACGACGAAATAGTAAGACGAATACCAACTTTCAAAGATAGGAGATAAATGACGATAAATTCCTTACACTTTAATGAAATGTATTAATATTATAGGTCAATCGATTCGTTTCGAATCAGGGAATCTTTTATATTGCTACATTAACTTTGAATTATGTTGATGAAAAAAGTTTCACTATAAAAAACCGATTTCAAAATATTATTGAGTGCTAAGAAAAATGCAATAAATATTTTTAGAAATTTATGGTAAAAATAAGCCCTCCAAACTTCATGAATTTATCTGCAACCGTTTCAAGTTATCGTGTTCACAAAAAAGTGTGACATCCACACACATTCGAACAATTGCTGAAAATATTGTATTAGACAATTTTAAATTGAGAAAGGTTTAATTAACCAGTTAACTGGTAATGACGCATATATGCGCACTTGGAATAGCTACCACAAAACTCAATTGATTTCGATAAAAATTGGTACGCCCTAGGTTTTTTGGTCGCAGATGACGAATCCGGGGTCAAAATTGAGAAATTCAAAATGGCGTATCCAATATGGCGGATCCAATATAGTAAACTGAAATGCAAGTCACCTGGTTTTAATAAAAGTCAGTACTTAGTGGTTTTTTGGTCGCTGAGGACGAATCCAGGGCCAAAATTGAAAAATTCGAATTAGCTGATAATATAGTAGAAAATTCATCAGCGACTTAAAAACTCTTTAAGATCCGCTATTTTGAATTTCTCAATTTTGACACCGGATTCGGCATCAGCGACCTAAAAACTCTTAGAAAATGAACTTTCATGACGAATCTGAAATTATTTGTTTCTACCAGTTTTGCCACATAACGTCGTTTTCGAGCCTACCAGTTAACTGGTTAAATGAATTTTAAAATTTTGAAAAAGGTTACCATCACAACGCTTTCTCCACGAGGAAGCAAAACTACACAAGATATCGGGAATTATTGAAAAACTTATCCAGAATCTGCTGCTACTGACTTCTCGCTAAAATTTGGTAGCAATCGGTTCGATAGATTATGTTGCCGAGGCGAGTACACGTGTAAAAATCGATTTTTTATCATAAAATATGATGAACTGAAATGTTAAATTAATAAGGATATAGTATTTTTCTAAAATACACATCGAGAACATGTTGATATATATTTCTGAGTCAAATATTAGGCAAAAGGTTTGGAAAAAGAATGTATTATTGTTTCATTGTTTAAAAAAATGCACCTGTGCTCACTTCTGCAACCTAATCTATCCAACCGAGTTACATTAAATTTTAATGAGAAGTCTGTGGTAACATATTCTCGATATGTACAACAAGAATTTTCGATATCTTGAATGTTTCTAAAATTTTCACCATTTGAATCATCTCTGAATTTTCATTTTGTACACTCAATACGTACAATTTTAAAAACTGTTCAAGATATCAAAAATTCCTGAAAAAAGTATCGAGAATCTGTTGCTACTGACTTTTTGTTAAAATTTGGTACCAATCGGTTCCACAGATGAGGATGCAGAAGTGAGCCCAGGTCGAAAAATGTGTTTTTTTTTCTTTGTTTTAATCACACAGTTTCTAAGATATTTACATAAAATCATGCCTAATCGTGTTTTTTAATGGTTGGCCAGTCAACTGCCAAGTTTCATTGGAATCGGTTGAGAATTACGCCGACAATCCACAAAAGGTCTAAAATATATGATTATTCCAGATCAAGATTCTTGGTACGTTTTTTTGTACTTGGCGAAGATTCGCTACGACTAATCTTGACTTATATAATCAACTATACAGAATCCTTTGTATCACATTTTCATCATGTAGTTAAATGTATAACCTTTAGATTAACGTTATTTAACGTCATGAATTACGTAAAATTGAGGTTTAATTACGACATTGAAAATTACCTGACCCACTCTCCCCTACCTAAATAATTTCTTGAGTTTCTAATTTCTGTTTTTCGTAAAGCACCGGAATATTGCTTTTTGTCCCAAAATATCTTTCGTTACTTTCCCAAATTCAAGGCGTTCAAATTAAAATCAAGAGTGACATTGTTTTTTTTTTCAAAGAATGCTATTATATTTCAACTGAAAATTAATATTTTCAAGGCCCAAGCTACGCAAATTTACTTTTTTTTTTAAATTCAATAGCTTTTAATTACAAGTTTTCGAAATTTATATCAGAGGCCGTACTTAAATTACGTAACGGTTTCATTTGTGAATTCCCAAAAATTACGCACATGAATGAAGGACAGCCCCCCCCCCTTCCGTAACAAACGGTGGCGAAATCTCTTGAACCCTCCCTCACCCTTGAGCTGTTACGTAATTTAAGTACGGTCCCTTACCATTTCAAACAGTGAGTCAGGTTTCGGCCCCGTTTCCAACTACCTAATTAAACATTATTGTTATTGTTTATTGCAATTCGCCAAGTGTCTTAAGTATTTTTTCGATCCCCTTTCCCCCAGTGTCTTTATTTATTTCTTTATTTTTCTCGATCCCTCCCTATTACAGAAATACAAAAATTCTTGAACTATCAGTGGATTTGACCAAATAACGTAGATAACTGAAAACAAAGATCTCAAAATAGCCACATATGTCTAAATATTGCTTACCTGATGTTCAAATACTTGACATTGTAAGCAGCAGTGAGGCATTTAATTGCATATGAAGAAACACTCTCATCCTCCCAATCCAATTTTCTCATCCATTTGAGCACTTTATCAGTATTAGTCTTTGACAAATCTTGATACAACAATTTCCTCACAAATTCATGAACCGGCGGTCTCTCCTTCTTCGTAAGTCCTCCCGTAGACTCCGGGGGATTAACAAAATAATATGCATTTTCAATAATAGTCACATATCTAGAATCAAGAGCAGTAACAGCCTTCTTTCTCATCATCTGCTCCAAATAAATCTTTGTTCTCTGATGCGAATCTGGCGTGCAGAACAGAAACCTTCCACAAGTTTCTAACAAATTACAAGCCATTTCAATATGATGGTGCGTGAAGTCATGCAATAAAACTTTCAAACAATACAAAGCTTCCATTTTAGAATAGAGTTTAAACTTGACAAGTTCTCCTATATACCTCACTACTTTTATTTTTGATTCTATATTAATCTGATCCTTTTTAAGGACATGATACTTGAAGTCATGTTTCAACATAAGACATAAGTCATTAGCTACATCTGGCATAGCAGGATAAAGAATCGCTGCGAGTCGAGAATAAAATGGCAGTAAATCCAAACGAATCCTTGAGACTCCGAAAAGTGCTTTTATCAATTTCTTTTTATTATGCTTAGTGTTGAGGTTTATGAGAAAATCCACGGCTGCATTATCTATCATCTCACGATTAACACAATTAGGCAGATGAGTGATATAAGCGTCCAGGAGAAATTTATTGCTTACATTCGCAACTTGAGGTTCCTCGACTTCTGGTTCAGGTTCATCAACTTTCTCGATTTCTTCTATCTCGTCGAAAGTTAATTCCTCGTCCAAAACATCTTCAGTTATCGGCACATCTTGCTTCACAACTTCTTTTAAGTAAGACCCTGGAAGAAAAACCGTCAAATCTGGTAAAACTTCGTAGAATCTTCTCGTTTCTTCATCACCCCACATATCTTCCATAATGCTATTTTCTTCGCCTTCATTATTTAACTTTAACGATTCCTCTGTTTCCATTTTGACTTCATTGTCAACCGGAAGTTCAGGCATTGGTTCGTCTAAAGTATCTGAGAAATTTTGTACGCTAGTTAAAAGACGTTCGTAAGAAACTTGGAGTGCTTCGAGTTTTTCTTTTCTTTCAGTGCTTAATTCTCCCCTTGTTTGGAGAATTTTGCGATTTTGCTTTTCGAAAGCTTGCAAATCTTTGTGCTCTTTTACCAAATGCTTACAAAGTGAATTATAGTAGTCCCTAAGTAACAGTTTCACATTTTGTTGCTTGTCTGGGGAGAGTAGTTTGCTTTTTGGTATCGGCACGTTCAGCTTTTCTGATAACTCTCGGATTTTTCTAGGTACCAGTCCTGCGTAATCTTCTCCACAGTGGCGACAAAAACTGAGAATTATGCTTGCATTGTTGTGCTCATCTTTGTCCATGTTTATTAGAACTGTTAAAACAGATCCCAGCAGGGATAGACCCTGTTTGTGAGTGAAGATGCCAGCATTGACAAGTTCGGCATAAAACCTGAAAAAAACAAGCTCATTAGACTGGAAATAAATTGTCTTGCTCAGGCACTTTGTTTTCAAACAAAGTTTGAATATACAATTACAACTGAAGTAAAGTGAAAAAAATAATGAATGAGAAGTCATCAAAATACATTTTGGTTTTTAAAGTGACTGAAAATGTTCTACTTTATATTATGTTGATACTGTTAAATAATTACAGTAATTGCAATTATTTAATTATCCTTCATTCAATCAAATTATTAAAACGTTTATAAGAGAAAAATAGTTTCAATTAGTTTTCTAACGTATATTTTTGATGTATTAAAAATTAACTTCATCTTTTGATTTAAACTTTTATTCTTTAGTCTATAAATGATCAAAATTCTTATTTATTGTAGTCTTCACCGTCTTTCCGCTCTGTTGCCTTTTTTGGTTGAAAATTCACATATTTTTTTGAAAATTCCTCCCTTTGGGTAGAAAATTCCACCGCATGGTTGAAAATTAACTTTTTTCTTGAAGATTTATATTTTCGGTTTGAAAATCCAACTGTTTTGTAGAAAAATTATATTTTTGGCTCGAAAAGTCAACAATTTGGTTGAAATTTTGTTTCCGTCTTGTCTAAAAAAATCTTGCGTGGTTGAAAATTCATCTCTTTTGGTAGCAATTTATTTTTTTGAGGGTAAAAATGCAAATATTTGGTTTGAAATTAACATGTATTAGTTGAGAATTCAACTATTTTTGGCTGCAATATCAACTATTACATTTTTCCTTGAAAATTCATTTTTTTTTAATTTAACTGCTTGACTAGGAAATTTAACTGTTTTGTCAAAAGTTCATTTTTATGGTTTAAGATCCACCATTTTAGTTGACAGTTCATCTCTTTTGTTGGAAATTTATCTTTCTATGTGAAAATGCATGGATTTTTTGAAAATTTCATCTATTGTGGATGAAAATTAATTTTTTTTTGTTGCTTTAAAACTCAACTGTTTGGTTACAAATTCATATATTTTGTTGGAAAAGCTATATTTTTACTTCAAATGTTAGGAATTAAAAGCGCTTTAACAAGACTTTAATATAGAACCCAGATCATTTTATTTAAAATAATTTACTCCTTTACTTTTTCAAAAAATCAATAATTTCCCATGTTTTTCGAGCATTTTTGGC
>CAKNXH010001306.1:112888-125984 GCA_932178445.1 Andricus quercusramuli
TTCGCTAAACTATCTGAAGTAGTAGGAATTGTACTTGTCGCAGTCTTCGGTTCGGTTCTCGAAGTCAAAGAGAACTCTGTCAGGTCTCGAGTGTGCAACAGAAACAATTGTCGAGAATATGAAGTTTTAGTATATACGGCACTTAAGGCACTTAGTATTTCGACAATTGCCCTGGCGGACCGAACGAACGGAGCGTATACGCTAGAGCGTATCCTTATAGTATCCACATCGTATACTCTCCGTATCATGCAAGAAGAACTCATTAAAAAAGGAAGATGAACATTTCACTTGTTGAAATTCGGATTCTACGTGAAATTTTACGTTAAAAGGTCACGGAGTAATCGCAATAGTTTTTCTTGCAACATTAAAAACTTTAAAAAAATATAATACTTATCGATAACGTGGGCTGAAGGCGACTTCAAACGCATCGTCGACGAATAACGCCTATGAAGTACTACTGAATGACGATGCGTTTGAAGTCACCTTCAGCGCACGTCATCGATAAGTATTATATTTATTAAAAGTTTTTAATGTTGCAAGAAAAACTATTGCGATTACTCTGTGACCTTGTAACTCAAAATTTCACGTAGAATTCGAATTTCAACAAGTGAAATGTTAATCTTTCTTTTTTAATGAGTTTTTCTTGCATGATACGGAGAGGATACGATGTGGATACTATAAGGATACGCTGTAGCGTATCCGCTCCGTTCGTTCGGTCCGCCAGGGTGACTCTATTTCCATAAGAGCGTTTAGCGGAGCGGTATTTGGGCCAATTCCGTAAGAGTGACAGAGATGGTAATAAAGCACTCTTAGTGCCGCATTTTGCCTTTGGATGTTGGTCGTTCCTGCATGAGTTGGACAACTAGATAGTGTGTGTCCTAGATGCTCGGGGTGTGCATGACGCGCTCTGCAGCTATCATCGGGAATATCTTGGCTCAAAATGTGGCGACGGTATGCTAGAGTGGAAATGACACCATCTTGATATGCCAAAATGAAACCCTCTGAGCCCGACTTCAATCCGGATGATTTAAGGAAAGCATACGTTAGATCATACGGCATCGACTGATCCTCCACATTTCTGTGGAAGATGCCGTGCATCCTCTTGTCGAGGAGATCTTCACGGAAGTTTTCCTCCTGTTCTTTCTCAATCCGGGCCTTCAGGAGTGAGTATTCAAGATGGATAAGATTTTATGCATTTTGCTCACCCCTGGTATTTAAGTCAAGGCCGAGTGTCTCAGCAGCCTCCTCCGCTGCTTTGTACAGAAACGCCCCTGCCGTCGGAAATTGTGCGCACGACTCTGGTAAGCGCAATTAAAAATCACTGCTGACTTCGGACCACGATATTTCGGCGAAAAAAAGAGATAGGGCCAAAGACTCTTTGTCTGAGCTCAGTTTTAATCGACGATCACGGTTCTCGGTCACTCTGCTGCTCGTCTCCTTCGTTGAGGCAGTATCGAATAGGCCATGCACAGAGGTGGCGCCTAAGTGAAGCCCTCTTATGCTTTTGGTTCTCTTCACTAGTAATTTTTATTTCAAATTATTGTGAATAAAAAAATATATTTATTGTTATTTGTGATTGTTAACAATTATTAAAATCTAATATTATCTCCATATTGTAGAATAGGACAATTTCCACTTAGGCGCCATCTCTGTACGTGGCCTATTCGGTCCTGCCTCAACGAAGGAGGCGAGCAGCAGACCAGCCGAGAACCGTGATAGTCGATTAAAATTGAGCTCAGATACGATTGAACATTTTTAATCATATCTCGGGCACCCAGGAAGATTTTTTAAGTTTTCGTGGCTTAAATTAAAGATAAGATTTTAGGCTCAATGTCGTATAATTTTCCAGTTTTTAAAAAAAATTCCCTAGATCGTGCTAAAAGTATATATATGCACAGGGTGTCCCAGACTCAAGTCCCAGACTTATATAGCCGTATAAAAATAAAAAAAATAAATCTAAAATTCCTTTTCCAAAAATCAGTTGAAGTTTTAGTTCTTGAGTTATAAAATATCCGAAGAATCCGACCTCTGGACAATCAATTGTGGTGTATACAGTGCAGCGAGAACTTTGGCAGATGCAAACCGAAAAACAAAATCAACGGTTGATCATAAGACTAAAAGATGAATACATCAACTCAGCACAAATATAGGCTGGACAAGACAGTACGCGTCCCGCATTCAGTGTGTAATTGACTACATAACGTCTGGCAGGACTTTCACTGCCAAGGTTCGAAAGTTCGCGCGCGAACTTTAGATCCGTCATCACACAATCAACAAGTCAAAGCTACTGACCATCAGGCAGCATATTGTTGACAGAATATGAGTACTGTCTAACGCTAAGAGAAGTCTAGAGCGGAGGGAGAGGTGGGTCGGAGAAAATCAACAGTTTTTATCTAACCCATCTCGACTCTTCCAAGACCCTCCAGTTACTGTCGACCATCTGCCTAAACCAGAGGATGTCGAAGCATTTTGGAGAGAAGTCTACGAGGTCCAACATCCACTTCAAGAAGACTCAAAGCACATAAATAGCTTCAAGGAGCTGTGCAATACCCTCATAACAGCTGAGGAGGAATGCCCACCTATCACTACCGAGGAGGTGAAAAACGTATTAAGAGGTATGAAGAACTATTCCGCTCCCGGTACAGATGGTATCAAGACCTTCTGGTGGAAGAAGTTTTCTTCAACCCACCAGCATCTGGCCCGAATGTTCACCTTATATCTAAAGTTGGAAGAGCCTATTCTGGAGTGGTTGGTGGAAGGGCGCACAGTGCTCCTGCCGAAGACGGGGAACTTAGCTGAACCTAAGAATTACAGGCCAATAACTTGTCTGAACACACTGTATAAGATCTTTACAGCTATCCTAAATGATAGGATTCTTCGGACAATTGGACCTGTGTGGCGAGAGATGTATGAACAACGCGGCTCAAAAAAAGGCGTAGCAGGATGTCGGGAGAACCTGCTCATCGATAGATGTGTTTGTAAAGACGCAGCATCCTAGCAGCGATCCCTATCGTTGGCCTGGATTGATCACCGAAAAGCTTTCGATTCAACCTCCCGTAGACTTATAATCTATCTGTTGTTCATCCACACATCGTGAGATGCATAGAGAGATTAATGCCGCTTTGAAAAACCAGATTTACTATTTCATCTGGAAAACATCGTGTGATCACTAACAGTGCCACCTTTCTCGCACTTCGACATTCCAAAGGGTACCTCTGTAGCAAACCTGGAGATCGAAAGCATAAGGTCACTTATGTATTTTACATGGACGATCTCGAGATCTATGCTAGAAATAAAGAGAAACTACATCAAGCTCTAAAAATTGTCAAAGGGTACACTCAAGAGATTGGAATGGAGTTCGGGTTAGAGAAATGCGCCACGGTTAATTTGAAGAAAGGAAAACTTAATGGCATCCCCGAAGACCCTGAGCTTGTCGACAGAAGCGCTATGTGACACCTTAGCGCTGGAGAGACCTATACATACCTGGGCGTGCCACAGAGCCGCATTCAGGACGCGACATCTATAAAGGATACTCTCCGAACATGCTTGCCGTCCCGGTAGTACTCTATTCATTTGGAGTGGTTCCGTGGACGAAGGACGAGCTCAGATCCCTTGATATCGGGACGCGAAAGGTTTTGCACATGAACAAAAGCATGCACCTTAAGTCTTCTGTTCCGCGACTTTACATCTCACGCCGCCTAGGTGGTCACGGAATACTGAATCTTATATGTCTTCACAACAGGATTAATCTGGGTACAGCACATATAGTTGCAAATGGACAAGACCCTCTTCTTAAAATGTTCAGGAAGCATGAAGAAGCGGGCAAAGGGGCGTTTCTGTACAAAGCAGTGGAGGAGGCTGCTGAGACACTCGGCCTTGAATCAAATACCAGAGGTGAGCAAAATGCATCAAATCTTATCCATCTTGAATACTCACTTCTGAAGGCCCGGATTAGGAAAGCACAGCAGAAAAACTTCCGTGAAGAGATCCTCGACAAGAGGATGCACGGCATCTTCCACAGAAATGTGGAGGATCAGTCGATGTCGTATGAGCTAATGTATGCTTTCCTTAAATCATCCGAATTGAAGTCAGGCACGGAGGGTTTCATTTTGGCATGTCAAGACGGTGTCATTTCCACTCTAGCATACCGTCGCCACATTTTGAGCTAAGATATTCCCGCTGATAGCTGCAGAGCTTGTCATGCACAACCCGAGCATCTAGGAAACGTACTATCTAGTTGTCCAATTCATGCGGGAACGTCCTACATCCAAAGGCACAATGCGGCACTAATAGTGCTTTATTACCATCTCTGCAATTCTTACGGAATTGGCCCAAATACCGCTCCGCTAAACGCTCCTAGGGAAATAGAGTCAATTGTCGAAAATGAGAAGTGCCGTATATACTGGAACTTCATATTCTCGACAATTGTTTCTGTTGCGCTCACGAAGCCTGACATAGTTCTCCTTGACTTCGAGAAACGAACCATATTCATTATCGAATTTTCGGCACCAGCTGACAAAAATGTAACAGCCAAGGAGAAAGAAAAGAAAGAGAGGGATAAAGATCTTATGAGGGAGTTGTGAAGGTTATACCACTAATATTCTGTTAGGCTAATCGTCTTAATCATCGGCGCTCTTGGAGGTGCCAAAGTTTCACTGGTTAATAGCCTGAAAAGCATCCTTGTGTGTCAAAAAAATACTGAGACACTTGCGGGGAAAATGCAGAAGGCGGTCGTCCTTGAGTCGCTCCTTGTCGTCATGGTGCACGAGACTTTTGCCGGATCATCGTATTGAATTCATCGCAGACTGTAACCACCTATCTCACGGACGTGAGACGTGGTTACAGCTGAAATTTTACCGCAATTTCACTGGGAGAGAGTGCAATTTTTCAGATTAGCACCCGCTCCTGGCGAAATCCTGCGGTTGTCCTTATGACAAACTTTTAACTATATATATGTCGTAGCCCAGTAGCTGACCCAGTCGTTTAGCCGACTCGCTGGCTAGTAAATAATAATAAATTTAATAAACATCAACCCACATCAATAATAATATAAATAATTTATAATATAATAATGAGTCAATTATTTATTATATTAATATTATATCATATATTATTAGAATATTATTAAACATTAACTCAAATCAATATTTATTGAATCAATTATATTATTATGAATGTTTAATGTAGGAAATTAAACTTCGTCTACTCAAAAATAGAATTAAAGTTCGATTTTGAACTATACAGAATTCTCAGTATAAATTTTACAATTTTATCAGGTCTTGAATAAAAAAGCACTGAAAAAAAGACGCAATATTCTCTTCTACTTTTCCTTTATCATTTTTTACACAAAGTATTGCATGCCAAACAAATGATAAATCTCAATTCTTAAAATATATGATGAATCGTTCGCATAGTCGTCTGCTGGGCTGAAACGCTCTAGTCCAATAGTGAATAGACGACTGGCCGCTGGTCATGCGAAGAGCGGCCAACGTGAGCAGGTGCAGGTATACAGTCGGCTACTCAGCGTTCATTAGCCCACTAGCCAGCGAGTCGGCTAACCGACTGGGTCGGCTACTGGGCTACGACATATATAATTTAAAAAAAGTTGAACAACCACCGCAGGGTCCCTCTAAGAGCAACCGCCATCTAAAAAATGTGAATAGCCCCCAGTAGAACCGCGGTAAATCACACCTATGGCCAGGTCTCACATCCGTGAGATGGGTGGTCACAGGGCACGACGAAATCACAACGACAGGCCGGCGTAACCCTCGTGTGTCTTGAGGGCACGAAGCGACTCGTACCAAATATTTTGGGTACAGTCATTGCAGCTCTCTTTTAAGGTCTTGATACCTCTCCTCTTTTTCTTTCTCCTTTGCAGTGATGTTGTATTCGGACGGAGCCGAGAATTCGATCACGAATATAGTTTGATTCTCGAAGTCTTGGAGAACAATGTCAGGCCTCGAGTGCGCAACGGAGACTGCTGCCCGAAAATCGTAGTTCCAGAAAATTTGGCACTTCTCGTTATGGACATTGACTCTATCTCCCTTGGAGCGTTCGGCAGGGCAGGGTCGCGACCAACTCCGTGAGAGCGACAAAGGTGGTAATAAAGTACTCTTAGGGCCGCATTATGTCTATAGATATACGTTGTTCATGCGTGGGTCGGACACCCCGATAGTATGTGTTCTAGGTAATCAGCGTGTGCATGACACGCTCTGCACCCATCACTGGGAACTTCTTGACATAAAATGCTGGCGCGGTATGCTAAGGTGGAGATTACACCGTCCTGGCATGCGAAAATAAAGCCCTCTGTACCTCAATTGAGCCCTGATGATTTGAGGAAAGCAAAAGTTTGCTCCTTCGACAAGGACTGTTTTTCTACATTTCTGTGAAAGTTTCCGTGCATATGCTTGTCGAGTAGCTCTTGGTGAAATTTTCTAACCTCCGCTTTCTTTACTTCGGCTTTTAGACGTGAAGCATCTAGATGGAGTAATGCACTTTCCTCACTTCTGATGTTGAAAGACGCCCCTCTGGAAGGTGAAGTTGTTCGTCATCAGGCGATAATTCCTAGATGAGATGGTAAATCTAGTTTTCCAAAGAGGCATCAATCTCTCTATGCATCTCACTATGTGTGGATGTCCTTCAAGCTTTCCAACAGACAGATGATAAGTCTATGAGAGGTTGAATCGAAAGCTTTCCGGTAGTCAATCCAGGCCATTGACAGGACGCGCTGATGGACTGTAGCGTCTTTACAGACACACCTGTCAATCAGCAGGTTCTCTCGACTGCCTGCTACACCTTTTTTCAAGCCACGTTGTTCGTACATCTCTCGCCATACAGGCTCAATTCGTCGAACAATCCTGTTGTTTAGGACAGCTGTAAAGATCTTATACAGTGTGTTCAAACAAGTTATTGGCCTGTAATTCTCTGGATTGGACAAGTTGCCCTTTTTCGGTAGGAGTATAGTGCGTCCTTACACCAGCCACTGCGGAATGGGCGTCTCCGAATTTAAATATGAGTTCATTGCCTCACTACCCAATTTGGGTAGTGCTTTTAGGTGGATATTTACTACCAGTGTGGGCCCACCACACCCACGACGGGCCAACAGCACGCAGTATTCCCGAACGGTCACCCATCCAAGTACTAACCGCACCCAAAACTGCTTAACTTCAGTGATCTTGCGAGGTGTTTTCAGCGTGGTATCGCCGTTGGCGATATTATTAAGTAAGAAAATACAAAATGTAGCATCACTTTCAGTAATAATACTTCGCAATAGTAATAATAATAGCAATAAAAAAAAAAATTGATTAGCATTTCGAACTCGAAAGTTCATTGCCTAACTACCCTATTCGGGTAGTGTTTCTAGGTGGATAAATACTACCAGTGTGGGTCCACCACACCCACGACGGGCCAACACCACGCAGTATTCCCCGAACGGTCACCCATCCAAGTACTAACCGCGCCCAACGCTGCTTACCTTCAGCGATCTAACGGGAACTGGTGTTTTCAGCGTGGTATTGCCGTTGGCAATAATAGCAATAATTAATCGTAATTATAATGGTAATAATACTTCGTCGTTATAGTAGTAATAATTAATCGCAATAGTAATAATACTATTTACAACATTTTCAGGATTTTCTTTATTATTAATAAGTGGCAATCTATTTGACCGATGTGGCAATAAAAGAGCAACGTTATTACAATCATTATTTAATACTCTACGCAAACGATTTGCTTGTTGCTTTAAAAATTCTTTTCGATCACTCATAGCAATTTTAAATATCAGGTCAGAAATAAAAAGCGTGTCAAATACTTGCAAAAAACCGCTCTAGCTTCAGCCAATATAAAATATAAGTCTTGATATAAATTAACATAAATTATTATTTATTAACTAACAAAAGCTTCTCAATATCGCACACCCGCCTCCTGCACCACGCGCCTTTGTTTCTTCAAAAAATTTATCGTTAACGATATCTTCAAAGATGTCTTTAAGTTATCTCTGAAAATACATCCCGAGCGTTTCTAAAAGTTCTCTTAAAGACATCAAAAGACGTCTTTAAGAAATAAGTTTAAGATATCATTGAATAACATCTTGAAGATTTTGTGAAGATATCTTTTTTAATTTCCGCAAGAGCTCCTACGAACGATAAAAATAACGATATCTTAAAGTTATCCCGTGTTGAGTTCGAAAGGCGGTAACTTACGTCAGGAACGACGAGAACGTTACCGGTAAGTTCTCGAGCGATTTTTTCTTCGAGAATTTACGAGCATTTAAATTTGTCACCTAAATAAATTAAATTCAGACACACCTGTGTTGATTTTTAGTAACTTAGGGAATATTTTTCAAATTGTTAACAATTCGTATCATTGAGTAGTAAGAAAAAAGGAATGAACGAAAGTATCAGAGAAACGACCTTTTCGAAAGTATTTCATCATATTTCATGTTTGACCACGTAGCATTCGGCAGCATACTGTGCAGGCACTACAAAAAGAGAAATATGCCGAAGGAAAAAAGTGTTTTATAGAATTTTTACACGCCAAAGACGGCATTTAGAAGAAGAATGTTTAAAGTGTGCCCTCAAACAGTCAAAACAATGTTGAAAAAGGAACAAATAAATGATGTCGTTCTCATGTAACGATGTATACTTATAAGTGAAAGCAATGATCAGTATTAATTCTATGAGACTAATAATAATACTGATTTTTCTCAACTATTTCTACACTAAAGTTTTTAATGTTTATAAATGTTTGAAAGAATTTACGGTATCAATAAATAAAAGTCTATTTTGAAAAATATGGTTCTAATGTTTATTGCTATTTAGGTTTAGTTTTTTTTTTTAATATGAACGTTGGTTCAATTAAAAAACAAAAAATACAAGGTAAAAATGAATGTTCTCGTAAATTCTCGATAGATTCTCCTGTTCTCGGTAATATTTGGTAACGTTCTCCGTTACCTTCTCCAAATTTAAATTACCGAGAATTTTCGAACTCTAATCCCGTGTTTACTGGGGGCAGGGATGTGCAGTTACGCGTAACTGGAGGACTTTGAAGTAAAATACCTAAGTGAAGTATTTTGCATAGAAAGCAGGTAAAATACCTAGTAAATTACGTGCCAAGATGGCGGATCTGTAGAACTGAACATAACCTCACTTTTTTGAATTTCTGGTATCGGCATTCCTAAAAGGGTGTAAGAGTTTGTTTTCAATGCCTATATTGTTAATTGAAAAATAATAATGTCAAACAGGAATGTGCAGTTATGCGAAACTGGAAGTTTTTTACGTATAATACCTAAAGGAGGTATTTTGCGTAAAATACCTGGAATATGTAAAATACATGTAGAAAACCTCTGATTGGCTGTCTGATTCGAGGTTTCAATTTCCCGCCTCAGAGGTGGCACCCTCATATATAGAACCAGACGTAATTTACATCATGTAGAAAACTGATGACGTAAAATACCAGGTAAATTACCGTAGAAAACCAAGTAAATTACCACGAGTATTTTACTTACACATCACTGCTGGGGGGTTACGAATTCTCTGGTTCATCGCTAGAAATCTGACAACAGCTATGCTGAAAAGCTAGAGATCTGTATTATCATGAATGATTTTGAATTAAACGGGAATTCAAAGGTGCGTATATTTCGAATTTTCAAATAGAATTACAACTCTTGATTATTCTAGAATAAAATTCAGTCACTCATTAGAAATTTTAGAATCATAGCCCACGATAAATTTAGCAATTTCAGAGCGTGAGAAACAGCCCTGCCGATGAAACAGCACTGAAACGGCACTGGGCCACCAGTACCGTTTCAGTGACCGTTTGTGCTGATTTTTGGCACCTAAACGGTACTCAGGGTGATGCGACGGTCATATAATGGTTCTATTGTATTCGTCACGTACCGGACAGGCAGATTGGTTTACACTTTACAGTAGTTGGCCGCCGCCAACCCGAATCCTTTTTTTAAATTTTCTTCAAATTATTAACACTTTTTTTAATTTATGAATTTTCTTATATATATTATATACTTATAAATGATATACTCATATACTTGTTAGTTATTTATCACGGACTGGCGTGGGGCAGCGAAGAGATCACACTGATCCATGTCAAAGTTGACCAACAAGCCATCACAACATGTATCACCATGATTATGATGGAACCTCTAAATACCTGTTTTCAAGGTTAATCCAAAAACTGCGGGTCCCTGAGCCTCTCCAGCAGAGAACTCCTCCTAGATCTAAAAAAAGGCTTTGGGACTTTGTAGAAAATTTGAACAGATGTAGCCTCCGGAAGCTACGACCACGATCGTTCAGCGAACGATCGATCCCGACGCAACTGGAGGACATACGTCATCCGACTCGTCACTTTCCGCAACACCAGAAGACGATCGAGTCGGGAACAACTTCACAAGAAGCACAAATGAGCAACGACACTGAATCTCAAATTAACAACACTCAAACACCTGACCAGACGAAAAATGTAGCACATCCGAATTCCACTTGCTGCGACAGCCGAGAGCAACCGCACACGCCGACACCTTGATAGGAACTCAAAAGCTAGGAAGAAGGTACAAAAGCTCAACAAAGGAGCTTCACGCCACTACCTGACTCCCCACTTCTACGAAAAGGAAAGCACCTGAAACTCAAAGAACAGAGAGAGACCTTCAAGGAGAAAGAGCATTGGGCGAAAACCATCTGATTACACTCGAACTCCAAAGATACGAGAAGTTCGGGAACCGGGAACTCCAAAGATACGAGCGTCAAAGGGGCTCCCACTCCTGCAACGTTTAGATTTTGGGGGTAATGCGTGGTAACGCCCATAGGCCCACTACGCGCACGCGTGCGTATGCAATTTCCGGTGAACAAACGTCGAATTCAAATCAGCGGGCTCTCGCGCGCGCCTCACTCTCGGAAATGGTGGGGGTAAAGGGGGAAAAATTCCGCTCGCTTCTTTGGAGTCGAGATGCTCGTATCTGTGGATTGCTCGTATCTCTGGAGCTCGTATCTTTGGAGTTCGAGTGTACCAACGAAACCTTGAAGGTCACTCAAACAAGAACAACCACATGAAATAAATTATTAACATCCCGCCCGCCTCGTTCGCTGAACGGAACAACTTCCACTTATAAAGGTCAAGAGTTGAGTGCCGCCCGCCATGACGCACACAATAAATGTCCAGGTATAAGAAAAATTAAGTTCCGCCCGCCATGGAACACAATGGACCGCATGGAGTCAGCGCACGACTGGTAACCGAAACAATTTGACGATCGGGTGATTGACGGTCCTAAAGAAAGTTTTAAGAGGGGTAGATCACACAAGTTCATCCTGTTCGGAACTAGCATTTGCTACTCCTCCTCCACGGCCATGTCTCACGTCGGAGTAGAGAAGGGATGATAATCAACACGAAGTCTCCAAGTTAAAGATCACGTTTCGACACAGTCCATTTTTCTGAAATGTCTTGCACCTGTGGAGTAAATAATTAGTAAGAGGAGTATCTGACCCAACTTGAGCTTTCCCGAGATCCTGCATCAGGATCTTCGAGACGATAGTGATTAGACTAAGTCAGTCAACTGGATCAGAGAGCCAGGAAATAGCAGCACGAACCTTCCTCTTAGTGATCGGGCGTTCACTCTCGATTGCTGGTGCTCCCAATCGGAATTCGTCAGATACAGGATCCCAGGCGGCTCCCGAAGATTAAACAGCTGAATCAGTTGATCTCCAGGACACTCCCTAGGTTGGAGTCCAAAGTTGACAGTGACCATCTTTGTTCACTCCTGGTTCCCTCCAAGCGGCACGTTGAAGGTCGACATCTCCTTCATCAACTCTAATCTGGCAATACATCTGTTCAACATTAGCAAAGAAAACAAGTCAAGGAAATCCCCATCGCATCAAGACGGCATCAAGGTCATTTTGCGGTTTCGGACCTGCGGAAAAACTAATTATTCAAGAAGAGATCCTGAGGAAGTCCCTCACGGTGTATTGAAGACAATCATCTGTATCTCGCCAAACTGCATGATGTGTTTCTGTGGGAGGAATAATACGCATGTGCCCCAACCTGTCATAGTCAGACATAAGGGGGGCATAATCCTCGTCAGCAAGGTGTCCTTCTCCAATCGTTGACATACGAAAACGAGTATCTGTTGAGCTCCTTGCAGAAATTCTCCTGAGGTGTGAATGCAGGATTGTCAAAGACGTAAACAGCTTGGATAGAGTCGAACTGATACTCAGTGAAATATAGGTCCCTGGCAATGGCATCTTTTTCTACAAGCACGAATGATGGGATCTGCGTATCTAGAAATAAGCTCAAGAACTAAATCTGGCTGCGGAGCAATCCAGGAATGATTCTTTGTCGCTCAGCCAAAAAAACACATTTCTTTTGATATTGGTAATCGAAGTTATCAGGGATAATTGACTCTTCAGAAGTTCCATAGCTCTCATATCGATAATTATTCAGTAGGTTGCTGATCTATAACAAGTTTGATAACAAGACATAATCCTAAAGTTCCCATTTTGTGATATGAACGAGGAAGTCGAAATATATTAAAGGTCAAGAAAAAGAAGAACTTGGAATGTGCAACCTTCAGATCTTGGATACCGTTATTGCTAAGTTTCATAAAACGAAATTTGCAAGGAACTCCGTAAGAAGTTGATCTCAATTCAGTATGAATTGCCGCTCGGACGAATGTCGGTTCAGTTGCAACTGCTTAGTATCATAGTCATGCCCTATACGGCGCACTCACATAGCACCTGAACGCGTCCATTCAGGTACATGTTACACATAGCATTTGGCCGCGTCCGGTCAGATGCATGCCAGTCAAAGTCACAGTCCTGGCCTTGGTCGGCGCTCTCACATGGCATCCGGCTGTGTCAAGTCGGATGCATGCTTCTACATCGTCACAGTCATGGCCTTGGTCGGCGCTCTCACATGGCATCCGGCTGTGTCAAGTCGGATGCATGCTTCTACATTTTCACAGTCATGGCCTTGGTCGGCGCTCTCACATGACATCCGGCTGTGTCAAGTCGGATGCATGCTTCTACATCATAACAGTCATGGCCTTGGTCGGCGCACTCACATGGCATCCGGCTGTGTCAAGTCGGATGCA
>CAKNXH010001306.1:125994-136548 GCA_932178445.1 Andricus quercusramuli
TGCTTCTACATAGTCACAGTCATGGCCTGGTCGGCGCACTCACATGGCATCCGGCTGTGTCAAGTCGGACGCATGCTTCTACATCGTCACAGTCATGGCCTTGGTTGGCGCTCTCACATGGCATCCGGCTATGTCAAGTCGGATGCATGCTTCTACATCGTCACAGTCATGGCCTTGGTTGGCGCTCTCACATGGCATCCGGCTGTGTCAAGTCGGATGCATGCTTCTACATAGTCACAGTCATGACCTGGTCGGCGCACTCACATGGCATCCGGCTGTGTCAAGTCGGATGCATGCTTCTACATCGTCACAGTCATGGCCTTGGTCGGCGCTCTCACATGGCATCCGGCTGTGTCAAGTCGGATGCATGCTTCCACATGGTCAGTCATGTAAGTAAGTTTTTCCTGCCTGAGCCTTTCTCGAGGCGTTCGCAATATTGCAACAAATCCACATTCAATATATCTGTCATGTCTGAGAGCCTGAAAGCGAAGTTAATAACAGAAAACAACCAAACAAAATACACAATCTGTCATGGAAAGTAAGTTAGTCATGCCTGAGAGCCTGTCTCATGGTGCTTGCAATATCGTAACAAATCAACAATCAATATACCTGTCATTTCTGAGAGTCTGAAAGCGAAGTTGAATAACAGAAAACAACTAGACAAAATGTACAATCTGTCATGGAAAGTAAGTTAGTCATGCCTGAGAGCCTGTCTCACGCTGCTTGCAATGTTGCAACAAATCAACATTCAATATATCTGTCATGTCTGAGAGTCTGAAAGCGAAGGTAAATAACGGAAAACAACTTAACAAAATACACAATCTGTCATGAAAAGTAAGTTAGTCATGCTTTACGTTCATGCTCCCCTCGCTAACCCACTATCCGGCTCGAAGGACCAAAAAATGTTAGTTATTTATCACGGACTGGCGTGGGGCAGCGAAGAGATCACACTGATCCATGTCAAAGTTGACCAAGCCTTTGTAGAAAATTTGAACAGATGTAGCCTCCGGAAGCTACGACCACGATCGTTCAGCGAACGATCGATCCCGACGCAACTGGAGGACATACGTCATCCGACTCGTCACTTCCCGCAACACCAGAAGACGATCGAGTCGGGAACAACTTCACAAGAAGCACAAATGAGCAACGACACTGAATCTCAAATTAACAACACTCAAACACCTGACCAGACGAAAAATGTAGCACATCCGAATTCCACTTGCTGCGACAACCGAGAGCAACCGCACACGCTCAACAAAGGAGCTTCACGCCACTACCTGACTCCCCACTTCTACGAAAAGGAAAGCACCTGAAACTCAAAGAACAGAGAGAGACCTTCAAGGAGAAAGAGCATTGGGCGAAAACCGAGGGGCCGTCCACTCTAGAATCGATTCTACGTGAGCATACTTATTCCGTTAATAAGATCACGATTCCTGTGATTCCGCACATGAAGCATAATCCGGTTTGATTCTGAGCGTCAGAAAAGAAAAGAATCGAATCCAAACTCAGAAGATCGCACAGGGATCATTCTGACAGTTGCGCGCATTGAGTTGCGAGTTACGACTGATTTCTGTTGATTCCGCCTGAGTCCAGCTGATTCCTCGTTGATTCTTCATCGATTCCTTCGTTTCTCGACCACACTAGGGGAGCGTTTACATATTGCGTAGCATTAAAAGTAGAAGGACGGGGTTCGTGTTTCGTTACGATCTGTTATGTGGGGGGGGGGGGGGTATTTTTAACCCGATTACATAACATGTTTAATTGCATGTATTTCTCAGGGTAGCCTGCTGGACTGGGAAATCAGGGAAACCCAGAAATGACCGGGAATTTTTTGGAGACTAGGAAAAAAGGGGAAAAGACAGTGAATTTATTTTGTGACTGGGAATTTTACAAATTTTTGAAAGAAAAATCTAACCATTCAATTGAAATATCACGAACTTCATGTCATATGATATATCATGAAATTTAAAATAAGTTTGATTTCAACTTTTTTTTTTAAACGCTAAGTTCAATTGTTGACTTTTTCAATCATGAAACCATTTTATAATATATATTATGGAGCGTTTTTAAAATGCAGTTTTTAAGACTTAAACAATACAGAATGCACAGCGTTAGAAATTAATATTTGTTGACAAAGAACTTCTGTAAATAAAAACTAATTAACAATTTCAAAAATGGAACTGTAGTACAAGAATTCGAGATTGAATTGCATTCTTAATATTTTTTAACATTGATTAATTTACAGGTATTAACGTTATAAATTTGAACTATTTCCATTTAACTTAGTAGGTAAACAAATATAAACGTCCGATTGAAAATTTATCAACTACTTTTAACACTTTTATTAAATTAAAAATAATATTCAAATATTGTTTCAATCTAAAATATTCCATTTTTAACCCATTCGAACTGAAATTTTTTTAATAAAGAAAATAACAATTCTTCAGTGACTTAATACTTTTTGACTGTTCATTTAAAATAAAAAATTATAAAAATAGAATATTCATAACTAAACAATTTGAAACTGAATTGTTTGAAACAGAAACCCTTGAATCTTTAAAATTTCACAGAGCTAAACTTAAACTTTGAACGTCACAGTGTTAATTTGAATTCTTCTATTTAAAAAACATTCTATTTTAAAGTAAAATTGTGTAATTTTAATGTACACAATAGTTAATCAATTATTTGAAACAGAATATAGATTTTTCAAGATTTTCAAAATAAAATTTAGAAGCTTCTTAAGGAGTTTGAAAGATTTTCAGGTAATACAAAAATTGTCCTAAATTCCTGGGAAAATTCAAAATTATTTTTTATTTTGAAAAATTACATATTTTAATTCGAAAGCCTTAGTAATTAATGAAATGTTTGCATCCGATTGAAACTTCAAAATCTTTTTTCAATTTTCAAAAACATTTTGATTAATATATTCATAATTAAATGCTTTTATTCAATTTCAAATAAAATTGAATTATTTAAAATAAACCTCGAATCGTTCGAATTTCAGGGTGCTGAATGTAAACTTTAAAATTTGCAGTTTCATTTTTTTTAATTTTCAATTTGTAAATGACATTTTTCAATTGAGATTTTTAAAGAAACAACTTATAATCACTAAATTGTACTGCTTTCAAGTTGAAATAGTTTGAAAATGATATAATTTTGAACACTTACAAATTTCTCTGAAAGAACTCTGGACACGCTTTGGGGTTCGCTATATCTGTTATAATAAATTTAAAATAATAAAGTAAAAATGGAATATTCAGAAATAAACAAATTGAAATTAAATTATTTAAAATAAAATAAGCCTCGAATCATTAAAATTTCAGAATGTTGAATGCAAACTTAAAAATTTTCATTGTTTCATTTGTTTTTTAATTTTTAATTTATAAGTGACATTTTTTTAATTGAATGTTTGAATAACAGTGTAAAATCCTTTAATTGTAGTGTTTCAACCTAAAATTGTTTAAAAATTATATAATTTCGAACATTTAAAAAATTTATTGATTCATTCTTCAAACTATTTCATTTCCTAAAACGCATTC
This sequence comes from Andricus quercusramuli, assembly GCA_932178445.1. Classification (NCBI taxonomy): domain Eukaryota; kingdom Metazoa; phylum Arthropoda; class Insecta; order Hymenoptera; family Cynipidae; genus Andricus; species Andricus quercusramuli. The sequence goes on from CAKNXH010001306.1 coordinate 129,534, forward strand.
TCTCCTTTGCCTGCTTAGTCAAGCTTTGTTTATAAAATACCGATGCGGACCGATATTAGTGCTCTGGAAGTACACATTGTGTCGCACTTATGTTAAGCATCTACATTTAGAATTAGGCTAATTATATTTCATGAAGAAGAATATTAAAAATTGAAATTTCATTATAAAAAATTCATTATTATGGCACTCATCATTCTCGTATGTGTAGCCTGCGTTCGAAACTGCGCACTTGACGTGTTTTAAGGCGCTTCGTCGAGCCAAGTTTTTAGCCCATGTATTCGTTCTGACATTAATCCCGCTAAACGGATGAATTGTTCAATGTAAGATTTGAACCACATAATCTGAAGGGTATAGTGCCTAACATTACTGCCTCTTTTTTTTTAAATGGTCTTGTTTTTGTGTTTTTTTAATCAATCGAAAATATGTTTTATTTCTGCGCCTGTAAACGAGCAATCCGCCACCGGGAAAGTACCCCCGTTGAACCTAAAACAGGCGCTCTCCGAAGTATTATAGAATTTACAATAATTCACCATGACGGTTTTCGAGCATGCTGAACGCAGGGGGTTGCTCGTAAATCTTCCGCTCTTTCCATTATTGCATCCTGAGACGATTCGAGCCGCTTGAACGAAATTGATAATTATTAAAATATGCATAAATTGAATTTTTATATGCTGCATTAGGTTCATGACATAATTACGAGACGAGTAAAAAAAGATTGAAAAAAATCGGTTCACCCGTTCAATTTCTGTTGGGAGTTTTGGTAATGTTGCACTTTATTCGAGATTACCTTCAATATTGAGAATATTCACCAATCTTCCAAATCTTTTTTTCATTTTTTGTTTCAAATTATATCATCTTCAAATTTTATCAGCTAATTAAAATGTCATCGATTCGTGTTTTGCGCAATTTTCGATATTGCCACAGTATTCATTGTCGGTGGGTGATTTGCTTTGGTCTTTATCGAAAAAGAAACCAAAGTCAAGGATGATTAATCAATTCATTGAATATTCAATTCGATTCATCGATTCTAATTGTTATCAACAAGTGATATTAACAAAATGTAAACATATCGCAAATTTTGCTTCGAAGTATCTTCGTAACTTGAAATTGCTTCATTTTATCAACTCGATCATTTTTTGATCATGAAAATTTGTTGTATGGTATAATTTGTTCGTTTTATAAACAAATTATTTGAATAAATTCATAGTTGAGGAGTTCATTGGCAGAAATTAATCGTTTTTCTTTTTTGGTAACTTTAAATTATATGAGTGGTAATATGTTATTATTAAGATTGGTCATTCCATATTATTTGTTTATTTTCTAAACAAATTTTATAAACAAATGCATAGTTTGGTAATTTATGGACAGAAAGTAATACTTTTTTCCAATCATCATCAAGTTACACAAGTGGTGATGTTTATTGACGAAGAATTGTCAATCGATATAACTTTTTTTTAAATTAATTTTATAAACAAATGCATAGTTTGGTCGTTTACAGGCGGAAAGTAATAGTTTTTTTTTTAATCATCTTCAAGTTACGCAAGTGGTGATGTTTTTTGACGGAGAATTCTCGCTCGATATCATTTGTTTTTGTTTCAAATAAATTCTATCAATACATGCATCTTTTGACCATTTATAAATAGAAAGTGATCGTTTTTCTTTCGACTCGTCTTCAAATTACATAAGTGGTGATATTCAGTGACAAACAATTATCAATCGATATTACTTTTTGTTATGAACAAATGCACAGTCTGCTCGTTTATAGACAGAAAGTTATAGTTCTTTTTACAATCATCTTCAAGTTACGCAAGTGGTGATGTTTTCGTTATTGTTTGGTTTTGTTGGAAATAAATTCTATCAATAAATGCGTCTTGTGGCCATTCATAAATAGAAAGTAATTGTTTTTCTTTCTACTCCTCTTCAAATTACATAAGTAGTGATATTCTGTCACAAGGAATTGTCAATCCATATAATTTTGTGCTATAATCGCTGTAAGGACATTATTTTGTGAATTTATTTTAATAATTTACAGACGTATTAACTTAGTAGCATAATGGTGTGATTTTTTATTTGCATGGTGCGACTGTTTCAAGGTGGAATAAAAAAGTACGTCAAATTCGTTTAAAAATTCGTTTGTAAATGTAATTAACTTTTTATATGATTTTAAGTAAAGTGTTCTTTCTCAAAACCTGCATTGTATAATTATAATTTTTTTCAAAATTATTGTAAAACATTTATCACGCTGTAACGACATTATTTTGTGAATTTACAGACCAAGAACGGCATTTATTTGGAAATTAGCCCAACTGGTACCCCAAAGATGGCCCTGACATTGATTAGAATGCCTGTTATTCATTCAGAGATATGGACAGTTGTTTGTACGCATTTATTGATAGAATTTATTTCCAATAAAACCAAACAATAACGAAAACATCACCACTTACGTAACTTGAAGATGATTGTAGAAAGAACTATAACTTTCTGTCTATAAACGAGCAGACTGTGCATTTGTTTATAACAAAAAGTAATATCGATTGATAATTGTTTGTCACTGAATATCACCACTTATGTAATTTGGAGACGAGTCGAAAGAAAAACGATCACTTTCTATTTATAAATGGTCAAAAGATGCATTTATTGATAGAATTTATTTGAAACAAAAACAAATGATATCGATGGAGAATTCTCCGTCACAAAAAAATCACCACTTGCGTAACGTGAAGATGTTTGAAAAAACTATTACTTTCTGCCTATAAACGACCAAACTATGAATATCACCACTTATGTAATTTGAAGACGAGTAGAAAGAAAAACTATTACTTTCTATTTATAAATGGTCAAAAGATGCATTTATTGATAGAATTTATTCCAAACAAAGACAAATAATAATAAAAAACATCACCACTTGCGTAACGTGAAGATGATTTTAAAAAAACTATTACTTTCTGCCTATAAACGACCAAACTATGCATTTGTTTATAAAATTTGTTTAAAAAAAAGTAATATCGATTGGCAATTCCTTGTCACTACATATCACCACTTATGTAAGTTGAAGACGATTAAAAAGAAAAACGATCACTTTCTCTTTATAAATGGTCAAAAGACGCATTTATTGATAGGATTGATTGGAAACAAAAACAAATGATATCGAGCGAGAATTCTCCGTCAAAAAACATCACCACTTGCGTAACTTGAAGATGATTAAAAAAAAAACTATTACTTTCCGCCTGTAAACGACCAAACTATGCATTTGTTTATAAAATTAATTTAAAAAAAAGTTATATCGATTGACAATTCTTTGTCACGTCATATCACCACTTATGTAATTTGAAGACGTGTAGAAAGAAAAACGAACACTTTCTATCTCTAAATGGTCAAAAGATGCATGTCCTTATACAATTTGTTTAGAACAAAAACCAATAATATCGATTGACAAGTATTCGTCAATAAACATCACCACTTGTGTAACTTGATGATGATTGGAAAAAAGTATTACTTTCTGTCCATAAATTACCAAACTATGCATTTGTTTATAAAATTTGTTTAGAAAATAAACTAATAATATGAAATGACCAATCTTAATAATAACATATTACCACTCATATAATTTAAAGTTACCAAAAAAGAAAAACAATTAATTTCTGCCAATGAACTCCTCAACTATGAATTTATTCACATAATTTGTTTATAAAACGAACAAATTATACCATACAACAAATTTTCATGATCAAAAATGATCGAGTTGATAAAATGAAGCAATTTCAAGTTACGAAGATACTTTGAAGCAAAATTTGCGATATGTTTACATTTTGTTAATATCACTTGTTGATAACAATTAGAATCGATGAATCGAATTGAATATTCAATGAATGGATTAATCATCCTTGACTTTGATTTCTTTCTCGATAAAGACCAAAGCAAATCACCCACCGACAATGAATACTGTGGCAATATCGAAAATTGCGCAAAACACGAATCGATGACATTTTAATTAGCTGATAAAATTTGAAGATGATATAATTTGAAACAAAAAATGAAAAAAAGATTTGGAAGATTGACGAATATTCTCAATATTGAAGGTAATCTCGAATAAAGTGCAACATTACCAAAACTCCCAACAGAAATTGAACGGGTGAACCGATTTTTTTCAATCTTTTTTTACTCGTCTCGTAATTATGTCATGAACCTAATGCAGCATATAAAAATTCAATTTATGCATATTTTAATAATTATCAATTTCGTTCAAGCGGCTCGAATCGTCTCAGGATGCAACAATGGAAAGAGCGGAAGATTTACGAGCGACCCCCTGCGTTCAGCATGCTCGAAAACCGTCATGGTGAATTATTGTAAATTCTATATACTTTGGAGAGCGCCTGTCTTAGGTTCAACGGGGGTACTTTCCCGGTGGCGGATTGCTCGCTTACAGGCGCAGAAATAAAACATATTTTCGATTAATTAAAAAAACACAAAAACAAGACCATTTAAAAAAAAAAAAGAGGCAGTAATGTTAGGCACTATACCCTTCAGATTATGTGGTTCAAATCTTACATTGAAAAATTCATCCGTTTAGCGGGATTAATGTCAGAACGAATACATGGGCTAAAAACTTGGCTCGACGAAGCGCCTTAACGCGTTGATCCCAAGCTGACTCGCCCGAGTCTGCCCGAGTCTGCACGGAATCGTAGCGATTCCGAGTGATCCTTGGCGATTCTCACTGATTCCCCGGTGTTTCTTCTGAATCTTGCTGATGAACGCATTTTTCAAACTTTCAGAATCGATCTCTTAAGATTCTACGGAATCAAGCTGATTCCCACATATTTCTAAAAGATCTTTTGACGAGTGCCTGATTCTGAATCGATTCTAAGTGAGGAAAATCACTGATTCCTCCAGTGAACGGCCCCTCGGCGAAAACCATCTGATTACCAATGAAACCTTGAAGATCACTCAAAAAAGAACAACCACATGAAATAAATTATTAACAATACTATTCTGAAGTTGAATTCGAAAATGTTGTCTGTTTTGGCGTATCTCATTTCATTTACGAGATACATTATATTCATTTCAATCAGTGATGTAGTTCAGGCCCAGCGGGGTCTAGCGGCGCTAGGCCACCTTTTTTCCTTAATTGAGCTATTTTAATGGTTTTTTTTATTATTATACCATTAAACCGTATCCCTTTCGGGGTAAACTCTAATTCATTCGGTTCTAGTCCTGTTATGCCGCTAAGGATTGAGTAGGTTTTTATAGAAAAGGGAAAATAATTTATAGGGGAGTAGATTATATTAGATATAGATAGAAAATTTCCATGATTGACAATGTTGCTAATAGTTTCTGTAACTTTGATTTTTTAATTTTACAATATTGTAGTTTCAAACTCAAACATTCAAAATGTCAGGTCAATTTAGAAATAAATATTTCAAAATTTCATATTAAAAGCCTTGATAAGCAAGCTTCGAATACAATAATTTTACATGTAAATATAAAGTAATTTAAAATTGAAAAGCTTGAAAATTTCTGATTTTTATTTGAAGATTTAAACAAATAAATTATTTCAAATTAAAAAATATGCGATTAATGAAGTTGAAGAATGAATAATAATTCTAAAAGAAGTGTTAAAAATAACCGATATGAAATTAAAAAATCGAAAATTGTGTTTAAAATCAAAATAGATCAAAATTAAATTAACTGAAATTGATACCTCAGTAATTGAATAATTTTGATAATTTTAAATGGATGTAATTTTAGAGTTCTGAATTTTCATGTTGAACGCTAAATTTTTAATTTTTCCCTTTCATAAGTTTTAATTTTGCAATTAAAATTAAATTGATTACATTTTGGAAAGTATAATTAACAGTTTAAAAATTAATAATTTTTAAGTGATTTAAATTTATTTCAAATAATAAAATTTTGAAGGGCTTAAGTGTATAACAGTTTCAATATTACAACTTTTGGTGACTGCAAATTTTTCAGTTCTAAATTAAGTTTGCGTTCTTTAAGTTTCAGTGCATGGAGTAGAAATTTTTTCATTTTCAATGATTCCCATTTGAAATTAATATTTATTTTGAAAGTTTTTTTTGAATAATTCAATTCATTTTTCGATTTTAGAAAAATTGGTCTAATCAGCTTTAATATTAAATTATAATTTTCTTATATAATAACAATTTAAAATTTCCAAAGCTTTGATTTTGAAAGATTCAATTTAGTTAAATTGTCACATAATTATCGCTTATAATTTAAAATACGGCTGCGAAGTACTACAGTTCGTATTCACTATGAGTGTATTTATTTGTCCTCATTTTATGAGCATTTTGCTTCCTCATAGGTATCAAATAAATTTTCTTCCTCATAAAGGGAGGTTTTCCCTAACAAAAGAACAAAATTGATACTTTCAATATTTTTCAAGCTTATGTTTCTGTCTTTCCGAATATTTTATTTTCATAAAATCAGAGGGCCTACGAACATTTCAATTGACGTGTTATGTTACAACGAACAACTCCTTATCCTACGGTAGTTTTATATTTCAAATTAAAACCTCATATAAACATGCCCTTCTAGAAAAAAATGTTTGGACCCGATTGAGACCGATTAACAGGTAAATCGTTTTGAATTGGTATTAATAGGGACAAAATTTTGTTCATCGTTCTCAATCGTTTTCAATCGGGACAAGCGTTTGAATCGTTCTCAATCGGGTAAGTGCATAGAGACGTCGATCGGAAACCTAACCCTAAAGACCGACTAAAAACGCGTGCAGTTGACAATATAATTTGGTGTTTTTTGAACCTGGATTCAGTGATCTTTTGAATTTTTTGAGTCTTTCACGTGGAGGGTCTTCGGATTTGTTCAGGTAAAAGTGTTGGTGGTTGGAAATGTAGTTTTTGGTTTTCTGAAGGTGACTTGGATGATTATTTCAATTTTTCAAATATTTTTTTAGTGCTTTACGTGGAGACATTTAGGATTTATCGAATTATAAGTGGAAGGGGTGGTCTTAGGGGGTTATTGAATATTATAATGGGGT
>CAKNXH010001306.1:156155-208445 GCA_932178445.1 Andricus quercusramuli
TGTAGTATCGTGTATGCAAGATAACTTTCGAAAAATTGGTCGGATTGGATTGTGCAGCTATTTCGGATGAAAATTCAAAAAGTGAGCACAGTTTGAAAATTTTTGAGACCACTTGTTTTTAAAGATTTGAAAATTCTATGTACGGTTATTAGTAGTATGCAAAAAGAGGAAAAAAATGTCCTAATTACTTTTTTTGATTGAAAAAATTACCGGAGTTATAGCATTTTCAAAATTCCAAAAAACAAACGAAAATGAACATTTTAAGCCGAAAAACGCACGATATGAAAAAAGTCAAGAGGAGAAAAACGTTGCTTTTTGAACACCTTAAAAATATTTTCATAACAACTTTTTGAATTGAAAAAAAAATTAAAAATTCAAATTTTGATCGCACAAAAAAATAATGAGAAATCAAAAATTCCAGTTTTGCAACACCCACCTCAAAAGCTGACGTTTTCATCCTTCTAAATGGTGTCTAAAGGACCTTATTGAGCAGACTGTGTGCTAAATAATTTTCGCGCATGTGCAGTTTGAAGATGGCTTACTTTAGGCACTGGTGAAAAAGCAGCGCATGCGCCAAAATTTGTTTTAAATAATTATTTTGGTTTCAAAATTTTTTTCCCAACATTTTTTTTTCATTTCTCTTTTTAAAAAAAAAAGTTCTTCACTCCACTCTATGCAATATAAAATTGGTATTTTTCGTTACTCCTCCTAACAACTTTTACGGACGGGCGTTGCAAAAAATAGCGTAGGTGATTGGATATGCAAGATACGACAAAATATGATTCGACCAAAATTATGCACCTAAAAAAGATCTACAAATGTGTTATTATTCACTTTTTGATATGACGCGTAGTATTTGTTTTATTCGTAAAAAACAGCATTGAAAATAGAAATTTTAAATTTTTAGACGAATAACACAGCTACGAAAAACATGACAAGAGACAAAATTTGTTCACCTAAAGAAGAGGTACAAATTTGTTATGAATCATGTTTCGATAGGATGCGTAGTTTTTGTTTTATTCGTGAAAATAACATTGACAGTAAAAAAAAATCATAATTTTGGGAAAACAATGCAAGGTAACAAAAACATATGAATCCACAAAAATTGTGATTCAAAAAAAGATTTACAAACTTGTAATCAATTTTTGTTGTAATAATATTTTCAAAATGAAAAAAAATTAAGTTTTTTGAAAAACGGACAAGCTAAAATAACATTTTAACTAATAAAATTTGACGCCTAAATTATATCATTATTCTTCATTTGGAATCAAATATAAATTTAGTAATTTGTATATGGAGAACATATAACACGAAGCACAAAGTGCGCGATCAGTGTATTTCGAAGCGCGACGACCAAATCGCGCGCCGGAAGTGCGCAATAACTTTTTGTTTCTATCATGCGGTGCACAGAACCGAGTGTGGAACACAAGGTTCAAAGGAATTTGAAATCGAATATCGAGCGCGAGTGTCTGGATGAGAATGTGTTCCTTACGGTCGATAGAACCTTGAGTAAATAAAGTTCATATTCAGTCTAAAATAAAAACAAATTTATCAAACACTTGATATGTAGAGGTTTTGATAATTTTATAATATTGGCAAATAAACCCTAGGAGCCCTAGGCGCGCTCAAACTTGCGAGCGAAGCGAGCCGCGCAAGACGAGCAAATTTTTTTTGTTACTGTACTCGCATTTATTGCATTTTACTCTTATTTTTCACTTCAAATCAGAAAAATGTTATTTAATTGGAGCTAACGATATAATGCGTTGAAAATTGCAAAGTTAGTTACTTTTTCGTTATTTTCCCATGAAAAAACAAACCGCTCAGTCCGCCTCGAATACACGAGTATATTACCCTTCACTCCTGAAAATGTTAGCAAAGAAAAGTTATCCGAAAGTTTCGTGTTTTCATTTTGCAAGAAATCAAAATAGCTTTAACGTTTCTTATTCATTTTTCTCATCGCTTTCGAAAAAGTAAAAAAACTTAACGAACTGGATCAAGGAAAACCTTGAAATCTCAAAAATTGCAAAAAGGACAAGGTATAAAAAAATCAAAAATAATTTTTCTCTCCCGGAAAACAGAAGAATACCAAATGGAAAATGTATGGTTACCGGGCGGCCTGCATGATATGAAATGAATTACGTCTAATACTGAATTTTACTTCAGATATTGTTTTTTTTTTTATTACAAACAAAATTTAGGTAATTGTTAAGAACTGCTTATTTATGTTCTTTATTCTAACTTTAGTTTTGAACTTCGTTCAAAAAAATCACAATATTTAAAACAACGGTTAAATCTGCGATTTCAAAAAGTTGAAAGAATCTAAAAATTATTTTATTGAAATACAATTGAAATACAGCCACAATATGAAATACGCAAGTTTCATTTGAAAGTATCCGGGCTTAGAATTATTTCAACTTGAAGCTTCTATACTTAAAATTTGGAATCCAAAATTGACAAAGTAATTTCGAATATAAAGTTTAAATATAAAAATAAATTTACGGTCATACATTTTTATTTTCTCGCACTATCAAATCAGACATTACATCATCATTACATGAAAAAATACGATTACAAGTACAAAAATACGATAATAACGAAAAGACTCCATGCTCACTGAAGAATCGCTAAATAACAAAACCATTCGTATCCAAAAGAGTAAGGAAATCCACTATTGCTCTAGTAACTTGTTAACATTTCTCTGCTATTAAAATTTTTCCTATTAAAATATATATGCCATAAATGTTGTGTGTTTGATTTTTTAAACAGTAAAATTTTTTCCTTAGGTGATTGGAATTTCCAGACAACCGTATTTATAAATTTATGTATAGACTTTCAGAATCACTGTGAACGCTTGTATAAAATATCATTTACATTTTTACTGATTATATATTATAAGTAGTATAAAATAACTATTAACGTAGAAATATCCTTTTCTATATCTTGGGCACAAATATAGCGTAACAACTAAAGGCATATACAAGCTTTTGTATCAAAAGTGCTAATACGTACAAAAATATTTGTTATTTCTATTAAAGACAAGAAGAAAATCACTGCAAAAGCAAAAAACTGCAAAAGTACATTTCCAAAGCAAAGTACTTCATATCACATAGATTTTTTTCATGAATTGTAGATTGTCGTATTTTGCTTAACATACGATATTCCAGGTATTGATAAGTGCATTATCTGGTCACACTGGTTTTGTGATAAGAATGCTGCAGGCTGAATTAATCGATAATAGGAAGAATTAAACAGCTGCTCAGCAGCTAAAACATAAATTACTTCTTGACGTTCAAGAACTTTTATCCAAACCAACTAGCAGTTTTTTGTAAAAATATACATGGTGAAGTTACATTCAACGATGACTAGGATATACCGGATTTATTGATCACAAATTTTAGGCTGTAGTCTAGGTTTTTAAAAGCTAAAACAAAAGTCGATTTAGCAAGTTATTCAAATCTGACAAAATTTTAATTCTCTACTAACATTTTTAAAAATAGTTTCATATTCGATTTTTGAATCTCGCAAAAACTAAAAACAGAACATTTTTGTTTCATTGTCTTAAACTTATGTATAATAGAAAACTTAGAGATATAATCTTTCGGTGGAAATGTCAAGATCAGAGGAGATATTTAAACCTTACGCAATTATGATTAAAATCATCAATTCACTCTACACGATACCTACATGTTCCTCTTGGAAAGTTGCGCAATCCTGCATGTGATTTGAAATCAATTGTAGTTTCATATGAATTAACAAATTACGGAGGGAAAGACTGATATCAGTTTATTTAAAAATCTAAGAATTTCTGAAGAAAAAATCGAGTGTGATTTGAAAAGAGGCATATTTTTTCTGCCATATTCGATCCGCTTCTGGCCAAGTTGAGGGGGGAGATACCTTTAGGTGAGGACAAAATTGCTGACTTTCATAATTTTCTTTATAGGAAAGAGTTCTTCAACATTTTCAAGACTTAGGGTATATTTTATTATAACTTTTAGCTGTTACATTTGCATTTTGTATTTTAATTATCTTTCAAAATGGCGGAGCTATGGCACTGTCTTCTGCATGGGTCACGGCGAATGTCATCAGACGGTAGGACATGTAGCGTCGGCAGTATTAGTGACAAAAATATTAACCAAATTTTTTTCTTTCATTTACACTCATACGCAAAATATGAACCAAGAAAAAGTGAAAAATGTTGAAAATTGATGAAATGGTACGCTTTGGAAAAAATATTAAATTTTTCGAAAAAAATGGTTAAATTTTGCAATAAAAACAGACTTTTTTTTATTTCAAAAAATTTAGGTTCATGTTTCAGATAATAAGGTTAGAAATATATATACCAAGTTTCATCGAAATCGGTCAATTACTTTTTGAACTATATGTCCCGCCAGTTTTGAAAATGCAGTTTTGAGAAAAACGCGTTTATAAACGTGCCTTTCGTGGAGTCCGTTCGCCGCTGGATAGCTGCGTCAATCTATCGGCTTTTAATATTAGAAGGACTTAGAATTTCGTTCTGGGACTTTGAATTTACATTCTTTAGAGGTTAAACTAACATTTTATGCAATAAAATTTTCCTCGATTTTTTAAAGCCGATAAAGGTATCTCCCCCCTTAAACAGGAAGATCAAGAACGATGGAATGAATTACGAGCGATGTTGTCCAGCGACGATATATAGTAAAGTTACTAATTCTCATGCTGTCCGAGATAGGCATTGCACGATGGACAGAAATGTTTCTGATTTAAACAAGTATCCATACAGTAGGGACAAGGAGCGCATGGCCAGCACCTGAAAAAATAAACAGTCGTTATATGATTGTGAAGTAATTCTTCAAACAAGATATTGCGGATGAAAATGAGATTCTAGAAAGTAGAATGTGGATCAAGAACAGTTTACAAATGAAGACTTGTAAGAAACAGAGATTCAAATTACCTTTTTCTGACCGAAAAATGGCAGTGCATATATTGTTGATCGGGAATTTTAAACATTTCTAGTAGAACTCAATTTCAAATGCGTAATTCTAAAGTGCTTCAGTTTAATATATTTTCATGATTTCTAATAGTTTATTTTCAAATAAAAATATTTTTGATATAAGTTTTCAAAGATTAACAAATTAAAAATTAGAAGAGTTTCGCAGCCATCACACCATCTATTGTTTTAAAAAAAAAGGTAAAAATGTGAACTTTTTTTCAAAAATAGTCGAGAAAATAAAAAATGTAAAGTTAAATAAACATGTAAATCAATGCTTATTAACATTTTAGTAGTTGAACTAATAATAGACCTTTGTTTTTGATAGTCTTTTATGCGCGCGATATTCAAACTCGTCAGACTATTATAGTTATCAAATTTTTGTAATATTATTATACCATTAAAACAAACCCCTTTCAAGGAGAGCGTAACTCGTACGGTTTTAGCTTCATTATACTACCGGGAATCAAGATAAGGAATTTATATGGTAAGGGGGGTAAAGGTAAGTAAATGATGTTTAGTCGAAGGAATAGTTTTTAGGTTAATCTAGAAGTCACTCCGACACGGAACGCTGATCAATCTCTCTAGCAATCACCCCGGGTGGAGATCTTCACAAAGCCATCACACGTCACGGTTCACACGCAGACTGAATCTCTAGAGAATATCTAGACTCTAAGAGTCTGATTCACACATTACCACCATTCTTTCCTGGATATAAAACGCCCTTCATCCATTCTCTCAATATGCCCGAACCCTCTCAAAAAATTTATCTCACTCTTGTCAATCAGTGTTTCCTTCTACACTGCACATTCTTTAAGAATCCACTCATTTCTGAACATGTCCATTTCCGTTTCATTCATTTTCATTAATTTAATTATTTTCAAATTAAATCCGTACTCCAACTCCGGCTTCGCGAACCATATTATCAATTTGAATATTTTACGTGTAGTGAAGCGCTCATGTAAATATCCACATAACATATAGTTTTCATTCCTTCAATACCAACGTTATTTATTGTATAATCAAATTGAATTACTTGTTTTTTTCTTGATATATAGGCTGGCTGGGTTGATATCTAATTGTAAGTTATAACTGGCGTACCAGGTGGCACAATTATTCAAATCAATTTGCAGTTCATAACATTCTTGTATATTATATCTACAGAGCTACAGAACTACTATCCGTTCATGATAGGAAGGCCCCTCCAAAACAGCTGCACATTTTTGTGATTTACTCGTGAGAAAAAAATTGCATAAAAATACAGCTTATACCATGATGAAACCTACTTTATTGCGCTTAAGCCAAGTCCCCATTTGTTTATGTACAAAAATTGGTTTGGAAAATATCCTTCGCAAAAAAATTAAACCGTGGTTTTTTCGCATCCCTCTGTCCTTTCGTGACTTTCGATTGCGACATCTTTAAACTGAACAATGAAAAAAATTTGAAAAAATCATATAGATGCATTCATATTTTTACTATACCCTCACGACAAGGGATATCGGTGGAATATCCCATTTATCTCCCACGATATCGCAGGCATATCCCAGGAGATTCCAGGGACATCACGAATGATATCCTACGGGGCGGAAATCTCGATATCCTTGGAATGTCCCAAAGATATCTCAGAATATGCTGAGGATATCCCATTGACGTCCCAATTTTTAAAGTCCGGGATATCTCAAATTCCATCATTCGGGACATCCTATAGGATATTCTTACGATGTCCCGTATTTAAAATGCAGGATATGCCAAGGATGTTCCCAAGATGTCCCAAGATATCCTAATAATATAATTTTTTATATTATAAAAAATTCATATATGTACCCTTTGCAAATAATTTATACTCACTGTGCTTTGAATAAACAAACTCAAAATTATTTAAAAAATATATATATTTCCCCGAAGCTACAAAAAATAAGAATCGAAGATAGTATGTAGAGCCGTCTTCATAACTTTTCAGTCTAGTCTTTGTCAACACTTATGACATGTTGTTGACCGCATAATCAAAGTTTGGCAAAATCATAAAAAAGGTAAACAAATTTTACATTAGTATACTCAATGAATCATGCATGCAAGCAGTGCAAGCTGCAGGTTTAAAAAGACAAGAAGTTTCGAAAAGCCGACCGGCTTTTTCTTCATTACAGCTAACTTAACCTCAAAAGTGCACAAAATGTATAAATGTATATACTTTAATGCATTTAATTAGTTGAAAATGGAAATCAAATCATTAGTCACAAAAGTAATGAACAAAAATTGTTATTCAGTAAAATGAAAAATAAAAGTAATTAGTTGAAACATCAAATTTTTCATGAGTTTTATCCATTGACACGCAGATATATCTATAACCTCCAGCGAGCCTCCATGTACCTAATACATGTAAAATATACATAAGAAATGTATTAAAAGCAATAAAATTGTTGTTCTTATATGTATAGTCCTTTTTATTTCTTGAATTTTTAATCCCCTAGTAATTAATTAGAATATCAGCAGAATTTTGTATTATAATATCGGGATATTCGTGGGACGTTTTACTATGGTATTGGGATATCCTGTGGACATTCTTGCGGGATATCGTTAGGATATTCTGTCACGATATCCTCAGGAGCGGAAATCTCGATATCCCTGGAATATGCCACGGATATCCCGGGAGATTTTTGGGACATTTTTCAGGATATCACATATCCTGCCGAGATATCCTAGGGATATGCCAAGGATATCATTTTGTTGTGAGGGTACATACATGAAAACAAAATTGCAATATATTAATAACGATTAACGTAAAATGCATTTGAACATGACTATGCTATCTCTCGTAATATACGTAGTAGAGAGTTATATTTTGTTTTAAATTGCTCAGAAAATTTCAACAAATACAATCGAATAAAAATCGGTCATAGCAATCTTAAAACCTATTAATTAATAACAAATAATCCTGGAAGACCCACGAATGGTAGTGTGGGTGTGAAGAGACCTCAGAGCTGCTCATTCCTGCTGTGTCCGCACACCGACACTACCATTCGTCGGTCTTCCAGGATTATTTGTTATTAATTAATAGGTTTCAAGATCTTCATTCCTAATTATTATTCGATTGCATTTGTTGAAATTTTCCAAGCAGTTTAACCCAAAATATAACTCTCTACTACGTATATTACCAGAGATAGCATAGTCATGTTCAAATTCATTTTACATTAATTGTTATTAATATATTGCAATTTTGTTTTAACGTATGTATAGTCAGAATATGAAGGTATCTATACGATTTTTTCCAAATTTGTTACGCTGTTCATTTCAAAGATGTCGTCATCGAAAGTCAAGCAAGGATAGAGTGACGCGAAAAAACCACGGTTTTTACCCTTTCGCGAAGGATATTTTCCAAACCAATTTTTGTACATAAACAAATGGCGACTTGTCTTAAGTGCAATAAAGTGAGCTTTATCACAGTAGCGTTTCAATGCGATTTTTTTCTTACGAGTAATTACAAAAATGTGCAGCTGTTTTGGAGGGGCCTTCGTATCGTGAACGGATAGTAGATACAACAGGCGTAGATATTTAATTACCGTATCCGCATCGTTCATGATGGCAATAAAGAGAAGCGCACCAAGGTTCGAGCCTTGGGGAACCCCAGTTTTACCGCATAAATTCCGTAGGAATTGCATGCCGTCTGTGTTCACTTTACTTCCATCCTTTTCTTGGTACGTCCAGGTCTCACTACCATACAGCACAGTGGGTGCAAGGGCATAATTATATATTGTATTGGCTCCTACATTACCGATAATCTTTTTATCCTCGTTTACATGCTTGAATATCTCTTTATCTATCTTTCCTTCAGCAGTAAACAAATTTCCAAGATGTACGAAATCATCAACTTGTTAATCCTCTCTTCGCCTAAGGCAATGTTGTATACTCTCTCCTCGTCCCTTCTTTCAAAAACAATAATTTTTTTTTATTCACTTTAATCTTAAAAACCATACTCTTCGTACTATAGTCCGTTTTCATGGCATTAGGCATTATTTTTGAGCTGTCTTAATTTTAAAAGTCATATACATATATATTCCGATTGCCTTCAGATTTTCAGAGTTTATTTGTCTATACGATAGTAGTTCACCGCACCAATTTATAGAATTTCACTACCATCCTTCCCCAAAATACAGGCGGTGAAACTTTCACTCCCAGGACAAAATGAGTATTTTCACATGGTCATAACTTCATTTCTACAAATGCGGATTGAATTTTCTGTGAGTGACTTCTAAAGAGGTTTTCACTAAACAACCAATAGCCATTATTAAATATGTTCTCCATATTTATAAATATGTTAATCCATCAATTTTCTCCCGAAAACGCAGATCTGAAATTCTGACGTATTATGTTTTTTTTTTTCAAACTTTTTCTCGGGTGAACCCGGTTTTTCGTCATAGCCACGGACTAAGTAAAGTGACTGATGAGATGAGGATGTTGTAAGTTATTTCAATACGTTGTTTGAAATCATTTACGATGATGTTGTAGGTACAAAATTAGAAGCATGGTGTAGTTTACAGTTTGGCTTTGCTGCTGTTATCCTTACACAGCGGCCGTGAGTGTCGGAGATGACAACAGACACCTCTGGATGCTTTCTTAGAGCTACCATGTATCACGCAGGTTCTTAGTCACTTGCTTCCTGATGTCCTAGGAAGTTCCTTACAATGCGACTGGTGTTTAATAAAACCGCCTTTTGAGCTGCCGCCAGTACCCTACTGACTCCTAAATGTTCAAGACTGACATACCCAGCTGAAAATTCCTGTACAGGAACCTCGAAGGATCCTCTACATGTTCCTGTACATGAACCTACACACGAACCTGTACAGGTAATCTTGATGGTTCCTGTGCAGGAATTTGGCGAAGGAAACTGTACATGATCCTGCAGAGGTACCTGTACCGACAAAAGAACCTTTGAATGATCCTGTACAGGTGCCTGTACAGGAATATGCATAGGATCCTTCACAGAAAGCCGTCAAAGGAACCTTTGGAAGGATCCTGTACAGAAACACGTATAGGGTCCTTTACAGAAAGCCATTGCGAAAACTGATGACGCTTACAGCTATAAACATGCCTTCCTTTTATTCCCTTGAAAAACCAACTCACTATCGAAAGAGCCAAGATACCAGCGAACCCTGGCGGATTAGTTCCTATGCAGGTTCATGTACAGGATGCTGAACATGTTCCTGTACATGAACCCACATCTCAATTACCTATGTGAAGGAACCTGTACAGGAACATTCACAGGTTAGCTTGTATACAGGTTCCTTTGCAGGATCATGTACAGTTTCCTTCGCCAAATTCCTGCACAGGAACCGTCAAGATTACCTGTACAGGTTCGTGTGCAGGTTCGTGTACAGGAACATGTGCAAGATCCTCCGAGGTTCCTGTACAGGAATTTTCAGCTGGGTATTATTTTTTTTCAAACTTTTTCTCGGGTGAACCCGGTTTTTCGTCATAGCCACGGACTAAGTCAAGTGACTGATGAGATGAGGATGTTATGATTTATTTCAATACGTCGTTTGAAATCATTTACGATGATGTTGTAGGTACAAAATTAGAAGCATGGTGTAGTTTGCAGTTCGGCTTTGCCGCTGTTATCCTTACACAGCGGCTGTGTTTATTATTATTATATATATTATTATATAATTTTTTTTGTTTTAACTTTTTCTCGGGTGATCCCGGTCCTTCGTCATAGCCACGGACTAAGTCAAGTGGCTGATGAGATGAGGATGTTATAAGTTATTTTAATACGATGTTTGAAATCATTTGCGATGATGGTGTAGGTGACAACAGTTGCCTCGGGATGCTTTCTTAGAGCTATCATGTTTTATGTTTTATAATACGAGACCGAACGCGCGCTGAAGCGCGCACATGTGTGTGAAGCAAATATGCACTACCGCTACTCAAATGTAACATACATGGGTTTAGTGAATTTAATATACATGTGTATTAAATTTAATATATAGGTCGATATAGCAGTGTGCATGAAAACCCAAATTGCTTTCATTTCTTTAAATCTTGTCAAATATTCTCAATTAAAATACTAATCTAGAATTCCTTGACTGAATTGTTATTTATAATGAAATTTTTACGTACTTGTGGAATTTTTTCCAGAATCCAGTGTAAATAGTACAAATTTAATGCTATTACAGTTGATTGTAGGTTATGTCTGTTATTTGTTCGCTTAATTGATATTTTCGACTTAAAATCCAGTCATATTTTTGATTAACTGGAAGAAGGTATCATGTTTTATTACTTATAGTCGAAAATTTATGTTGAACTTATTTTGAATTTGTGTAAAATGTAATTATCTGATTTTTTGTTGTAATAAGTGATTAACATGAATGTATATGAAATTTAATATTCACGCTCTTAATGGCGATTTCATATGATTGATATATTAATTTTAATACACATGGGTATATTAAATTTAATATTATTTTCAACAGTGTATATCGTATTCGAAATAGAATCTATTTGAATAATTCTGTGAAAACATAATTTTTAACAAAGTTATCTTGGCGTTGTTCTCCTAAGAAAATCTTTAATGATTGCCAAGACCTAATTCGCGAAAACGCCACGTACAACTGTCCATGATTGAATACATCTTTACGAAGATCTACTCCGATGTTATCAAAAGTTTGTCCCTGACTTTTGTTGATAGTCATTGCAAATGCCAATCTGATTGGAAATTGTGGTCGTTTGAAAGTAAATGGATAAACATCTTCACAATACAGTGTGATACGATGAATGAATACAATGCAGTTCCGTTTTTCAATCGAATCTAACAACCGAACACGTTTTTTAATAGAAACTAACAAAGCCGACACGTTTCGAAAAATTTTGTGACCTGCAGTCGGACTCAGATGCTGTTTCGAAGTCGAAAATCGAACAAACCTCTCTTTCTATCTCCATACATTAGAAAAAGAGGTCCGTTCGATTCTCGACACGCTATCGAAATCGCACTGCTGCTCAGCTGCCGTTTTTAATCGAGAAAAGCAACGCGTTTCGAAGAAGTTTTACACGTTTTTCAATCGAAACTAACAACCGAACACGTTTTTCAATAGAAACTAACAAAGCCGAAACGTTTCGAAAAATGTTGTGTCCTGCAGTGGGACTCAGATGCTGTTTCGAAGTCGAAAATCGAACAAACCTCTCATTCTATCTCCATACATTAGAAGAAGAGGTCCGTTCGATTTTCGACACGCTATCGGAATCTCACTGCTGCTCAGCTGTTGTTACAACCGGAAAAGGATCGACATGTAGTACTGGACCATGAAACCATAATTAACAAAATATAACCATCAATATAAATCATGTAAATATATGACTGATAAACCATACTAATATCATTATTGTTTATTGTTTTATCATAGTAAATAATAATATTATCCATAAAAATAAAGTTATTTAAAGAAACCAAATTCAAATGAGGACGCGGAATTTCCGAACGGCAAGTATCGATTGTCGAAAATCACAATCGATAACTACACGACGAATCAGAAGTGCGGAAAAGGCGTTACGATGTTTCGACTTCGACTCAATCATCTTTTTAGAATAGGATATATATAGTGAGGCCAAATTCATGGTTGTCATAGTCAGTGCGAAAGAGATGCTCTTATGCGCCATCTACTAGTGTCTTACTTGCACTCACGCTTCCCTATGACTACTATGAAGTTGACCTTACGGTATATATATATATATATATATATATATATATATATATTAATAATATACAGTCGTAATATATAGTCGCAACAGTCGTGCGTCCTAGGCGCGATCAAACTTGCGACCACTGCGAGCCACGCATTATAGTATAATATATAAATTAATTGTTATAGATTACACTGTAAAAACTATGGTTCCATTTGAATTGAGCATCACTTTTTTAGCGTCCTGTTATAATACCAAATCGTCTTGTTTTGATGCCATCGTTCGTACTACTTTACTTTGCTAGCTTCAGATGGCAGAATGGTACGTACTATAGAGAACTAAAATGATGCACACGGAGTATTGTTTTAATTGCTTTCAACTTCATGCTTATGAGAATTCTTCATTGTTTAAATTTTCTTCTACTTTTGAAATGTGATAGAGAAAATAGAAAGGGGGATGAAGGTAGCATTATTTAAAAAAGAGAAAACTGGTGAATAAATATCTAATTATTAAATACTAATAAATATAATAAATATTTATTCATATGAATATAAGATAACGGTTAAATCGAAAATGATGCGTAGAATTATTTTTTGAATTGTAAAAATTACAAAAATTGATAACGTCATTTTGAGTTATTATTCAGTATTGACAAATTCATATTGCAATGATTGAAAAGTAGTGAGGTGGATGTTCTTCCAAAGGTCTTACTGTTTGAATGCTTAATCCTGGTAGTCTAGGTGTTCAAATCACATCTTCCTCGGGGAAGTACGGTTAAGGACTGAAATGGGAGATACCCGGATGGCTTTTCAAAGGTCTAAAAAAAGGTTTTTTTTTCAATTTAGTTTTTTCGATAGTGCCCTCTGCGTGGAGAATAACCCATATAATATAATTATTATATCTTTATATTACAAACAAGTAATATGATACATTATAAAATATTTTCTATTACAAATAACGAAATCTTAAATGTCAAATTTTTCAAATCAAATAGACTTTCTAACCAAGCTAAAATATTTTAGTATTTTTATTAGAGCCGTGCAGTCGTTTATTCGAATTTTCAATACAAATTCAAGAACGCTTAGAATATTGATTTTTTCGAAATAGAGACAAATGTAACTGTACATCGAACCGCCTTGATTTCCTTCAATTATTACAATTTTTAAAATCAAAACAACTTTTTTATTGTAAAAAATGGATTCAAAATTCAAGACGAATCTTCGAAATTCGACTTGTTCGAATAAGTCGAATTTCAAATATTAGACTTGAGTTTTGGAGTCATGTTTTTTTAGAAAAAAATGAGTTAGTTCGATTCAGAAATTTTAATAGCTTAAGGAAGTCAAGCCTGTTTGATGTACATTAAAAAAAATTTTTATTTCAAAGAATGCAACTTTCCAGGCGTGTCTAAATTTGTATTACAAATTCGAATAAACGACTGCACACCTATAATTTGTATAGCCACTCTTAAAGGAAGACCGTTAACGAATATTTTCATCTTTGGCAACACTCAAGTTAATCGAAAGTTATTTTCCGAAGTCTTTAATAAATTACGAATTAGAATTAGGTTTCAGCTAATATCGCTCATTTATTTTTCTTCATATTAGCTTTTTTTGGAATCAGCTAAAGAAATTTTAGAAAAATGTCGCATTCTATTTTGCAAATATAAGTGAAAAGTGCAGGCCAAAACTTCTTTCCCGTGTCGTGCACAAGAAAAGTAAAACTTGAGTTTAGACAAATCATTCAAGACTAAGTGAAAAAGATGACTTTGCTTGCAATGCAGAAAAAATGAGTTTTCGATTGATTTTATAAAATCAAAGAGTTTAAAATTCGGTTAATGGAGATTGTAATTTTGATCTAACCTGATTATTTTTACCACTGGATGATTAGTTTGGATTTGACCTACACTTTCGTCGCTTGCAGAATAAAATAGTAAGGATTTGCAATCAACGCAGTTCCTCTTTTCTAATTTTTGACCAAATTTGACCTGTAATGTAATATGTACATTAAACAATGATTGTGAAAATGGCCTGTTGGAGTTTTCCACTAGTGTTTTTATGTTTATCGAATTAATTATGGCAATGTGTATAATTCCGAGGTGCAAATCGAGTTACAAAAGTGAATTCGGAGAACCCGAAGATCCCGAATATGAGAAAAATTAATTTTTTCAACGTTTTGAACGACCCAGCTATTAAAGCTTTATGACAAAAAGCTTTAATTCTGAAAAATTTTACCGTGAAAGCTGGGCAGTTGGTTTCCAGTAAACATTTTTTAAAAGAAGACATTCTCCATGAGAAAATCCTGAAAGCACCCGATGGCACTATTTTGTTAAAGTTGAATAATTATATATTTACTGTAAAATCGAAATGAAAAGTTACAAATAAAACCAAAGTAATTTTTTTTAACTGTATTATTAGGTATTTTCACTAACTACTCATTTAAAAAAAAATTCGGTTTGTTTTCCCGTCAGCACGTGCAACAACAAACACAATTTATTCATATTTTTAGTAATTTTCGGAATAGAAAATATGTGCCAAGTAAATCTAGTCAATGTCTTATTTGAGTAGGATACAGAAAAAGTGACGTTAATTTCAGGATTAAATTAGAAGGCTAGAAAATATACGATACTAACCTCAATTTTTCTTCCTTAACAATTCATGCGACCAAAATCTTAAATTAATGTTACTTTTTTAAACGAGTACTAAGTGAAAATACCTAATAAATACAGTTTATTGAAAAAGAATGAATTGACTTTTGTTCTATTTTTTTATTTTGATTTCAGTTTTACAGTAAATACAAATTACTTACCAGCTTTGCCCGTAAAATTTTCCTGAATCAAAGCTTTTTGCCATAAAGCTTTGATAGTTGGGTCTTCCGGTACAACGGAAATATTAATTTTTCTTATTCAGGTTCTCCGAGCTCACTTCTGTAACCTGATTTGCACCTAGCATTGATATACTTCGGCATAATTATTGTGATAAATAAACATCAAACCACCGGTAGAAAACTCCACAGGGCCACTTTCACAATAATTGTATGAAGAAACCGTTTTATTGCTCCATTTTTAAGAGTTTGTAACAACTCTACACGACGAAAGCCATATAACCATCGAAATAACACGAACGAAGTACAGTGACAGTTCACGGACGTTCCAGCTAACACAGTTGCTAGTCCGAATAGTCACATAATTGTAACAAGATTCAGAAAACCAGTCACTGGTGACTTCCCTGCTGGTCACCCAGTGACAATATATTTCCCATTCAAAGTAGTAACGAATTACAAGCGAAGCAGGTAACATTATCCCGCCATTGTAATCACATGCTTGTAACAAAGTGATGCTTGGAAACGCAACGTGCAATGACAGCTTAACCTCAAAATATACATCTCGTTTCGGAATTATAATTATGAATACTTTTGCAAAAATGTTGGAAAGGCACATAATGACACAATTAAAGAATGTTGAAAGCAATACATTTTTGAAGGATGTTTGGTAATTATTTAAACAATCTTGATTTGCTTAAACAATGTTTTCCTCCTGTAAAGCGTGAAAAATTATTACTTTCTGGAATTAATGACACAATTAAAGCAATTTAAGAGTCATATTTCTTTTCTACAGAATCTTTAGCAATTTTTAAAATAATTTTTATTTTTTTAAGCAATTTTTGTTTGTTTAAAAATGTTTGTTGATGCTTATTACCCGAAATTCATTAAAAAAATTATTCAGTTTAACGAATATATGATCTGAAAAAATAACTACTCATAACAGACTGCAAAAATGGTTTATATTAATGATTATTAATTGTTTAAATAATTTCAAAGTATCTTAAGCAAAGAAATATTATTCTTAAAATTCGTTAATTGTGTCATTAATTGCTGAAAAGAATAGATGTTCTCGATTTGCAGAGAAAACATTTTTTTAACAAATAAAAATTATTTAAAAAATTACTAAATATTCTGTAGAAAAAAATATTACTCTTAAATTGCTTTAATTGTGTCATTAATTCCAGAAAGTAATAATTTTTCACGCTTTACAGGGGGAAAAAATTGTTTAGACAAGTCAAAATTGTTTAAATAATTACCAAACATCCTTCAAAAATGTATTGCTTTCAACATTCTTTAATCGTGTCACTATTTTCAGCAAATAATAACTTTTTACAGCTTTAGGGAGAAAAAATTGTTTAAACAAATGAAAATTGTTTAAATAATTACCAAATAAGTTAAACAAGAACTACTACTCTTGACATTCATCAACTTCGTATGATTTATTCTGAAAGATAATAACTTTTCACGATTTACAGAGGGAAAAAAATTGTTGAAACAAATATTAATTATTTAAACAATTTAAAATTATTAAAAATATAATTTAAAACTCGTCACTTATCGATTAAAAATAATTCATGTTGAAATTTTTTTTTAAAATACCGTCTTTAGCCTGAATTTGATAGAAAACTGCTATTTTGCATTTTTTGGGGCATTTTCCGGGCACAATTAAAGGGGTTCAGGTGTGTCCAAATTGAAAGCTATTGGGTGGAAATTATTCCTTAAATACTCCTCAAGAGGTGACAATACTTTCATTGACAAAAAATGTATAACAAGTACTTCTTTTTTCCATTTTTTTTTAAATCGAGCTTCTTCCATTTAAAACCCCATGTTAATTACTTAGTTTTCGACAAATATTTAAGAACGAACGCCATGCCATGGCGTGCCCAACACCCGTGAGTCTGAGCTCTACGTTTTTAATTATTTCTCGAAAAGTAAGGGAGATCCCATTTTTATATTCAAGGGACTTTTAGAGCACATTGTAAGCTATCTATAAAAAAAATTTTTTAATTAAAAATAAATTTTTTTCTAATTTAGTTTCAAATTGTGTTTTTAAAAAATACAACAAGTTTTTGAATCTTTTCGAAAAATATTTCTTTAAAACTGCGTCTGATTGTAAAAACTTAAAAAGCTTCATCGTAATAATATTAAAATCATCAACGCTTAATAGAAATTACTAATAATAAATAACATTCTTTAGATGGTTTGACGTGAAATTTCTTAAAAGTTAATTTTATGAAATAAAAATTAAGTTTTTTGTAATATTTTGTTGTTTTCTTCACTATTTATAGATTTATAAAAAAATTCTCCCCTTAAATCGATCCTTCAAAATTAATTAGACATACAATGCTTGTAGTAATTTTTATGTGTAATTTTGATAATTTCATCGTTAATTATAGTTTAAGAAACGTATGCGCTACAAGCAAAAATATAAACAAAATTTTCCAAAATCAAGGTAAAAGCTATTTACGTTTGCACTTTTAAATTGTGCGGGAACTCAAAGAGCCAATGAATGCCTATTACTTGCGCATGCGCACGAAGTTTTTCGTCCAGTAAGATCGCTGCCGGCTGTTACCACCACGTTACTAGTCTGACAGGGAAAGGTTGCAAACCAGCCTCCCTAGTAAACTACGGCGATTATGCCGTTACCTGCTAGGAGACTGACATACAAGTAACAATTCCTCTGATAACATGTGATCATTCAGGAACCTTGCAGGATGGTAACAGGTTAGCTGGGGTTTGACGTTTCCATGTGCTACGTATCGTCACTGACGTTTGACGTTTCCATGTGCTACGTATCGTCACTGACGTTTGACGTTTCCATGTACTACGTAACGTCATTGAAATTTGATCTAACTTCAGTCCTGTTTTGATCCAAAAAAGTAGTACTAAAACGTCGTTTAGCGGCATCAAAATAAAGTGGCATTAGAATGGAGCCACCCGAGACTATATTTTTGGAGGACTGTTTCAGTACCGAAAACTGGCCTTGATATGATACTTTTTTTTTACAGTGTAGCAGTTCGAACTCGAAAGTTCATTATCTCACTAACCCGAGACCGCCACACATCTCTATCCTGTGCATCCTCCATCCAGTTTAAGTAATCATGTCCTAGTTCTTTTAAATCATCCCTTACATTTTTCTCCCATCTGTTTCTCGGTCTGCCAAAGGGTATCTTACCAAACGGTCTCCCTCTTAAAACTTGCGCCACTGTTCTTTCGTTTCCCATTCTTGCTACATGCCCCGCCCATCTTAGTTTACGCGCTTTCATTACTCTATTAATATTTGCTGACCCGTAGAGAGCATGCAGCTCATCATTATGCAGTTTTCTCCATTCACCTGTCTCTTCGTCCCTTTTTGGATCATAGATTTTTCTAAGTACTTTATTCTCAAAAACTCTAAACCTATTCTCCTCTCCTTTCATCAGCGCCCATGTTTCGCACCCGTACATGACGACCGGCATTATTATCGTTTTGTAAATTCTCACTTTGATGTTTCTAGATAGCGATCGCGATTTTAGTAGCGTGTTTTCTGCATAATAGCACCCATTGCCAGCGTGCAGCCGCGCGTTGATTTCCGTTTTAATCTTAATTTCGCTAGTTATAATAGACCCGAGGTATTTAAACTCGTTAACCCTTTCGAATTTCATATTTCCGGCCATTAGATCCCCGTCTCGATTACTTTGTTTGGATCTGACGACGGTCATATATTTTGTTTTCGATTCGCTAACTTCTAAGCCAATATCTTTGGCTTTTGTGATCAAGATTTCTGCATTTTTAGCTACCGTTTCTTCATCATCCCCTAGTAAATCGAGATCATCCGCATATCCAAGAATTTGTATTATCTCATTTTGGGTAGCACCGATCGGATTCGCCTGCACTGACAACGTATTTTAAAACTAAGTTAAAAAGGACGCACGAAAGTGCATCACCCTGTTTCAGGCCATCGCGGATCGAGAACTCTTCAGATAAACTTCCGTTTACGCGTATTCTACCCCTGCTGCCGCGTAAGCAAATTTCAATAAATCTAACTAATTTTCTTGGTACACCAAAGAACTCTAGGATCCAGTACATTCGTGTGCGTATAATAGAGTCGTAAGCTTTTTTGAAATCGATTAATAGCTTATGCACTACTTCATCAAATTCCCATTTTTTTCTAATAGTTGTCTAATTGTAAACATTTGATCACTTGTAGATAGGTTTCGGTGAAATCCACACTGGTAATCCCCAATGATTTCCTCAGCGAAAGGAGTTAGTCTACCTAAGATTACATTGGACAGGATCTTATAATACGAAGGCACAAGTGAAATTCCCCGATAATTGTTACAGTTCGTTTTATCGCCTTTTTTAAAGATAGGAATAATAATAGAGGTATTTCATTCCTCCGGCATGCGTTCTGTTTTCCAAGCTGCGCGTATTAATTTACAAATTTGCCTTTTGAGGCAAGGGCCTCCATTTTTTATCAGTTCTGACGGAAGGTCGTCGATGCCCGCGGCTTTGTTATTTTTCAACTTCTTTATGGCCATTTCTATTTCTATATCAGCAGGATCATCAATTAATAGATCAGCAGTGTGGATTTCGCCGAGATTACCTTCAACATTTAATAGTTTATCGAAATAGTCTTTCCATATAAATTCAGTCTCTCTGTCGCATCGGCTACTAGATTGCCATTTTCGTCCCTCATTACTTCCGTTCTACCCAGGAAACAAGAAACGATTGACCACGTTTGCAATCGTATTTCAGGTCGTAAGAAATGTGTATCTTAAACTGGAATGGCAGATTGCTGACGATAGGTTAGAAGTGCCAATGAATCCGATAAGTGGTTATTTTACGATTCACCAAAAATATTTCGTTATCGATTGAAAAACGACGGCTAATCGTGATAAATACCTTTTAAATATGTCTCCTAAAATTATTTTATTAGAATTTGAAGACACAACGTTCGTTTGTAAACCTCTGAATGGCAGGACTCTGAAATGCAGGACGTAAATTTCCAGGACCACATTTCAATTTTGAGGTTATGTTCATGAGGTTATAAATTTGTAAACACTCTAGCAGGATAAATAAAGCGCATATCACATTTCTTAGGTATCGTTTCGAATAAGAAAGACTTTTTTTTTTATTCACATAGAACTCATCACTATTAGAGCAATATTAGAGGCTCTGAGACGTAATTTTATGATAAAGTCCAACGGCGCCATCTCTTTCGGTCAGTTTGTCGATGGATTGTCGATTTATGTCCTGTTTGTAATTTCTCAGGATGCCAAGACGTAACAATATTACCCATGTGTGAAATTATGCTCGATACTGCAATTTTACAAAAAAAAAGTGTTAAAATTTAAATTTATTCACTGACGCAAATTTACTACGTGCCAAGCTGATCGAAACTATTCAAATTTACTAGCACCCAATTCCGATTCACTACAATTCAATAATGAAGAGCGCAATCGGCATTATACAATTCATCGGACTTCATCAATCATCAATTGTATGATGCAGATTCGTTTCTGTTAAAGTGAATCTGCACTTAACCATTCACTTTGACATCCTTCAAACTCCATTTCATTGAGAACTTGAAGTGATTCATGCGTTTCTTCTGTGAATCGTAAATCACCAATTGAACTTAAGTTAGTTTTTTGAGGTTATGTTTTCCTATTTAGAACGTCTTAAAATGATAGAACGAGTACACTTCCGAATGTGGCTTTGCACATGTAATAGCTGACCAATTCAAAGAGTCAAAAAAACAATTGAAAGGCAACTTTCTCAATCTGGAATTTTAAGATACACATTTCAAGGCGCTCCAGTTCAATCGTTTCTTTTTTCCTGGGTACTTTGAAAGCCTTTCCTTATATAATTGATTCCCCTGTACATCTCACGCGGGTTATTTTATTTATTATGCGTTTCTATTGCTAATATTTTATACTTTTCCCACTCCCTTTTCTTGGATCTATAAAGCCTATTTGTACTTTTACTAATCTCGAGATACTTCTTATGTGTTTGATCGCACTTATTTTCTGAACTACTTAGTCTGGCCTTCCGACGTTTTTCAAACCAGAGTTTGCACTCTTCGTCAAACCATGCTTTGCTTTGGTTACTTTCTTTAAACCTATCGTAAGTTTCGCGACTGTCTTTATCGCCTTTTTCATATTGCTCCACAGGGTTTCCGGGTCCTCCTCGTAATTATTATTATCGTCTCTCTGTTCTTGGAAAGCGTCGAAGCTATTAGAAATTTCAACTTGATAATTTAATGTTTCTGTTGCTGTTTTGAACTTATCTATATTGAAACGAACTATTGGCTCTGTGCGGCTTGTTTTCTTTCTTAACGCCAGCCTAGATCTTAGTTTTACTATCACGAGAAAATGGTCTGAATTTAAATCCGCTCCCCTATACGACCTTATATCGAGAATGTTTGTATGACGTCTTCTGTCAATTAGAACGTGATCAATCTGATTGTGAGTGATACCATCTGGTGATCTCCAGGTGGCCTTATGTATATTTTTATGCTTAAAATATGTGCTTTTGACAACGAGGTTCTTTGAAGCTGCAAAGTTTATTACTCTAGTTCCATTATCGTTACTGACGTCATGCAAACTTTCTGATCCTATTGTAGGCATATACATCGGTTCTTTTCCAATTCTCGCGTTGAAATCTCCCAATAATATTTTTGCGTCAAAAGTCGAGAACTTGTCAAAAACCTGCTCGATTGTTTCGTAAAAAAGATCTTTAGTGTCTTCGTCTTTATCCTCGGTGGGGCCGTGCACATTGATTTATACCTGTTTGCTGAGATTACCCTTTAGTACAATGTATGATAACCGATCGTTAATGAATTGCATGTCGATAACCGCTTGCGAAATTCGTTTATTAATAAGAAAACCGGTCCTCAGTCTGCACTCCTTAGCTCCCCCATAGTGAAAAGTATAGTTATCCTTAGAAATTGACGCGAAATCGCCCGGCCAGCAGGTTTCTTGAAGTGCTATTAAGTCAGTTTTGTAATAATTTGCTATCTTAATGATTTCACTAAATCCGCCAGTACTTAGGCTACGCGCGTTTAGAGTTCCCACCCTTAGATCTTTAACTGTAGTTTTTTGTTTTTGAAAGTTAGCCATGGTAGTTTCAAGATAATCCGCACGTTAGGATCCTATTCCGATCGTAGGTGAGTTCACTGTCCCAGGAGTGATAACCCCCATACCTCCCTAGGTCTAAGTATGGGAGCTTTCCGACTCTGACAAGGACCATGTCAACTTGTCGTCAGACACATTACAGTTTCATCCTCGTATCCTAACGTCCCCTGCAAGGTAGCGTACCTATTGGCATCAATACCCCTTTGGCCCTATACAGGCGAATCATTCCACACATCCCTTGCGGGCAGTGTCATCGCTGCGGTGTCCAATGGGCAGCAGGATTTTTCCCTTACAAGATTTTTAGTTTTGGTTCGGGTAGTGTTTCTAGGTGGATACACGCTGCACCTCGGCCTGCCAGGACTCACCCATTGCATATGAACGTGAATGGGTGGGTCCCCCCAAGCTATGGTCATCGTGTATCTATTTTCTACCAGTGCTAGGCCTATACCTTATCTGGGCTCACCACACCCACTGGTTCCTATCGGCTGTCCGCGACTGCTTATTCTTATATTCGCAGCTAACCTGAGGGGATGTTCAGCCTAACGGGTCGTTCCTCTATCCGCAACCCAAGGACGCAAATTAATATATATAATAATACATATAATTATTATTATTTTTTTTAATTTTTCTCGGGTGAACCCGGTTTTTCGTCATAGCCACGGACTAAGTCAAGTGACTGATGAGATGAGGATGTTATAAGTTATTTCAATACGATGTTTGGAATCATTTGCGATGACGTTGTAGGTACAAAAATAGGAGCATGGTGTAGTTTGCAGTTTGTCTTTACCGCTGTTATCCTATTATATTATTATATATTATATATCATGTTATATTATTATTATTATGCCATTAAACCATTTCTCGTGTTATTTATTGAAATGACACGTTCGTTCCGCAACACTGCTCCGACCCAGGTTGCTGATCAATCTCTCCAGCGATCACCCCAAGTGAAGAGCCTCACAAGGATGTTATGTGAGTTTCCTCACTTGGGCCCATTAGCATCCAAGGTCTTTTGTTTCAGGTGTCATTTATTCTACTGTCACTCTTTTGATAAACTATTTGTGGCTACACTTTTCTGTCCTGACATATTTCACTAGCTTCCTTCACATCCATTCATTTTTTCATAAAAGCTCTCGTCTTTCTATGGCTTCTTAAATCACTTCGGATTAAGGTCTCATTCACACATTCTAACCATTCATTCGGCGTTCTGCGTCTGGGCATTCTGCCATTTACTTTACCTTTATACACTTGTTTCGTCAGTCGTTCATCTTTCATTCTTTCAACATGTCCGAACCATCTTAATTGATTTCTTTCCCACCTGTCAACTAGTGTCTCATCTGTACCACATTCTTTGAGGATTATCTCGTTTCTCACTTTGTCCATCAGTGTTTTTCCGCATATTGTGTGCAGAGGTTTCATGCCAATTGCTTTAATTTTACTAGAGAGCTTTAACAGCAAACATTATGTCGAGCAAGGTTTTTATTGGAAAAAAGGCAGGCTTTCTTTTAAAATAACTTTCGAAGAGTCAAAAGTACCCGATGAATAGAAAGTGTTAAATATTTTACATCGTGAATTGTCTATGAAAATTAACATTTGCAGAAAGAAACTAAGGAAGTTATGATAATTTCATACACTGGTTGGTAACTAATATCGTATACGCAACCAAATTCTCAAAATTGGAAGGAAATCGGGAGAAATGACTATTAAAATTGGGGCAGTTCAGAAATAATTCCCAATATATTGAATAAACAACTAAGAAATAATCCCACTGAATTATTTTATATGACGGAGAAAAATGCGGATTTTGGACCAAGTTTCGAACACCGAAAATTGTTATGTGCATCCCAGACATCCAGGATTGTGTTCTGAAATCCTAGGCTAAAAGCTGCTAGTTTAGGGATTGGTATTTTAAGCCCTTTCTGTTTCTGCTCCCTTCCGGGACTGAGCCCTGAACTGCTCCAGACCCATCCAGACCCGTTCTAAGCACCACTGCGTAGGCATGAGCATTGCGCACTCTACTTCTGGACGGAGGGCTAGACATTGATTAATCTTGCCTCTTATAGCAGAATTCATCCTTTTCGAAAAGGACCCCGCACCAAATGTACAGTAAATGGCTTTTTGTGAAAAATTCTAAATCTCATTTTTGTTTGTATTTTCGAACCTGCGAAACAATAATACGAAAGAAAAAAGTAAGAAAAATGGACAGTTTTTTAACAAAAAATGGTTAAGTTTAAATTTTTACATGCATTTTAATAGAAAATTATTGAAATGTTATTGCGTCTAAACCAAACCAAATAAAGTTTGTATAACCAACCAATTTGAAGAAAAATATTTAACAAGCTTCATGATGGTTATAACCATTTCTACAAAATATATCGCCTTTCTATAGTTTTTTAAAATTGAAAATTGAAAGTCAGAATATCTCAAAACATGTATCCTCAGATTTGGATGAAATGCATATTATAAGAAAACTTAAGAGTCTTCAGTTTTTGAACCCTATAAACGGACATTATGGGAGTTGTTTAAAAAAACATGAATTTTCGTTTTTCAGAGAAAACAATCTTCTTCCCCTTGAAAAGGTGCTGGCACACGACAAAATCTCATGAAATAATCTTTACCGTAACAGTAAAAATTTAGAATAGAAAACGGCTGCAATTATCAAATTAACTGTTTACAAACATTTTCAGAAAAACCGTTATCATTTGGTCAGGGGCGATCCATATACCACGCCATTCATTAATCTCCGGACCCTTATGTTCTTTTTTAAATCTCTACATGACCTTATATCGGGGGTAATATCTTACTACGTCAATTATTGTTTCAATTCGAACGATCACAGTAGCTACATTAATTCTGCATTAATTCTACATTAATTCTCTATTTTATTTGCTTTATGTTTAAGATAATTGTTTTAAATTTAATCGTTCATAATATGTTACGCGAATTATTCCTAGTTTGTAAGTTTTTAATTTTATGACTATATTCTTTTTGAAATTCAAGAACTCGATTAAGTCAAAAAGATTTTATTGAAGGGATAGTTTTCATTATGAATTCAACTTATTTTAAATTTAATGGATCTTTTTGCAGGCAAAAGTTTGGTACTCCCATGGGTTCAGACCTTTCCCCGTTTTAAGCAGAAATTGTTATGGAAGATTTGGAGGTCTCTGCTTTCAAGAAGCTGGATTTTGTTTTGCCCTCGGCATGTTGATGACACCTTGTTATGTATTCTGCCGTCCAAACTAAAAAGATACATAAGTGACATTTTTATGAAAAATGAGTTTTTGGTATCGTTGAATTCGTAAGAGAAAAATGATTAATTATTAATATTTATTGCAAAAAACGATTGTTTATAAATGAGGGAAGTCGAGAAAGTTGAAAAATACAACATAAAAAGATACACAAAGCACTTTGCGTGTCCTAAAATTTGTATAAGGCATGTAATACGTCATCAGCATACAAACCAAAAAGAACCTAAACAACTTTGTGTCATTTTTGCAAAAGTGACCGAGTGCGGAGCGAATATACAAATGAAAAGAATCGCTTGCCCTTACGTATGTTTGAGCCTTGTGAAATAGCTCGGACTCTGATCGGAAATCCAGGGGAAATAAGTCCCGGCTAAATTCGGCTATACATTAGCGACGATCGTTCGGGTAAGTTCGGGACAGCCGCTGAACACAGTGTCCCTTACGTATGTGTCGTATCTTGAGGTCGTGTTCGAGCTCTCCGATAAAGGCATCGTCCGCAAGTGCCTTCGTGTTCTTTTTGCCTTGTATTTTTGACTTTTCGCGACTAGTAAACAATTGCAAGTTCATTTTCTAATAGAAATGGTTTAAAAAATCAATGTTTCATTGCAAAATATTAAAGAGCACATTATTTTTACCCAAATAGTGTATCTATATAGGTTATTCAAAATTTTATTTGATCTCAGAGTTCTTTGGGCAAACAGTTTTTTTCGATTATCTCAGTTTGAGTGAGATTGGACTTATGTATCTTTTTAGTTTGTACGGTAGTATTCCTCTAGCAAGTTTACAGGCAGCTTTTGATGCTTTTAACAGTTTTCATCCAAAACTTCAATTTATCCATGAAATAGAGAAAAATAATAAGGTCAGTTTTTTGGACGTAGAGGTAATTAAAGGTCAAGATGGTAATATTATTACCAAATTCGTTTAGGAACAATACATTTTCGGGTAGAATTTTAAATTTCATGTTTCACATTTCATATTGTTGTCATTTCATATTGTTAGGAATATCCTTTTTTCTGAATCATTACCCACAGAAGTTGATTGAGCAACATATCACAATGAGAATTCAACAAATCAAAAACTAACAAAGAAACATTTTATCTACGGATAATCAGAAAAAATTGGGAGAATATAGTTCTTTTAATAATTTTGTTCTTCCTTTTTTTGGTCAAACTTCTAAAACTATTCAATTCATGTTAAAGAAAATTAATATCCATACTATTTTCCGTATACCATTTAAAAAGGATTCAATAATAACTTTTGGTAATGATCCTTTAGATAAATTTGAAAAGTTTTTTTCAAATTTTGTTCTGGATTTTGAATCTGGGTTGTTTCCTGAATATATTTTAACAATAATCGAAATCTTTCATGAAACCGTTTTTTTTAAACAACAATTTTTCTGCCATAAAATTGTGCTTTTATTTTTTTAATTTAAAAAATGCGTATCAGCATAATAACAATTATACAAGTTTTATTATATTTAAAAAAGTTAAATTTTTCGTTATAAATTCTAAAAAAAGAAATGTAATTTCATTCGAATTCAATTCAAATGAAAAAAATAAATAACATCTGTTTAAAAAATAAATCTTATTATTAGATTTTTATTATGCTGATAAGCATACTTTAAATTTTAAAAAATCTGCCCGCTTCACGAGCACATTCTCGTCGGGCGCTTCGCGCTCGGCTTTTTTCGGTTTTTGCACATCGTGCTCGGCTTAGGTAAAAAGAAAAAATTTACTTGCAAATATTATAAAATAGACAAAACATCTACGTTTTAAGTGGTTGTTAAATTTTTTTTATTTTAGATTAATAAGGAAGTTTATTTACTTAAGGCTCTATCGGCCTTAAGGAACACATTCTCATTACAATACCCGCACACTTTTTTGAAGTAAAAAAAAAACGCCTAATTGCTTACGAAACAGTCTTGGTTTAACTTTCTGAAAATGCTACCAAAAAAACGAAAATTCCGTTTCTGATCAAACAGGGTTTGTTTTATTCATAGAAAACAATATTTAAATTTATTGACATGAAACAAGTACCTCTTTATTATGATGAGAATGTAAAAATTTGAATTTTAGTTTAGCAACGTTTTTCTTCTCTTGCCTTTTTTTCATATCGTGCGTTGTTTGGCTTAAAATGTTGATTTCCGTTAGTTTTTTCGGATTTTGAAAATGATACAACTCTGATAATTTTCTTTTTATCGAAAAAAGTCGTGAGGATAAATTGTTCAGATTTTCGAGTACTGCGAATTTCCGTACATAGAATTTTGAAGTTTTGAAAAAAAAAAAACGATTCCAAAAATAAAATGCTCTAACTTTTTGAATTTTTATGAAAAACAGCTGGCTATAACAAACTTGTCCTTTTCTTTCAGGGCTTAAAAAAATGTGCCAAAGCTCAATCCAATCTGATCATTTTTTCAAAAGTTATCGTGCCTACAGACAGACTACAGCCAGACACCTTGGTAAAAATCTGTTTTTTTTTCTAGCTCAGGGGGTCTCAAAACGTAGCGAATTGATGAAAATCGAGTGAGTCAAATTTTTACATAGAACCAATACCCTCTCATTAGGATGAGAATGTAAAGAAAATTATTATAAAAACTAAAAAATTGTATAACCTACTAAGATTTTCTGAAAAATGGTTCAATGACAGATTTCGATTCTTACTGCAAAATACTCAGAAAACTGCCCAGATTCAAAATCTACAAGAAAATTTACAGTGCAACGACCTTTGGGTTAATGAACCACATTGTTCTCCGAAGACGATAACTTTATTTTAAAGTATGTATTTTTAAATCCCAGGAATTTATATTTACTTGAAGTATTTAAAAATAAATTAGCTTTCAGATGAACGGATGGTCATATCATAATTATTTTCAATTGGAAGCATTCCATATCTTGTTGAAATATTTCTTTCTGAAATGTTAAACTTATTGTCAAGATGCATTATTTTCAAACCAACATGAATTAAAAGATTCTTTTGAATGTATTAGCCGTCGGGACAATTTTCCTGATAATTTTTACCTGATAAGTTACCATCAAATTAATCTTTCAAAAGTAAGCAAAACTTGAATTGAGAATGGAAAATTTTTAATATATTTTTCAAAATAAAACGGTTTAAAATCGAAGAATCCAATACGTTATGCTTCAAAATCGTTCACAATAATCCGAATTGAACTATTTCGCATTGGAAGACCCAATAATCCTAAGTTTTTAATGATGAACGATAGAATGTCAATCGTTTAATGTTGTAATTTTGAAAGAAATTTTTGAATTTTAGAAAGTATGAATCAAAATTTAACAAATATTAATTTTAAACGATTTAAATTGAAATTATTCAAGTTTAAAAGACTCAAGTATTCATGCAATTCATTCACCAATTCAGAAGAATTCTTAATTTATTTGAAAGATTAGTGTGGAAATTCGAACTGAGACCAATTAAAAATGAACTCGGAAATCTGAATAGCATTACAAATGATACTGTACAAATTGAATAACGAATAAATTTTGTATTAATTTTTTTTTTCAATTTAGCTACGGAATAGAAACTTACCGAATCGAATTGATACTGGTACAGAGGTTATCAATTTACTAACAAGAGTTGATTTTAAAATAACCCTCTTCAAATAAATATCTTCAGTTGAAAACTGATTCATTGTTCTAACATATTTTGATATTGTCCTATCTGTGACACTGACCAAAAACTGGAGCAGGCTCGGCTGCGTATTAAGATAAGAAATGTAATCTTCAGTTTAAATAAAAATAAAACTTACTCCCGAGACATTGAGTTTCTGAACGAATGTAAATTTCTTTTTTTTTTAATGTTAGCCAATTCTGAGTAAATCGTCAAAAATTTTGAGATTACAATTGCACAGGTTTGTAAATCGGTTTTCGGTAACGACTGAAAATAGAATATTCAGTTTTTCACAAAAATAAAAACTTACTCCTGAGATATGGGAAAGCAAAGTAATAATAACAAATGTTTCATATAAAAAAATTATTCTGTTCCAATAAAATCAAAATTCAGTGTGACGATGTATCGCACTGAGATATAGACGATTTTGTGGTGATAGGACAATAAAAAGGATTCTTTTTTTCGATAAATGATAATTTCAAGAAATATTGATGCAGAAGGAGAAAAATTATCATAACGCTAAAATTCTAACAAAATTTTAAATCATTTTTGCTTCCTCATAGAGGAAGCTTTGTAATGGTAACATTTTCTAACATTTTTTAATTCATTTAATTAAACCCTCCCTAATTTAAAAATGTCCAATACAATGTTCTAAGCAATTGTTCGGATGTGTGTGTGTGTGTGTGGATGTCACGCTTTTTTGTGAACACGATAACTAGAAAACGGTAGAAGATAAATTGATGAAATTTGAAGAACTTATTTCCCTCACTAATATCTTGAAACTGATCGAAGGATTTCTAAAAATATTAATAGCATTTTTTTAAGCACTACACCAGAGCTTCGTTATATGCTCGCGCGACTGCAGGCGATATTAGCAATTCCTAGAATTGCTCGTCCCCACAGTTTCTCCGGGGGCAGGGTGAGAGACGGTTGCGACTCCGCCTATGAAGGGACGCACTGCATTACTCCGCAGTCAAGTAGATTGCGCAATGTCATGCAAACAGTGCAGGCGGCCCTGCCTGTTTACGTTTCGCTGCTGGCGATATATGCCCAAGGTTATTTTCAGGCAACCCCCGAGATTGAGCATATAACGAAGCTCTGGTGTAATTAATATTTTAAAAATCGGTTTTTTATAGTAAAACTTTTTTCATTAGCATAATTCAAAGTTGATGTAAGAATATAAAAAAAAATCCCTTGGTTCGAGACGAATCGATTGACCTATAATATTAATAAATTTTATTGAAGAGTAAGGAAGCTATGGTATTGCATAATATTTGAAAATACGGTTTTTTATAGTAAAACTTTGTTCATTAGCATAATTCAAAGTTGATGCAAAAATATAAAAGATTCCTTGGTTCGAGACGAATTAATTAACCTATAATATTAATAAATTTTATTGAAGAGTAAGGAAGCTATGGTAATGCATAATATTTGAAAATACGGTTTTTTATAGTAAAACTTTGTTCATTAAAATAATTCAAAGTTGATGCAAGAACAGAAAAAATGTGTTGATTCGAGTCGAATCGATTGACCTATAATATTGATAAATTTTATTGAAGAGTAAGGAAGCTATGGTAATGCATAATATTTGAAAACATGGTTTTAAACAGAAAAACTTTTTTCATCGACATAATTCAAAGTTGACGCATGAATAGGAAAGACTTTTTGATCATAAATTTTCAAATAGAGTAATTCTGACAATTTTTTTAAAGAAATCATAAAGCTGGGAAAGGGATAGGGTGCGACAGAACTCTTCCTTTCTCTTTTCCGGCTCAAAAAAGTATCAGTTCGAATAAAAGATTTGATTTGTCTGATTTGTCTTTGTATTTAAAACATTTTTTGTATTATTTTGTAATTTTTCATTTGTGGTAAATTTCTATTTTTAAATTGACTAAAATGAAGACTTTGGTTTGTCTATTATTGAAAAAAAAATAACTATAGCTTCCTCTATGAGGAAGCAAATACATTTGCTAACGGGAAGCAAAGTGCTCGTGAAATGAGCACCATATAATTATAAATACAAACAAAGTGGAAACACTCGAGATCAAATTCACAGCTAGTTTTCATTATCATATTAAAAAATGAGAATGCAATAAACTCATTCTCAGGAAAATGCTGATTATCAAGATCTATACTGCCAATCTATATCTCAATTTAAATTTAAAAAATAAAATAAAAAAAAGAGAGAAAAGAAAAATATGGCAACCTCCAAATTTTCTTCCTTCTTGTTTGTCTCGTGGTTTTGCTTCCTCATGAAGGAAACTTTATTGTAATGGTAACCCAGCTAACCTGTTACCATCCTGAAAGGTTTCTGAATGATCACATGTTATCAGAGGAATTGTTACATGTATGTCAGTCTCCTAGCAGGTAACGGCATAATCGCCGTAGTTTACTAGGGAGGCTTGTTTACAACCGTTCCCTGTCAGACTAGTAACATGGTGGTAACAGCCGGCAACGATCTTACTTCTTCTTCTTCTTCCGATTAACGTTGGCTTAATACTGGCTGTTAACGATCTTACTGAACGAAAAACTTCGTGCGCATGCGCAAGTAATAGGCATTCATTGGCTCTGTGAGTTCCCGCCCAATTTAAAAGTGCAAACGTAAATAGCTTTTACCTTGATTTTGGAAAATTTTGTTTATATTTTTGCTTGTAGCGCATACGTTTTTTAAACTATAATTAACGATGAAATTATCAAAATTACACATAAAAATTACTACAAGCATTGTATGACTAATTAATTTTGAAGGATTTGAGGGGAGAATTTTTTTAATAACTAAATAGTGAAGAAAACAACAAAATATTACAAAAAACTTAATTTTTATTTCATAAAATTAACTTTTAAGAAATTTCACGTGAAACCATCTAAAGAATGTTATTATTAGTAATTTCTATTAAGCGTTGATGATTTTAACATTATCACGATGAAGCTTTTTAAGTATTTACAATCAGACGCAGGTGTAAAGAAATATTTTTCGAAAAGATTCAAAAACTTGTTGTATTTTTTAAAAACACAATTTGAAACTAAATTAGAAAAAAATCTATTTTTAATTAAAAATTTTTTTTTTATGGATAGCTTACAATGTGTTCTAGAAGTCCCTTGAATATAAAAATGGGATCTCCCTTACTTTTCGAGAAATAATTAAAAACGTAGAGCTCAGACTCACGGGTGTTGGGCACGCCATTTCATGGCGTACGTTCTTAAATATTTGTCGAAAACTAAGTAATTAACATGGGGTTTTAAATGGGAAAAGCTCGATTTTCAAAAAAATGGAAAAAAGAAGTAAAAAGTTATACATTTTTTGTCAATTAAAGTATTGTCACCTCTTGAGGAGTATTTAAGGAATAATTTCCACCCAATAGCTTTTAATTTTGACACACCTGAACCCCTTTAATTGTGCCCGGAAAATGCCCCAAAAAATGCAAAATAACAGTTTTCTATCAAATTCAGGCTAAAGACGGTATTTTAAAAAAAAATTTCAACATGAATTATTTTTAATCGATAAGTGACGAGTTTTAAATTATATTTTAAATAATTTTAAATTGTTTAAACAATTAGTATTTGTTTAAACAATTTTGTTCCCTCTGTAAATCGTGAAAAGTTATTATCTTTCAGAATAAATCGTACAAAGTTGATGAATGTCAAGAGTAGTAGTTCTTGTTTAACTTATTTGGTAATTATTTAAACAATTTTCATTTGTTTAAACAATTTTTTCTCCCTAAAACTGTAAAAAGTTATTATTTGCTGAAAATAATGACACGATTAAAGAATGTTGAAAGCAATACATTTTTGAAGGATGTTTGGTAATTATTTAAACAATTTTGACTTGTCTAAACAATTTTTTCCCCCTGTAAAGCGTGAAAAATTATTACTTTCTGGAATTAATGACACAATTAAAGCAATTTAAGAGTAATATTTTTTTTCTACAGAATATTTAGTAATTTTTAAAATAATTTTTATTTGTTTAAAAAATTTTTTCTCTGCAAATCGAGAACATCTATTCTTTTCAGCAATTAATGACACAATTATCGAATTTTAAGAATAATATTTCTTTGCTTAAGATACTTTGAAATTATTTAAACAATTAATAATCATTATTAATCATTAATATAAACCATTTTTGCAGTCTGTTATGAGTAGTTATTTTTTCAGATCATATATTCGTTAAACTGAATAATTTTTCAAATGAATTTCGGGTAATAAGCATTAACAAACATTTTTAAACAAACAAAAATTGCTTAAAAAAATAAAAATTATTTTAAAAATTGCTAAAGATTCTGTAGAAAAAAAATATGACTCTTAAATTGCTTTAATTGTGTCATTAATTCCAGAAAGTAATAATTTTTCACGCTTCACAGGGGGAAAAAATTGTTTAAGCAAATCAAGATTGTTTAAATAATTACCAAACATCCTTCAAAAATGTATTGCTTTCAACATTCTTTAATTGTGTCATTTTGTCCCTTTTTCCAACATTTTTGCAAAAGTATTCATAATTATAATTCCGAAACGAGATGTATATTTTGAGGTTAAGCTGTCATTGCACGTTGCGTTTCCAAACATCACTTTGTTACAAGCATGTGATTACAATGGCGGGATAATTTTACCTGCTTCGCTTGTAATTTGTTACTACTTTGAATAGGAAATATATTGTCACTTGGTGACCAGCAGGGAAGTCACCAGTGACTGGTTTTCTGAATCTTGTTACAATTATGTGACTATTCGGACTAGTAACTGTGTTAGCTGGGAACATTTTCACAAATTTTCAAATTCATTTAATTAAACCTTCCTCAATTTAAATATATCTCATACAATGGGCTAATTAATTGTCCGGCTGTGTGTGTGGATGTCACGCTTTTTTGTGAACACGATAATTATAGAAAACGGTAGCAGATAAATTGATGAAATTTTCAGGGGTTTATTTTCCTCAATAATATCTTGAAACTGACCGAAGGATTTCTAAAAATATTTATTGCACTTTTTTAGCACTCAATAATATTTTAAAAATCGGTTTTTTATAGTAAAACTTTTTTCATTAGCATAATTCAAGGTTGATGCAAGAAATAAAAGATTCCTGGGTTTGAGACGAATCGATTGACCTATAATTATAATACATTTTATTAAAGAGTAGGGAAGTTATGGTAATTTATATATTTTGAAAATACGTTTTTTTTAATCTTGGTTCGAGCCGAATTAATTAACCTATAATATCAATACATTTTATTAAAGAGTAGGGAAGTTATGGTTAATTCATAAATTTTGAAAATCGGTTTTTTATAGTAAAACTTTTTTCATTAGCATAATTCAAAGTTGATGCAAGAACAGAAAAGATGTGTTGATTCGAGTCGAATCGATTGTCCTATAATATTAATACATTTTATTGAAGAGTAAGGGAGCTATGGTAATGCATAATATTTGAACATACGCGGTCTTTTATAGTAAAATAGGGATAGGGTGCGACAGAAGTTTGCCCTTCCCTTTTCCAGCTCGAAAAATTATTATTTCGAATACAAAATTTCATTTGTCTGATTTATCTTTGTATTAAAAAATTTTTAGTATTGTTTTGTAATCTTGTATTACTTTAATAAATTTCTATGTTTAAATTGAACAAAATGAAGACTTTGGTTTTTCTATTATTGAAAAAAAAATAAGTAATGCTTTCTCTATGAGGAAGCAAATACATTTGCTAATGGGAAGCAAAGTGGTCATGAAATGAGCACCATACATAATTATAAATACGAAGCGAAAACACTCGTGATCGAATTAACGGCTAGTTTTATTTTTGTTCATTTTTGTCGAGATTGACGAAAAAAGTGACAAAGGCCCCTGAATTTTAACGAAGTGAATAATTGAAAGCAACTTAATATATCACTTAATTGTCTTCGACAATGAGCATACTTGAGACTTCCCCCCTCTCTCTCTCTCTGTCCCACCTTCTCCCTCCCCCTCTAATAAAATTATCTCTCATAAAACAGAGCAAAATCTTCGAAACTTTCTTCAGATATTTTAAGTTTGTCATTTAAATATAAAATATCCAAGCAATTGCACTTTATTATTGATAATTGTATCTTCAAAGTTTTATGTTTTAGAGTCGCGATTAAAAGATTTTATTAATTTGACTAGGAATTTTCCAGTTTCTTAATAGTTATTATCGAAATCTTACCCAATTAGGCAGAGCAATAGTGCAAAGAGATGAGTTTTTGTCGAAGGATCCGATTCGACCCGTGTGGAAATACTAGCATGGCAGTAAGGGCAAGTCATTGGTTGTGAACTTGGTCCAAATGCATTGGTAGGTGCTCCGAGAATCACAACATTTGGTTCTGAAACAAATATTAAATTTTAAAAATTGTTTCATATTATGCATTTTTATTTTGCTATATTTTTATTTTTCCAAGAGTTGCAAAACAATTTCTTT
Source organism: Andricus quercusramuli (assembly GCA_932178445.1). Lineage (NCBI taxonomy): Eukaryota > Metazoa > Arthropoda > Insecta > Hymenoptera > Cynipidae > Andricus > Andricus quercusramuli. The sequence continues at coordinate 192,009 of CAKNXH010001306.1, forward strand.
TTGGTTTTTACTACCAAAATAGGCAAGCAATTATTAGGTTCAAAGTTTAAAAAAATTGTGAAAAAGTCATTATTCCTATTAGATAAAAAAATGAATTAACGCGTTACTCCTAAAAATGGAAGTAAATACACAGAAATCACAATAAACATAAACACGTCTACATATTGAATTTTCATTTTGATATAAGGAAAATACGCTCATATGTCTTTCATACTTCTCGGAATTTTACATAAATTACACTTTATTGTCTCATAAAGATAAAACAGACCATATTACTCTAAAAAAAGAATTAATCATACACTTACGATGTGGTGGATTTGCGTCAGCATATGATGGCGGGGGAGCAAAACCAGGTGGTGGTGGTGAACCTGATTTGTTCATTTTGAAGTCTGTAAAAAAAGAAAAATTAGGAAATAACTTCAGAAAAAATAAGTGCCAACCAATTTCATCATTTTGTGCAATATTATTCAAATAATATTCCAATGATGGATCTGTTGCAAAAGGTATCAGCTTGGAGTTGAAAGGAGATCACAACTGTTCTCCTGTATAATCTTCCACATAATTATTCATGACTGGTGTTAAAGGGAAATTCAAGATTGTTACTCTTCATTTATATTGAATCAGATATTTTACTTAATTACATTTCTGATACTTCAAATATAAAATTTGAAAGATACTTTTTTTAAATATTTATAATTTTTTATATGTATATTTGTCAATTTGATTTTTTGCAATATATTCGAACTTGCCAGATTTTTGTGCAAGATTTGATATCTTACAAAAGTCATCTGAAACGGAACTGGTTTGTCCGGTTTTTGCCTCTCGTTAGAGACTCTCGGCACCTTAACGAAATGAAAAAATAAAAAAAAATAAAGAATCAATTCACGACTTCCTTCCGGGACTAAATAAATTGAATAATTCATCTTTGCCCCTCAGAGTCGGGAGAATTTTATTTTAAAATTATATTTTTCTTTTCAAACATCGTTAACATTTCCATAAAATTAATAACAATGTTTCAACTGGAATTATATATCAAGAATAAGATTTTTGATTTGGTTAAAACGTAATCGAATCAGCTGAAAAGAAGCGATTCCATCATTTCCGACTGCATTTTCGAAATTTGTTCTTGCAGCAAGAAATTTCATAAAATCATGGCTTATTTGAGAAGCAGTTCGTAGTAATTATGCAATAGAAATATCATTCACAATATATGTCTTATACGTATTTAGAAATAAAAGGATTTTATACTTTTGTGTTTATTCTATATTACGGCAAGTACTGAATTTCCACCTTTTAGTATCGCATGACACACATGTGTGACTAAATAATAATTGTAATGATAAGACGATAACGTTGCTTCGCATGTTACGTTTTCAAACTGGGTTAAACGCATACGTGGGTACTTGAAAAACACAGTTACCAAAGATACAAAGAAAAAAAAACACGAATCAAACGAATGAATCACGTTTTGCAAACACGTCTTTCTCAACCATTTACTTCTTTCACAAATATTTTAATAATTGTTACTTTTTTAAATGAAGAATAATTTCTACGAAACAAAACTTGAATTTTATTATTACAAAACATACTACCTTTTCATTATCGCCAAGGAGAAATATTTTTTACCTGAAATATAAAATTAACCGAGAATAGGTCTCGGGTCTATAAACATTTTTTTTTTATTTCAACCTTTTATGAGATTTTTATTTTCGTATCCTAGATTTGTTGAATAGGTGACTATTTAAAGAAACATTATGAGAGGCAATTTCTTTCGAACTAAATCAGTAACAAAAACTAAGACTCTCAGATTAATTCAATTTTTTAAATCTAATATTTAGTTTGAAGAAATATTTCACTTGTTTTAGATTTTTCATTATCATGTGTGCGACATTCGATTTTCAGTATTCACTGATGCCGTCATCAATTCTGAAAGCAATTGTACAAATGATGACTCATTAAATCCTCAAGATAATTTTTATTTCAAAATTGGATCAAAACGTTGGAAAGAGTTGAAAGCTACGTCCAATACTGTTAATGTTGTAGACATTTTCAATGTGGTTGTCAATTGATTTCAGGATTTTGATAAAAATGTTATTATCTTGCGATTCACTCTGAAGCATTTTTTAATTGTTTGATCAACAAGGGAAACATAAGAAATTACATCAAGTGTTTTGCTTATTACAAACAGAAACTAAAACTGATACAAGAAGATAATCCCTTTTACAAATTAAAAATAAGCTTTCTACAATTTTAAAATTGCAAAATTTAAAAGACGTATAATGTAAATTGTAAATCACTTTAAAATACCGAATTGCACTTTGCAAATTCATAAAAATATTCGATTTTCAAAATATCCAAATCTTCAATCTTAAAAGCACTTAGATGAGACTAATTGTAAATTAGGTTCAAATTATAAGTATATTCAAAGTTTAAAAATATTCACAGAATCTTATTTTATTAAAACATTAACAATTTCAATTTAAAAATTAATGCAATCCAATTTTTAAAAATTCTTATTTCCGAAAATTCGTTAAAATAATTAGGAATTCTTTACATTCGCAGCTTCCAAAAGTGAAAATTATTTAGTGTATTTCATAAAAATTAAGGCCTCCGGACAGTCAAGTCTAAACGCACGGACCTGTCGAAGGGACGAGTGACCTGGAAAGAGGAATTCAAAAATTTTGAAATACTTTTTTTAAACCTCTAAATTGAAAGTTTTTAGACTCAAAAAAAGCTTTTAATTTTGCATGCCAATTTTATAATTATAATTAAAATTGAAATGCTTTGAATTAGAAGCATAGAAACGATAGAAAATAAAATAAGTACAAGTTTTCAAATGTGAATGTTTAAAACTGGAAATTTTTGAATTGCTTTTATATAAGACTGAAAATGTTGTATTTTTTTATAGAAAAAGAATTGGTGTTCGGAATACTGTATTTAGAGTTTTTAGTTCAGGTTCATCAATATTCAAATTGGGATATTTATCCAATATAAAGATTCAAAATTTTAATTCTTTCAAAAATTTGAACTTTTAATTCTTATTAAGCTATAAATTAATCTTAGAAATTAGGATCGATCCTTCGAATAAAAAATATTTATTTAAAATATTTATTTTGTAAAATATTTACAAAAAAATAAAATAAAAATAAAAATATTTCTTTTGTCGTGTTGATTTGTCAGCAGACATTTCGATCAATATTCCTTTGTATTTACAAATTGTTTAGTCAATTTATTACTATAATTGTTAGCGCCTGGTATTCCCTATCTTTGGAAAAACTCCGAAGTCAACTTTGAAATAAGTCACAAGAATGTATTAGATCAAAAAATTGAACATTTAAAAATACTTTTGAAGTAGAATTTCAAAAATGTATCAAGACCGTTTATTATATCATCAGATATCTTAAAACGAATCTTAAAATGTCGTTTTACAAGCCAGTGTTAAAAATTGACAAAGATTTCAATAAAATTCAATAACAAGATTGATTTTTAATATTTTCAGAGACTGGAGCCACGACCTCGACACTCAGCCAACAACGGATGTATGTAAAATAAGAATTTCTTTAGCTTTCAGGGTCAGGCAGGCACGAAAAATGCAGACATCGTCTATATCCATCAACAACCAGTGGGAATTCCATCTCAACTAAAACACTCCGAAAAATAATTCAGTATTTTTTTATTTTAAGAATTTTTAAAGAAACATGAGAATAAAAAAATGGGAAGTTGCCAAAAAATTATTCATTAATTTGTTTGTGAATAAATGTAAAATAAAAGTTTTCGTAAAATATTTTCTGGATCACATAATTTCTCAAGAAGAAACACCAAATAGCCAAGCAAATAGAAAAAAAATCGTTTAAAAATGTTGTTTTTTCTTGGATTTTAATATCATAAAATAAGTATCACGAATTGAAAAAATGATCCAAATTAATTTTAAAAAGATCGTTTGTTTTTTTAAAGTGAATATCAAATACTGTTTCCTTGCAACTTCAATTTATTTTATTTCTTATTCTTTTCAAGGTCAGAAATGATATTTTCAATTGAATCAAGTTCACGCGGAATGCACCTACAAGTTTCGTTTCAAGCGGTTTCAAGATTCGGATATTTTATGGATAAATGATGAAAATTTGGTTTCTATAAATTTGAAAACCATTGGTGTCAAACTTTAGACAATAGAGATAAGTAAATTTTCGAAGCCAACCCGATTCCATTTCAAATCATACACTGAGGTCCAGATGAAGGTTTCAGAATAAATCGGCCATTGAAATATATAATTTTACAGTGAAAATAAAAGTATTTCATAGTTTAGCCGGAAAAAAATTTATTTTACGAATTACGAGCTATTCCCTCACAGCAAGGGATATCGGTGGAATATCCCATTTATCTCCCACGATATCGCAGGCATATCCCAGGAAATTCCAGGGACATCACGAATGACATCCTACGGGGCGGAAATCTCGATATCCTTGGAATGTCCCAAAGATATCTCAGAAGATGCTGAGGATATCCCATTAATGTCCCAATTTTTCGGGACATCCTAGGATATTCTTACGATGTCCCGTATTTAAAATGCAGGATATGCCAAGGATGTCCCAAGATATCCTAATAATATAATTTATTATATTATTAAAAAATTCATATATGTACCCTTTGCAAATAATTTATACTCACTGTGCTTTGAATAAACAAATTCAGCATTATTTAAAAAATATATATATTTCCCCGAAGCAAATACAAAAAATAAGAATCGAAGATAGTATGCATAGAGCGTCTTCATAACTTTTCAGTCTAGTCTTTTTCAACACTTATGACATGTTGTTGACCGTATAACTAAATTTGGCAAAATCATGAAAAAAGGTAAACAAATTTTACATTAGTAGGTATACCAAATTCAATGAATCATGCATGCAAGCAGTGCAAGCTGCAGGTTTAAAAAGATCAGAAGTTTCGAAAAGCCGACCGGCTTTTTCTTCATTACAGTTAACTTAACCTCAAAAGTGCACAAAATGTATATACTTTAATGTATTTAATTAGTTTACAATAGAAATAATCAAATCATTAGTCACAAAAGTAATGAACAAAAATTGTTATTCAGTAAAATGACAAATACACAGAAAAAACTGAGGGATCAGTAATGCTGCGGCTCAAGTGAAACTTGGGATCATTTAGAACTTAGGCTGTAAAGGAACTCTTATTTAGGGTTCCTTTTTAGTTTATTCATATCCGATAGATGGCCATCGGCGGTTGCCGACTTTTTCAACTGCGCATGTGCCGAGAAACGCGGGCCTATTTGAAATCAATAAATACTATGAACAGTCATACAGATAAATGTTAACAAAATTTTCTTATTCTCATTTAAAACAAATTAAATTGAATTATAGAAATACCTAGCTTCTTGAAAAAATTTTATATTAACCTAATATTGCAAGTGTATATTATATAATTTTGAATAGTCCCGCGCTTTTTAGGCATGCGCAGTGGGAAACTTCGGATTTGCAACATAACCTTAAAAACGGTCACATTTCATGTGCGATATCTTCCTTTCAAGAATGCCTAATATCTATGATTTTAGTTTCTTCATTAAATTTTTTCCAGTGCAATATTATTTAATTCCAATTATAAAGCATAATGTGCATCATTATCTTGTGCAATCTTTGAAGTGAGTCTAAGTAGAAGTGAGAAAAAGGCTCTATTAGAACCATTTGAATCCACACTTGGGTTCATTTGGAAACCATTTAACATTTTGGGTTCCTTTTCAGCAAGAGAGGTTCCTTTTTGTTGCAGCTCCTTTGGAACCAAAAATTGGTTCTAATAGAAACCCCAGTTTTTTCTGTGTAAAAGTAATCATAGTTAAAACATCAAATTTTTCATGAGTTTTATCCATTATGCCACGCAGATATCTAGCCTCCAGCGAGCCTCCATATACATAATACATATGTAAAATATACATAAAAAAAGTATTAATAGCAATAAAATTGTTGTTCTTGTATGTATATTCCTTTTTATTTCTTGAATTTTTAATCCCCTAGTAATTAATTAGAATATCAGCAGAATTTTTTATTATAATATCGGGATATTTGTGGGACATTTTACTATGGTATTGGGATATCCTGTGGACATTCTGCGGGATATTGTTAGGATATCCTGTCACGATATCCTCAGGAGCGCAAATCTCGATATCCCTGGAATATGCCACGGATATCCCGGGAGATTTTTCAATTTTCTAAAATTTTCATACTTTCTTTGGTTCATTCAATAGATCAAGGATTTTAATAACATTTACAAAAGTAGATATACAAATATAATATAATCAGTAGAAAAATACAACAGTTAAAAAAATCTGGTAGTTTTAGACAGATTTTGACAATTAGAAGATTAACTTCCAGAGTTCGTAATTCCTGAAATAAATTTATTCTGACACCCTAACCTGGACCTCTGCATGATTTTAAATGGAATCGGTCCTTAGTACTTAGTAGTACAACCACTCAGATTGCTCACGTAAAGAAACAGTTTTTACAAAACATCAATTTCGCACATCTTCAGAATGTAAATTTTCCAAATTCGTCGTCAAGGAGATTTTTTTTTGTTCCATGTGATGCCTTCACATCGATTTGAGTTTAATACATAATTTAAGCAAAAAATTCCATAAGGCAGTTAAATACCTTTTTCCGTATAACAATATTATTAAAACCGAAAGTTTCAAAAATATTTATTCAAGTTTAAGGCTCTACCCATTTTCTAAGGAAGTTCTTATTTCAGGTACGTTTCGCTTTAAATGATAAGGATGATAAATGTATTCTTTCATGATAGGAATTAATTTTTCAGGCGATAAGAAACAAGCATGATAAAAATGATTCTCTTTAATTTACTTCAATAAAATCATTTATCAACATTTTAGGGAGATGAAATGCAAACAGGAAATTGATCCTTTTGCTTCTTGTAATATTTTACTGGTGTAGAAATGAGCCTTAATAAAATTAGATAATAAAAAAGTTAATTCTGTATTAATGACTGATTCTTAGGTATTTTTAGTATGAAAATAAAATTGATCGCCTTCGAATAGGCCCCGAATTAGTCATGAGTATTTACCGGGATGTTTTAACAGAATTTTGCGAAAATTATTCAGTTCACAATTAATCTCTCTTAATGTAATTTAAATTAATTAATTGAATCTTATTTTTAACGTATATTTTAATAATATTTATTTAATATTTTTGTTACAAAATTTAGCACTGTCCGAAATTGTTTGACTGCAAAATTACTAACTAAAAAAATGGTACGTATTACTTCTGAATAAAATTATTTTCATAAAAACGTGACAAATATAATTGTAGAGAACCTTTCAAGGAGTAGAATCAGCGTTAGCAAATTAAAATTGAACCAAAATTAGGACTTTTGCCTAAAGTGGAAGGAAAAACACCAATATTCAAATAACTACATTTATGTAAACAATTATGACTTCAACTATTATTTTATTATTTACGCTTGGGGTTCTCTACTAAAATTTGGAGCAATAATCAGTGGGCTTTTTTTGTCAATTTTATAAATCAAATGACTAATTAAGTAATTTTCAATTTAACGGTCTTTAATACTGACACTTAGAATATATATTGTGCAGTTGTATTAATTATGCATAAAAATGTGCGCGTTCGTGGAACGATGAACCAATTTAAGACAAAAGCCTAAATTAATTTCAATAAAAGATCATCAGGGAGTGGTCACATATGATGTCACGCATATTTCAGCGAAATTTTAGACACACTCCTTCCCCTTGTCAAACGTTTTGTAGACGCTTATATACAGAAGTCACGCTTAAATAAAACACACCCCCTACCCTGAAGCGTGATATCATATCTGATGCTTCCTCAAATTCCTGTATGAACTGAACGTAAAGCAGTATATAAATTTAGATTATAAAATAATTGGCTATTTCCACGTACATATATTTTTAAATCAAGCTTAAATTCGGCGCGACCATGTCAGCGATTTTTTTCCAATAGTACGTACCCAAAGAACGCCCAAAAACGAAGTACATATTAGATTTTACCAATCAGAACTTTACGGGAAATTTTTTTTAATTCGATTTTTCCGTTAATTTTACTTTTCGTTTCAAACCTGCAAAAAAAACGCAATTCATAACGGATTTTAAAGTTTAATGGCTTAATTTATTCGTTTCAGAGAGTAGTTTTAGGGAAATTATTTACCACACACGTATGTAGCCGGGTACAAATATTTGGTCTTTATGTTGTCTTGAATATCTTCAATATGTCTTTAGGACCATGATTGTCTGGTTCCGTCTCACCAGCTAGACATTGGAGATATACAGACTTCTCTTGCATTTATGACTGTTGACTGTAACAAGACAAGACCAGGTTGACTTGTTTCAAGACAAGAAGTGTAAGTCCTGATAAATATACCGAATTGCTCTTAAAGAAAATTATATTGCCAATTTGTGGCTTTAACATTTGCCAGGGTCAAAAGTAAAGAAGTTTTAGTTTGTAAATGTTACTGTCCATTACACTCCGACCTCTATAAACTATGGACCCCACCGGCAGCGCCTGCCATTTCCAGGAATCAGGTAGCCAGGTGAGGACCAAACAGTTGACATCTGCCTAGGATTAAAATTTTACAACCGATAAAACTTGTAATTTTGTAATGAATAATTTTTAGATAAGAAATTCTGAACCTGTCTGTCTCAACAACTGCAGGCATATACAATTTTTGATGAAAAGACTAAAACTGTAATTTTCTAGAAGTATCTAGTGAACTGTTGGAGATAGGAAAAAAGGGACAATATTTTTAGATTCGCCATCCAAACAACATAATTATTGCAGATAAATGAAATTATTAACACATAAACAATAAATACCATGAAGATAAATAATATAAACATTATATCAAGTTTAAAGCGGATTAGTGATGACCCTTAAGACATCAAAAACAAGTATGGTTCCGTCTCACGAGCTAGACATACAGAATGACTTGGAATTGTCTTGGATTGGTCTTTACCCAAGGCAAAATCAAGACCAAATATTTTTACCCATATGTCAAAAAAAGAAGGCCATCTTCAAAGTTGTCTATTAATTCACTAAATTTCACCAAACTTGAAAATAATGTTAGTGAAGCCTTCGTTTTGCATTTACATAAATATTTAGAAGGCCAAAAAAGCTACTCTTCATCAAAATAACCTTTTTCACATCGATTTAATTGCTATAGTCCAGACTTTATATGTTAATATATTACATGCAAAATCATACTAACAACCTTGTACAAGGAAAGCTTTTCAGCCTTTCCTGTACATTATAATTTCTGACTTATAGTGAATTTTTGAAACGACCTCTATTTTCATGGTTTTATGATTTATTTTGAAAAATATTGCTTCCATATGAAAATATTCTACAGAGAAATTGTGTATTTCGTAAAAATACAGCCTAGTTTTTACGACGAAAATAAAAGGTTCCTTGTAGTTTTTCTAATTCATGAAGAAAGGTGTTGATTTTTCATAATACCCTTTTATGACAGGCTTAAATAACTTCAAAAACTACAAATATTTTGTGCTCAACATTTTGCTCTATATGTTGGTGCTTCTCTATTATATTAATGAAATATCAATTGCCAGATTTATTAGTGCATAAGCATTCTATCGATTTAGATAAAATAAAAATTCTTGATTATCAACTGGAATTATTTTCCAAACATTTTTCATGAAAAATACACACAAAATACTAGAGTTAAGAATTTTATACAATCGAAATTGCTTTTGTCTCGAAAACTATTCATTGTAAAGCAAACTGTTGAATATAAAATAGTTGAAGTTGGATTTTCTAGGTCTTTAAGCCTTTTATAAAAGTGCATTACGAATAATCAACACTTTTCTTCATAAATTAGAAAACCTACAAGGAACTTTTCATTTTCGCCGTAAAAACCAGAGTAGTCACTCCTAAACTATTCACTACATGGAACAATATTTTACAGAAAAATTCGTAATTCATTGAGATCTACCATTGTTGTATACAATATTTTTCTCTGAAATATTCGTTTTTTGATGTTCGATTTTTTCGAAAAAAAATTATTATTTCACCAAAGAATGTCGAGAAACAAAAAGGTGTATTTTTACGAAATACGCCATTTCTCTGTAGAACATTTTTATGTAAAAGCAATATTTTTTCAAAATAAATAATAAAAACCGTGAAAATAAAGGTCGTTTAAAAAATTATTCACTGAACCTTAGAAATTAAAATGTACAGAAAAGGATGTAAGACTTTTTTTACACGGTTAAATGTACGAATTTGCATATACATAATATTAACATATAAAGTTTGCACTATAGCAGTTAAATCTATGTAAAAAAGGTAAAGATGAAAAATATCTTTTCAGTCTTCTGAATATTTATGTAAAAGCAAAACAAAGTCTTCACGAAAATGATTTCCATGATATTTTTATTTAGTATGATATACCTTTGCTTTTGTATAAAGTTATAAGTTATAACTTTATACAAAAGTGAATTCGCTGAACGTGAAAATTACAAATTGTTACAGTTTTGAAAAGAAAAGTAGAGTTGACGAAAAAAAAAATAAAAATAAAATTTACGTAAAGTATACTGATTCGAAAAATTTAAAACTTCGTTTTTGGAGATTTTTGGGCTATCAGGAAAAAAATCTCCAGCTAAATCGGTGACTTATTGTCGCGCATCTGACTCTTAAAAAACCTTGGAATGGCCTAATTATACAGCCGCGCCTCTTGTGACATAAGAAAGCAGAAAATAAGAAAAGAAGTTACTTTTATAATAACAATTTTGCATTTTGCTATTATTTAGTGCTCAATAAGCAATGATCTCAAATTGAAACGAAAGTAAAATTTGCATCAGTTTATTTTTTATTACATATTATAAATTAGTGATTTAAGCTTAAATATGAGATACCCACGTTAAATTTGAAATATAATATAATTGAATTAGTATTAAGTGATAGGAATATTAAAGAAAAATTATAATTTATAATAGGAAATTAATCATTATGTAAATCTATATTTATGAAATAATATCATTTTTTTAAGTGCTTCTTTTTTCGAACGATATTTCTCGCTTAAATGGACGAGCACAAAGAAAATCGAACAAGAATATTGCGACACAAGTAATGCTTTGACGCCGGCCGCTGACAAAAATTATGGTCAAATGTCAAAACCACTTATCTAATCCGCTAAAAAAATGTAGTCACCCAAAATTTTCAGTATTTTTTTTCGTAAAATAATTTATTTCACTATTATAAATATTTACTTATTATTTCAAATATTCTATCCGGCGATGCGCAATTAAAGTACGCCGCTTTCGACGACTAATGTATATACAATATTCAGATATATGTACACCCTATCTACGTGAATTCGCTTTCAAAACTTGAAAAAAAATATTTTTTGAACATAATATGTGGTGAAAGGTTCTTTTTATTATACACTTTTGTAAATTTTATTCTTTGATATACCGTACATTTTTCGTAATTTGAGGAAGTCTGAAATTTAGAGAGATTTTAGACGTACTGAATAAATTTGTAATGGCACCATTCACTGACCTTTTCGAGCTTTTAAATATATAGACACTGAGCACAAGGAAACGTCGACACGAACCTACTTCTCACGAAAGTCTGTTACTCACTGACACTCACTGGCGAGTGGCCGATGGCGGCAGCGCTTATTGAATCGCTTGGATGGGTCTTTTGGTATCGGAAATTCCACTGAATTTGCCGCAGCCATGTGCGTCATCTTGATGGATTCCGATTTCCAAAGAACGTTTGCTCTTTAACACCTGAAAAGTGATAAAAGCCTCGCCTGCATCGTCATTTGGAAATTACCATTGGCTGATCCAGGGGGAGAGCGTGCACCCCTCCCCCCTGATCCAAAAAAATCCTGATTTGAATGGTGATTTGAGTGTATCATCGGTAGTTAATCTTAAATTGCCCCCCCCCCCCCAATAAAACCTTACTCAGACCGCCCCTGAAATTTACACTGAATAGAAGATTAGTATTAAATCTAAGGGAGCGTTTCACATATTACGTCCCTGGCGGACCGAACGAACGGAGCGGATACGCTACAGCGTATCCTTATAGTATCCACATCGTATCCTCTCCGTATCATGCAAGAAAAACTGATTAAGAAAGGAAGGTGAACATTTCACTTATTGAAATTCTACTGAATGACGATGCGTTTGAAGTCGCCTTCAGCGCACGTCATCGATAAGTATTATATTTATTAAAAGTTTTTAATGTTGCAAGAAAAACTATTGCGATTACTCTGTGACCTTTTAACTCAAAATTTCACGTAGAATCCGAATTTCAACAAGTGAAATGTTAATCTTTCTTTTTTAATGAGTTTTTCTTGCATGATACGGAGAGGATACGATGTGGATACTATAAGGATACGCTGTAGCGTATCCGCTCCGTTCGTTCGGTCCGCCAGGGGTAACATTAAAACTTGGTGATAGGGGGTTCGTGCTTCGTTACAGTCTGTCATTGGGGGAGGGGGGGGGGGGGGGTATTTTGACCCGATTACGTATAATTTTTAATTTATGAATTTTCTGCACCATCAACTTTGTATATCAAAATTTCTATATAAATAATTTTATTTCAACAGAAAATGTATTTCTAAATTTTTCTAAAAATTACACAGCCCCACTAAAAAGTAGGTTGTCCGACGGACAAGAGTAATCACATCCTATGGATTTTGGGTCACTGAATCCGAATCCAAGGTCAGAATTGCGCCATCACCCTCAGATTTTTTTCTAACCTCAAAAAACTTCATTTTTGGGTTTTTTTGCAATGAAAAATATGTAAAAAAAACCTGTGTTTTTTTCAATCGAGACCGCAAATTCAGATTCAGCGGCGAAAAATACATAGAAATGGTCTTTTTTGGTCCTCTGGTTTCGCCAAACCAGAGTAGTTACATGCTATGGATTGCATGTCGCTGAATCCGAATCCATAGGATGTGATTTACTCTCTGGTTTGGCGTAACATCAAATTTTGCTTCGGCAAGGTTTTACGGTATTTTGTTCTCTGTGCAGCCGCTCCCCTACCGCAAAGTATTGAGACCAGGAGACCAAAAAATACAATTTCTATGTATTTTTCTCCACTGAGTCCGAATTTCTGGTCGAGATTGAAAAAAAAAACACGGATTTTTTTAATACATATTTTCCAATGCAAAAATTGCAACAACAAAAAACTATGTTTTTTGAGGGTAGAAAAAAACTTGAGAGTGATGGCGAAATTCTGACCTTGTAATCGGATTCAGCGACCCAAAATCCATAGGGTATGACTACTCTTTTCTGTCCTGGCATACTACTCTAGCTTCCTTAACGTCCATGCATTTTTCCATGCAAGTTCTGGTGTTTCTATGGCTTCTTATGTCTCTTCGGATTAATGTCTCATTTGCAGATTCTAACCATTCTTTCGGCGGTCTACCTCTGGGCATTCTGCCATTTACTTGACCTTTCCCACTTGAAAAAGTGGGCGTACAAAATGACGTAAAAAAGTACGTATAAAACGATGTACGAAAGTACATATAAAAGGACGTACTAAAGGATGTAACAAAGGACGTACAAATGGACGTCCTAAATTGGGATAGAAAATTACGTACTTTGGTACGTCCTTCTGTACGACCTTTGATATGTCCTTTAGTACGTTCTTTGGTACGTCCTTTGGTACGTCGTGTGTGACGTCCTTTGGTACGTCGTTTCTGACGTCATTTCCTATTTGAAAAAAGTGCTTAAAGATTTTTTTTAGTTGAACGTTTAATTGATTGGTATACATAGATCAGGAAAATGTGTAGCTGATTTTAAAGAAAATATACGCTCTAAGCCCATTGGCTATTTAATAACATACAACATATATAAAAAATATATATATATATATATATAAATGTGTGTGTGTGTGTGTACTTATATACTGCTTGAGAAACTTCTATGTTATTAGAGAGCTAATGTGATTATAGCGTATATTTGCTTTAAATTCAGCTACACGTTTTCCTGACATTGTACCAATCTATGAAACGTTTGACTCTGAAAAAATATAAGCTTTAAGCACTTTTCTTGAAATAGGAAAAGACCTCAGAAACGACGTACCAAAGGACGTACCAAAGGACTACACTGCTAAAAATAGTATTAAATTAAAAATACCAATGTATATTAAAATTAGTATCTCAAGTATATGAAATCGCCATTTAGGTACGTGTTTATTAAATTTCATATACATTCATGATAGTCGCTCAAATAATTATATTTTACATAAAATAAAAATAAGATTAGCAGTAATTTTCGATTTTCAGTAATAAAACACGATATCTTCTACCAGTTAACCAAAATCAAAATTGGATTTCAAGTCGAAAAGTTCAATTACGCAAATGAATTACAGACCTAACCTACAATCAACTGTACTCACATTGAATTTCTACCATTCAGGGCAAACTTTGGAAGGAGTTCCACATGTACGTTGCACTTTGATCATAAAAAGGAATTCATTCGATGAATTCTAGATTATTACTTTATTCGCGAATATTTGATAAGATTTGAAGAAATAACCCTCCACGAAAGACCTCATTGAACCTGATAGAAAAAAAAATCTATGAGAAATAATGCGGTCTTTGTCACGTAAATTCCAGAGTAAAACTCATAGATTTGTCTAATTTTAGCAGGTTCAGTAAGGAATTTCTAATTGGCGACGAGCTGGATTCTATGAGGTTCCCTGAGGAGTTACAGGAATTCCAAGCAGAATCCGGAAGACGCTTAATGTCTGCCTGGTTCTATCTGGAATTCCTAATAGACGAAAAGCCTGTTTCTATAAGGATTTCGAAGTCTATTTTGGAATTCCATCCTGGGCACTATTGATTCTGGGAGACGCTGATTTCTATGAGGTTGAACCAGGAATCGCTAATAGGCGAAGAGCGTGATTTTATAAGGTTCCCGAAAGTGATACCGAAATTCCAAGTGGAAACCAATAGACTTGGGTAGTTAGTGAGATCTGAAAAACTAGTTTTAATATTCCAGATAGAACCCAGCTCTATTTGAGTCTGGAAATCCAAGTAGGTTCTGTTCACGTAAAAACCGCATAGAACCCAATAGACTTAGGTAGTTGGTGAGATCTGAAAAATTAGTTTTAATATTACAGATAGAACCCAGCTCTATTTGAGTCTGGAAATCCAAGTAGGTTCTGTTCACGTAGAAACCTAATAGAAAACAATAGACTTGGGTAGTTAGTGAGATCTGAAAAATTAGTTTTAATAATCCAGATAAAACCCAGCTCTATTTGAGTCTGGAAATCCAAGTAGGTTCTGTTCATGTAAAAATCTCATAGAAACCAATAGACTTGGGTAGTTAGTGAGATCTCAAAAATTATTTTTATTATTCCAAATAGAAGCCAGCTTTATTTGAGTCTGGAAATCCAAGTAGGTTCTCTTTATGTAAAAACCTCATAAAAACCAATAGACTTGGGTAGTTAGTGAGATCTGAAAAACTAGTTTTAATATTCCAGATAGAAGCCAGCTCTATTTGAGTCTCGAAATCCCAGTAGGTTCTGTTCATGTAAAAATCTCATAGAAACCAATAGACTTGGGTAGTTAGTGAGATCTCAAAAATTATTTTTATTATTCCAGATAGAAGCCAGCTTTATTTGAGTCTGGAAATGCAAGTAGGTTCTCTTTATGTAAAAACCTCATAAAAACCAACAGATGCGGTTACACAGTTATGTAAAATCCCAACAGAAACCACTTCATTTTGCAATGGGGAATCCAGATTAGTTACAGATATGTAAATTCCTCTTAGAAACCAGCAGATATTCTATCTGGCAAATTTTTTCCTAACAGGCAGCCAGATTGAAACCGTTTGAACCTTATAGATCCTCATACAAATTCTATCAGGTTCAATGAGGTCTTTCGTGGAGGGAAAAGCACGCTGCTATATCGACCTGTGTATTAAAGTTCAACTACCGTGTATGCAAATGACTTCATATACATTTGTATTAAATTTAATACAGATTTTTCTAGTACGTCATTTTGTATCCCAATTTGGGACGTCCTTTCGTACGTCCCTTTTAGTCCAAGATCCCACTGCATTTTTTGTCAGGTAACACGCCAGCAGGATAAAAGTTACTGGAGATGAAACCTTAAACATAGACGATCAAGGAATGGCCACTGTGCCAGCGCCCAGTCGGTCAAAGGTGCGATAAAAATGGATTCTTAGCGACAGATTTATCTAATATTCACCTGTCGTGAGCCAGCAAGATGAAATCTACACCACATTGTAGAGGGCAATTAGTGCTTTCAGAAAATATACCTGTGCCATCCCCCACTCGGTCAAGAACCCCCGGCACAGTGGATTAAAGGGGGTAATTCAAGTTATCTAAGTGTATATGTCGATCAGCACGCTAAAAAAACGTTAATGGAAGCTGTAAGCCCTCTGTAGAG
>CAKNXH010001306.1:216293-235087 GCA_932178445.1 Andricus quercusramuli
TACTACTACTACTACTACTACTACTACTACTACTACTACTACTACTAATACTACTACTACTACTACTACTACTCCAAGGACCACTGCAGTTGTCTGCGGTGAAGGGGAGGTGATACCCCTACTTGGCGCGTCCCCGGGTGGCGGATAGGGGAATGCTCGCTGGAAACAGAGGGTAGGGCTGAAATAAAATAGGCCCCGCGGACCAAACACACATGATCGGTGCCGACTGCGACCCACTGGGAGTGCTTCGAACCGGAAACGGGGATGAAGCTGCTGTGAGCTTGCTCTGCCGATGTGTAAGTTGTAGTCGGTTATCAGGAATCCAGCCCCTTCGGGTCCTGATCAGGAAGTGCGTGGTGGCTGCAGAGGTCGGAATCTGCAGTGCTTCGGGCGAGTCCGGTCCGTCCGTGTATTCCGGGACCGGTTAAACGAAGGCTGGGCCCCAGGGAACTGGGGCAGGACTACGGTCCGAGGGTATACCCGTTCTCAGTTTTTTCGGCCCGCCCCTCCATGCACGAAGCGCTGGAAAATCATTTATGGCAACCACTTTAGCAGAAGAGATAACAGAAGAAATAAAGAAGATTGTACAATGTGAATTTTCCTCCCAGGGGAACAAAGGACTCATGGACACGGACATGAGCCAGAAGAAGGAGGAAACTAATAAAAGTGATATGTCACGAAACTCTGATGTGCTCCTTAAAAAAGTAGCACCGGAAATGATTGCGAAGACTAGAAATATGAGTCTCTCGGAACTCCACCAACAGTGTGAGCAGATAGAAGCGATAGAGGAAAAGTTATTTAAACTCATTACTCAAAAGACAATCTATATGTACAAGGAAACCATAAACAGGAGAAATCTTGACAGCTGTATCAAGAATTGTTTACCGACCGTCGTCGGGGCCCTCGAAGCCCTTGAGGGGCAGAGGAGTACCCTCAAAGAAATCAGAGAGAAAATAAGAGCAGCAGGGGCTGGGAAATGGCCACAAACTCCGATGGCTACACCCACAGTCAAATCAGCGCCAAAAGACCCGTGGAAAAACTCCGCCACGCCTATACAAAAGCGCAAAAGGGCAGAGGCTTGTACACCAAGCCCCAATTCAGAAGAGGTGTCTAGACCAGCAAAAAAAACAGTCTTAGAGAATGACCAAATGTGGACGCAAGTGCAGAAGCGTAAAAATAAGGCGCGTGAACTACCCGATTCCGAAAATCGAGTGAACCCGAGGAACAGAGGAAAGTACAAGAGAGCACGTTCTGAAGCGGTCTTGATCAAACCGGCGGAAGGTCGAAACTACGCTGAAGTAGTCCGGACCATAAAGTCTAAAATAAACCCAGAGGATTCCTCAGTTACTATCAAAGCCATGAGGAAAACAAGGCAGGGCGGCGTCTTGCTTGAAATAAATGCGTCAGAGGAAAACCGTATAAGATTTGGCGAAGCTTTACAGCAAGCGGTTGAGAGAGCGGGAGAGGTCCGCCAACTCATACCGAAAAGCCGGGTTGAGATTCTGGATCTCGACATAGACACAGAAGAAGAGGATATCAACAAAGCCCTCAAAACCTTTTTTGGCGACGGCTGGATGGAAAATCCAAAAATTAATATAATGAAGAAAGACTGCAGAGGAAGCCTGAAAGCCTTCGCTGAACTGAGCGAAACAGCGGCCAAGAAGCTAGACGTTGCTTCGAGGATTAAAATAGGCTGGGTGAACTGCAGGGCCCGCATCAAGGCAAAAGTGGAGCGCTGTTTCCAATGCCATGGCTATGGTCACATTGCGTCCGGCTGTAAGGAGGCCGATCGCAGAAATCTGTGTTGGAAATGTGGCGAAGGCGACCAGAAATCTGCTGATTGCACAAAGAACCCAAGGTGCATTTTGTGCACAAATAGATCAGATGAAGCCCCTGTGGATCATTTCCCTGGCTTCTCCAAGTGTGCTTGCTTCAGGGAAGCAGAGCGGGCTTGTGAGAGAGACAAAAAATGACCACCTTCATCCAAGGAAATCTTGGCCGATGCCAACTAGCGCAGGACTTGCTTTTTCGCTTGGCATCGGATAAAAAAGCTGACGTTTTGGCGATCAGTGAACAGTACGCTAACCCAAATTTGAAAAATTGGTTCGCTGACACCTCGAACAGAGCTGCGATTTGGGTAAAAGACCCGGAAAAAATGCCGATAAAAAGTCATGGAAAAGGAGACGGCTACGTCTGGATTGAGAGCGGGGGCAGCACACTTGTGAGCTGTTACCTCTCCCCTAATGAAGGAATAGCCGTTTTCCGAAAGAAAATAGACGAAATTGAGAATCTCGTCCGAAATTTAGACGGTGAGGTTATCCTGGCGGGAGACTTCAATGCCAAGTCCACCGAATGGGGTATGAAGAGGACTGACACGCGGGGTTAGGAACTGGCTGAAATGGCAGCTGGCCTTGACCTCACAGTGCTAAACAATGGAAACGCAACAACTTTTCGTAGGATTGGCTATAGTGAGACGATAATTGATGTCACACTAGCCACCCCACAATTGGCTGGGAGAGTGCAAGAATGGAAAGTTCTGGAAGATTATACGGCGAGTGACCACCAGTACATTCAATTTAAAATAGGTAACCTGGCAAAAAGAGGGAAAATTAAAATCACGGGGAAAAGAGGAAAAGGATGGAATGCGAAGAAGCTAGATCCAGCTGCCCTCATACATACGATCGCTAAAAAGGGTGGTCGTTTGTTGGAGGAGCACGCACCCTCAGTCTCATCCAAACCAGCAGCTGAAGAACTTATGAAGGAAACGATGAGCCTGTTAGAGTATGGCTGTAACGCTTCCATGCCAAAACGCGCCAACCCAACCAACAGGGACCCGGTGTACTGGTGGACACAAGAAATAGCAGAACTGAGAACCCAATGCCTAAAGCTCAGGCGCAAGGTCCAAAGGACAAAGAGGAATAATTTAGACTTCGAAGGGAAAAATGCTCAGTACAAATTAGCTAAGAAGAAACTTAGCATAGCCATAAAGCAGAGCAAAGCCCAGAAATGGAAAGAAATCTGTGCGGCAGTGGACACTGACATCTGGGGCCGCGGTTACCAAATAGTCACTGGCAAGATCCACCGAAAAGCGACGGAAGGACCAAAGGATCCAATAACGATGGAGAATATCATTGCAGAACTTTTCCCGAACCATCCTGAACGTACCACCATCGACAACAACAACATAGTCGAAGCGCCTTGGTTCTCAATGGAGGAGCTTAGAGACGCCGTCGAAAGTATGACAAGCGGAAAAGCCCCTGGCCCTGACGGAATACCTGTAGAGGTTGTCAAGGTGCTTGCCAGGGACTGTCCTCACCTGCTGCTGAACATGTATAACTCATGCCTCCGGGTAGGGTTGTTCAGCCGCAGGTGGAAGATACAGAGACTGGTCCTCCTTGATAAAGGTACGGGCCCCCCTGTAACACCAGCATCCTACAGGCCTCTGTGTATGCTGGATGTTGCCGGGAAAGTGTATGAGAAGATGCTCCGAGCCAGGTTAAGAAAGGCAATTGAACAGGCGGGAGGCCTAGCCGAAAACCAACATGGCTTTCGCGAGGGCAGATCGACCATCGGAGCGATCACCGAAATCCAACAAGTGGTGGTAAAAGCCTGGACGGGAAACCATAGATCCAGAAAGGTAGTTGTGCTCATCACTTTTGATGTTAAAAATGCCTTCAACACCCTCAGATGGTCTGATGTGATGCATACCCTGGAAAATGTTTTCCGGATACCGCTATATTTAAATCGTGTTATCGCTGATTACTTGAGCGATAGGAACCTACAGTTCGGAACTACCGAAGGCCCAAAGCAGAAGAAAGTTACAGCAGGTGTGGCCCAGGGATCAGGTACTTGGACCGGACATGTGGAACGTCGTTTACAATGACGTGTTGAAAATAAAGCTGCCAGACGGATGTAAGCTCATCGGCTTCGCGGATGACCTAGCGGCAACTATCCTGGCGCGAAACGAGGAAGAAGCAAATTCAAAAGTGGCTCTGGTCTCCATGCTAGTTGAGAACTGGCTAAAGGATCACGGGCTAAAATTGGCTGCACAAAAAACAGAAATGGTGATTCTCTCCAGACAGAGATTTTTCCCGGTCAACTTCAGAGTGCAGATTGCGGGTCATAACATCGAGGCCACAAACGCTCTCAAGTATCTTGGGGTGATGGTAGACAAAAAACTTACCTTCTAGACGCAACTGTGTAAGGCGGCGGATAAAGCAGATACGCTGGTGGCTATGCTTTCCAGACTGATGCCAAATGTCACTGGACCACGCAGCAGTAAAAGGCAAACTCTAATGGCAGTTGCTCACTCTATTATGCTCTACGGAGCGGAAGTTTGGGCTGACGCCCTTCAAACGGAGAAATACAGGAAGAAACTAGCGTCAGTACAGAGAAAAGGTGCCCTAAGAGTGGGATGTGCATATCGCACAGTATCCGAAGCGGCAATTCTAGCTATTACAGGAATAATTCCGATCGACCTGCTGGCAAACGAGAGGAAAAAATATATGAGGCAAAACAACGAGGAGAAGGCAGAGAGGCCGCAAAAAGCGTGAGAGACATCACGCTAATTGCCTGGGAGGAAAGGTGGAAGCAGCAGGAGAAGGGCAGGTGGACAGCTATGTTCATTAAGGACCTCAAGCTATGGACTACTAGAGACCATGGCGAGCTGTCTTTCCACTTAACCCAAATGTTAACTGGCCATGGGCATTTCAATGCTTACCTACACAATTTGGGGAAAAAACAGAGCCCAAACTGCGACTACTGTCCGGAAGAAGGAGACAACGCAAAACACACTTTTTTTGAGTGTAACAGATGGGCAATTCGGAGAACTTATCTTGAAAACGAATTAGGAGAGCCTTTGACCCCCGAAAATATCGGAAAAGCGCTATTGGCGAGCAAAGTAAAGTGGGAAGCTGTATCTAGATACACTGAGGAGATTCTACGTGAGAAGAAGAAGGAAGAAAAACACCATACTCCAGCTGCACCTGTGTAAAAACCCCGCATATGGTGTCGAAGGCCGATGGCCCGTAGTGCTACTTACGTAGCACGGATGAGGTTGACGCGAAAAAACACCAAAGCTGGGAAGAAAATAGGCATTTTGTAAACAAAAGACGACAAAAGAACAATGCACGCAGCCTACCCCAACCATGATGTCGAAAGCCGACGAGCCCGTTGCGTGACATCCTCACGCTACTGAGGACGATGCGTACATCATGGCTGGGTGCTGAAAGACTGTGAAACAGAGAAGAAGACCAGGTTCAAAAATGTCAAAGTGAAAATATCGCGCCCAACCAGGATGCAGAAGGCCGACGAGCCCGGGTTGTGGTACCACCACACCACTGAGGACGATGCGTGCATCTTGGTTGGGTGCGGAGAGTTGAAATGCCAAGCTGGCTGAAAACGATGGAAGTCGAAGCACGACTTAGTGGCCTTAACCCCATGTTCCTGAAGTAATGCGAAAGCGGATTCCGGGAACATGGGTTGGCGGGAAAGGAGTTAAGGTTTAGTGGGTAGGTGCCGTTTGGTAAGTCCCACACTCACCTCCGTTCCTTGTGGACTGCGCGCCCATGTGTGCGTCTCACGTGTATATATTTGAAGTATATATACGTGAGATGCATATATTGGGCTCGCGGTGCACAAGGTTCGGATGTGGTTAGTGCATGAGCATTCGCCGTTTTTACTTCTTTAACAAAAAAAAAAAAAAAAAAAAACTACTCCACAGTGGGAGTCTGTAACCCATACGTGGCGCGTCCCCGGGTGGCGGATAGGGGAATGCTCGCTGGAAACAGAGGGTAGGGCTGAAATAATATAGGCCCCGCGGACCAAACAGACTGGGTGAAGGACACACCGAGAAAAAAACCATGACCGCTTCCTGTTGCGGCCCTGTACCGAGGGTTTCTGCTGAATACGGTTACACTACTCAATAAGCAGTCGCAGGTAATGTCCAGGGATGGTCCCGAAGGAAAAACCTCCAAGCCAAGGCGTTAATCCACCGTGCCGAAGGCTGCATGGCACCAGGGGTGTGGTGTTCCATACGGTGTCTCTAGGATACCAGGTTGCCTTCTAGAGGATACAGACCTTACCCCCGCATGCGGGGCTCTGCGGGGGTGGACTTTTATTTCCCTAGCTACTCGTGGGAATTTAAATGGAAGATGATCAAACTTTGAACCGTAGTGTATGTGAGGAGTTGGGTGGTCCGTTGGACGTCGTGGAGGACTATGAGGAGAGTGATGCGAAGGCCGAGATGAGAGCCGACGTTAGGCAAGTTATGAAGAACTTCAAGGAGATACGTGGTTATCTCCGTGAACTGAAAGGAGTGTTGAAAGGGATGAAGAACTTCTCTAACTCAAAACCTAATATGTTTATGAGAATAAGGGAAGGTGTCGATGCGGCACAAGAGCTGACCGGAAAAACGGCTTATATGACGATGACAAATGAAGGCGTTTTCTGTTACGTTCCTCAATCGATGAATAATCAGAGGAAGGTAAGAGAAAATATCATCACGGAGCAGTCCAAGGCTGACCTGGAGGTGAGTCGCCTTGAGACACAGGAGAGAAGGAACGTAAGCCAGACGGGGACTCAGACTGAAGATGCCGAGGAAGCTCCCGCCCCCAAACTTGGGAAGCGTGAGCGAGAACTCACACTGAGTCCCGTCGAAGCGAACGAAGCTAGGCCGGCGAAGAAGAAGGCGAAGACCCGCAACGCTGCTGCGAAAGCGACGTCTACGCCCAAAAAGGGAGGAGAGAGTGCTGCAGCATCAGCACAGATGGCAAAAGCGGCGAAGAAGATGGCGAAGAAAAGAGCTCGACCCGAGGCGGTTCTTATCAAACCAGCCGAGGGTCTAAGTTACGCCGAGGTCCTCAAGGACCTCAAGTCGAAGGTGAAGCCAGACACCCTTGGTGTAAAAATCAGGGGTGTCAGGCAAACCAGGAATGGGGAGGTCCTTGTGGAGCTCGGACCTAGAGCAGAGGGCAGGGCCGAATTTTCGGCTGCTGTCAAGGAGGCGGTTGGGGTGGGGGGTATCGTGCGCGAGCTCGTACCCCGTACCGAGATCGAGGTCTTGGACCTTGATCCAACGACTGAAGCCGGAGAAGTAGAAGCGGCTGTGAGAAGCCACTTCCGTAACGAGGGTGTGGGAGAGGTGAAGGTCAGCCTCACGAAAAGACCCTTCAGGGGCAACCTGAAGGCTTTCGTGGAGTTGGCCGAGGAACTAGCTGCGAGGATGGTACGCACAGGACACCTGAAGGTGGGGTGGGTGTCCTGTCATGTACACAAAAAGGTGGAAAGGGTTCGGTGTTACCGCTGCCTAGGCTTCGGCCATATGGCAGCCGGTTGCGATGGCCCAGACCGCACAAGGGCCTGCTGGAGATGTGGCAAGGAGGGCCATAAGGCTGCGGCGTGCGAAAGTTCGCCGCAGTGCTTCCTCTGCGCCACAAAGGAAGATAAGCCCCGGACAGATCATCGTCCCGGGACAATGAGGTGTGGGGCGTTCCGAGAGGCAGCCTTGTCGAGGAGGCCTCAAGGACGCGCTACCTAGACGAGCAATACCCAACCAGGATGCCGAAGGCCGACGAGCCCGTTGTGTGGTATCACCACACTACTGAGGACGATGCGTGCATCCTGGTTGGATGATGATCGGAAGAATGCCAAGCTGGCACCCTAAAGTGAAAGTCGAAGCACGACTTAGTGGCCTTACCCCCATGTCCTTGAAGTAATGCGAAAGCGGTTCCGAGGACATGGGTTGGCGGAAAGAGGAGGTGAGTTTAGTGGGTATTACCGTTTTTAGATCGAGTCCCACACTCAGTGCGTAAATGCATTCTCACCTCCTCTCCAAAAAAAAAAAAAAAAAAAAAAAAACTACTACTACTACTACTACTCCACAGTGGGAGTCTGTAACCCATACGTGGCGCGTCCCCGGGTGGCGGATAGGGGAATGCTCGCTGGAAACAGAGGGTAGGGCTGAAATAAAATAGGCCCCGCGGACCAAACAGACTGGGTGAAGGACACACCGAGAAAAAACCGTGACCGCTTCCTGTTGCGGCCCTGTACCGAGGGTTTCTGCTGAATACGGTTACACTACTCAATAAGCAGTCGCAGGTAATGTCCAGGGATGGTCCCGAAGGAAAAACCTCCAAGCCAAGGCGTTAACCCACCGTGCCGAAGGCTGCATGACACCAGGGGTGTGGTGTTCCATACGGTGTCTCTAGGATACCAGGTTGCCTTCCAGAGTACACAGACCTTACCCCCGCATGCGGGGCTCTGCGGGGGTGGACTTTTATTTTCCTAGCTACTCGTGGGAATTTAAATGGAAGATGATCAAACTTTGAACCGTAGTGTATGTGAGGAGTTGGGTGGTCCGTTGTGTGCTACCACCACACTACTGAGGACGATGCGTGCATCCTGGTTGGATGATGATCGGGAGAATGCCAAGCTGGCACCCTAAAGTGAAAGTCGAAGCACGACTTAGTGGCCTTACCCCCATGTCCTTGAAGTAATGCGAAAGCGGTTCCGAGGACATGGGTTGGCGGAAAGAGGAGGTGAGTTTAGTGGGTATTACCGTTTTTTTTAGGTCGAGTCCCACACTCAGTGCGTAAATGCATTCTCACCTCCTCTCCAAAAAAAAAAAAAAAAAATACTACTACTACTACTATGTACTACTACAAATTCAAATCTGAAAATTTAAAAGCTTGAGCTATTCAAATTTAAACTAATGATTAATGGACTTCCGTTTCCCGCGTGAAAGTGTGTGGCAGCGGTGAAATATGGTGCTGAGTGTTTTTCTGATAATTATGGTGAAATTTGAGGTGAGTGGATGTGTGTAGCGGAGTTTGTTTTTGAGGGATTGATTGGGAGATTGAAAGATTGACAAGGGGGTAAGGATATTTTTGGGGATTAAGACAGATTTGTGTGGAAGTTGAGGTTAGGTGGGTTTGAGGTTCGTGACAGGGTGGGAGGACCAGGTTGGTTGTAGCAGGGCAGGGTAGAGAAGGAGAAAGGCAAGGCAGGTAGATGCGAAGATAGACGGAGAAAGAGGACGATAGAAGACGGGATCGTTTGAATTGGATTCATGGCTAGCGGAGCGAATACTAGCAACGAAAGCAGGGATTCAGATCAGGAAGTTGTCAGTACACCGAAAGGGGTGAACAAAGAGAGGAGGGCAAGGGGAAAGTATAGTAAAACGATAGAAAAGGATAGATTGAGGGCGAAGAGCGTGGGATCATTTGAGGCATTCATTAAAAGGAAGAGAGGGGAGAAGGGAGGCATTGAAGACAAGGAAGGTATAGGGGCAAGCTTGAAAAATCCAAAAATGGATGAGAAAATTAAGGGGACAGAAAGAGACAGAGCTAAGGATAAAGATCCGATGGAAAAGGAAAGATTGAAAGAAACGCGCGAAATGATGATAGAAGTAATGGGGATGTATGAAGAAAATCAGGAGAAAATGGTGGAGGAAATAAGGAAAGAAATTAGACAGGAAGTGGCCGAACTTAGGAAAGAAATGAGGAAATGGGAATAAGTCAGGGAAAAGCTAGAGAAAAGGATGCAGATGTTGGAGCAAATACTAGAAATGAAGGAAGAGCCTAATAAAAAGGTCGATGAGTTGGAAGGTAGAATAAAAAAAATTGAAAGCTTAAACCTTGAGTTTGGAGGTGGGGACAGTGGGAATAAGGAGAAGGAAAGGCTGAGAAAAATAGAACAAAGAATAGAAAAGAAAGATAGAGAAGAAAGGAAAAGAAACCCAGTAATAAAGTGTCTAAGATGAGAAGGGAGGGAGCTGATGGAAGCAGTGGAAGAAGTACTAAAAGGGATTGATGCTAAGGTAGAAATAGAGGAAGTGCCAAGTGAAGGAAGAGAAGAGCGAAGAGGGGTGAGAATGGTGCTAGTGAAACTAAAGAAATGGAACATAAGAGAGAAGTAATGACGAAGAAGAGGGTGTTATTTGGAAGCTCAGAGAGAATAGAGGATGATTTGACAAGGGTACAAAGGAAAATGCAGTATAATTTAAGGAAAATAGCGGAAGAGGAAAGAAAAAAGGGAACAAGAACATAGGTTAAGTATGGGAGAATACAGATAGAAGGTGTATGGTGGAATTGGGACGAGGACAGGGATAACCAAGAGGTTACAAATGGCAGGTTCAAAATGCAAAGAGGAAGAATGAAAAGGGCAGAGCAATGGGAGGAATGGTGATGAGAGTAAGGAACGAATGTATAAGAGAGAAGAATAAAAAAGAGTTGAAAGAACATAAAGAAGGATTAATGGTAGAAGAGATAAATATGGGAGGAGAGAGGTGGAAGATAGTGAGGGTTTATGTGAACAGTGATATGCAGGAGAAATCAGAGGAGATGAGAGATGGAAGAAAATAAGCAAGAGATTATGCTTATAATAGGAGGTGATTTTAATGCGAAAATAGGAGATAGAGGAGGAAGGGAATGGGATGGAGAGCGAGGAAGAAAATCCAAAGAAAAGATACTGAATGGAGAGGGAAAGAAGTTGTTGAAGAGCCTAGGGGAGATGGGATGGTTTATCCTAAACGGAAGTATATAGAGGGGGATGAGGAAGGGGAATCTACACGTTCAGAAGGAAAGAGGGGAAAGAAAAAGGAAGCATAAGTGAAAAGAGCAGGAAGACGGGGTTGGTCAATGGAAGGTAAAGAACAGTTTCAAGAAAAAGTCAGGAATATCAAAATGGGAGAAGGAAATATAAACGAGGAAATGGAAATATTGGTAGGAGAAATAAAAGGAGTAATAGACTGCACAAGCAAAAAAGAAGTTAGTGAGGAAGGGAATAGAAGTGGATGGGATGAGGATTTTAAACAGAAGAAAAAGTTAGTGAGAAGGGTATTAAGAAAATGGCGAAAAGGGACAAGTACTGGAGAAGAATATAGGAGAAAAAAGAAGGAGCATACTGAGTTGTATGATAAAAAAGGAGGAGGAAAATAAAAGTTTTGAAGAAGAAGCGAAGAAGGCTAGGACGGAAGAAGAGATTTGGAAGGTGATAAATAAAGAGAGAAGAAGAAGGAAAAGATTAAACCAGGATATTGAGATGATAGAATGGAAAAAATATTTTATGGAATTACTAGAAGGGGTAGAGAGGAAAGTTAGGAAAGGAGGAAAAGATGGTAGGGAAACAGATGAGGAGGAGGACATTACAAGAGAGGAAATATTCAAGGTATTAGGGATGATGAAAGATGGAAAGGTTCCTGGTATAGATGAGATTCCAAATGAAGTATGGAAATATGGGGGGACAGAATTAAAGGAATGGGCATGGATAATATGTCATAGAGTATGGAGAAGAGGAGTGGCCAGAGTTATGGAAAGAAGGAGTAGTGATACCAATAGTGAAGAAAGGCAAAGGGGAGGAGGTTAAAGATTATAGAGGAGTGACACTAATGCCAACACTGTATAAAGTATATGTGACTGTTTTATCGGGGAGGTTAAAAAAAGAAGTTGTGGAGAAAAAGGTAGAGCTACCGAATCAGACAAGGTTTAGGAAATGGATGGGGGTAATGGACAATATGAGTTCTGAACTACTCAATAAATAAGAGGATTAAAAGGGAGAAAGTGGCAATGATAGCAGTACTCGTGGACTTGAAGGCAGCGTTTGACTCATTAGACCGAGGCGAGAAAGAAAAAGTTATGGTGAAAAAGGGGATGAGAGAGGGATTAATAAAGAGAGTATCGGAAATTTTTAGAGAGACAAAAAGCAAGGTAAAGGTAGGAGAGCAAGTAGGAGATAGTTTCTGGTTGTTGAGAGGGGTAAGATTTGGAAGAAGAAATTAAGAGAAAAGCGTGGGGAGGAGTTAGGATAGGGAACGCAAAGATATATCACTGGCATACGCAGACGATATAGTGTTAATGGCAGAGGATGAAGAAGGGATGGCGTGCTTAATTACAGGATTAGAGAAATACTTATATGGAAAAAAGTTGAATTTAAATGTAGAAAAGACAAGGATAATGAGGTTTAGAAAAGGAGGGGGATATAACTTGCAAGCAAATGGAGATCATAGAGCTCATATAAGAGAAAGGATAAAAAAAGCAGCAGGGGTAATGAAACAGATATGAGGAACGGGAAAAAGAAGGTTTCAAAAAATTGGAGAAGGAGAATGTGGTTATGCGATACGCTGGTATGGCCGGTATTAGGTTATGGAGCAGAGATATGGGGATGGAAAGAAAGGAAAGAGATTGAAAGTTTACAAGAAAGGTATATAAGGTGTACGCTAGGGGTAGACTGGAGGACGCCGGTATATATGGTGAGAGAAGAAGCACAAAGGGATAAATCAAGTACTAGAGCGGGAAAGAGGGCATGGAATTTTGAGACGAAGCTGAGGGTGGGAAAGGGAGGGGAGTTGGCGAGAAAGTGTTTGATGGAGGTAGAAGGCAGGAGAGGGATGGCGATTGAATTAACGAGATGGGAGGAAGAAAGGAGGGAGTTCTTTAAGGCTAAAGATATAGAAGACGGGACTGGAGTCAACTATGAAGAAGTGGAAAGAAGGGAGAGTGAAAGACAATTAATAGAAAGATGGAAGATGATTGAGGAATCAAAATATAATAAAAGGAGAATGTTCCCGCGCGGCGGGCATATTTTTTTTAATCCGTTCTCTGTCAGCGACACATGTATGGGCAAAAAAATTGGTGCCACTTTTGCATCATGATACCCCTAATAGCACGGAACGTTCCCGGAACGTGTAAAATGTCCGCCCTTGGAAACGTTCCAGGCACGTTCCACTGGTACCTGAGGGGAACCTTCAATTATTGTTGTTTTTAACAACAATTATCTCGTAAACCGTAAGAGATAGGTAAGAATGGATGTTATTTTTGAGTTTTGAGTACCGCATATACTACACCATAGTATGATATCCGTATCATAAATTGACATCGATTTTGACCTATCACTTACGGTTCACGCGTTTTTTATTGATAATAATTACAGTAACGTTAATTTATGTTTGGAACGTTCCCAAGCGGCGGACATTTTACACGTCCCGGGAACGTTCCGGGAACGTTCCGAACGTTCCCGCGGAACGTTTCGGGAACGTTCGAGGAACGTTCCCGGGACGTGTAAAATGTCCGCTGCAACAAACTTGCCTAAAGTTTACGGTGTAAGGTTCGGAAGCTTACCGGAAGGTTTAGGCAAGTTTTCTGCAAGCAAGACAATGTCCACCTTACGGCAAACTTGTGGGTCAAACTTGTGGGAAACTTGCCTCATAACTTCCCTAGTAGCAAGATGACTTCAGACTGGCGCAAGCTGGGTGCCAGAAAAGGAAGAATCTGTTTGCAGCCTGGCGCCCGGCTGGTTCCGCTTTGGCGTGCTGTTCTGGCACCAGAGTCTGGTATAGCAGATTCTGACCCAGACTGCTTATGATATACACGAGACAAAATTAAAATAACGTTAAATGGTGCTAAATATGTTTCTGTAATAGTTTTACACTAGATTTCAGCCCTTTCTGGGAGAATATACTGCGGGGACGTCACAACATTGCAGGAGACACACTGAAAGATGAAAAACATAACCTGTTGTCGTATGCTTGCATGTTTGGTCATGCTTGTGAATCGTTCAAATTTCCGATTACTGGATTTTCAATTTCATTATTTATATTGTACATTAATTACTAGTGGTTAAACTAAATACCAGAATCGGGTACCTTTATCCACCAGATTCTGTTTTTCCTGTGGTCTGATCTTTTCTCCCGTCAGTCTGGTCGACTAGGGGGAGCAGATGCTGAGCCAGACTCTGGCCTTTGTCATAAAAGGCAGACGTTGCTACTAGGGTTGGATCCGCTATTTTGAATTTTGAAAATCCAACTTCAGATTTGGATTCGGTGACCCCAAAAACATTGAGCCTGCAAATATTACGTGATTCTGGAGTGTTTTTTCTCGAAAAAATTTTTGTCACGATTTGTTCTTTTTCGCCTGACTGTGAAGGGGTTAAATTTTAGAGTATAGAGTAGTGGAAAAAGAAATGAGCTTTACCTAGTTGTCATTCCCAATTATTTGAAAGTGTATTTTTTATGTTTGAAATCCACAAAATACTACAATAACTTTGAAAATGATCTTTTAGTATAAAAAAAACATCATACGAAATACAAAACGTAAGTTTAATCCTCATCGCATCATTTCTCTTAGTAAGAGGAGAATGTGGAGTGTGCCTATTTTTTGTTACAGGGACCCCAAGGCGGCCAAACCAAGGGCCTGCATACTAGCGAAGGGAGACAACGTTGCCCAGCTGCTAGAACTATGTTCGAGAGATCTGATCGTCAGATGGTGATATCCACAGATCTTGGATCTCTACATGGGATCGGTCTACTTTTCATGCACGGAAAAAATAAGTTGTCGAAACTTTACTTGACTAGTCAACCATTCTAGGATAGGCCACTTTTTTTAGAATCTCGTATAATTTTGATTAAAGAACCGCAGACTTCATCGAAAAAGTGAAAAAAGTCATCGAATTATTGGAAGACAATCTAGGAACCTCAGTTTTCGAATTTTTCGTCAGCAGATTTTGACAAAGTTCTAGACAAGCATTCAATTTTTCATAAAAAGTCCTCCAGATTCCACAAGATTTGGAATACAAAAACTCTAGCACAGAAACGAATAACTAATTTATAAGTTGTCGAAGAATTCGTTGACTGTCGTCTACATATCTATACACGGAAAAAATAAGTTGTCGAAACTTTACTTGACTAGTCAACCATTTTAGGATAGGCCACTTTTTTTTAGAATCTCGTATAATTTTGATTAAAGAACCGCAGACCTCTTCGAAAAAGTGAAAAAAGTCATCGAATTGAAGGGACGGATCGAAGAACGGGACGTGCGCTCGATCGCCCCTAAACGTTATGCAATCTCCCGACAATTCGCGCTTGTCCCATTCGCCCGTGTTTACATTAAAAAAAAGGTAGAAATCGTAGATTCTCAGAGAACCTCCAGTGAAAAAGTTGTTCCGCAGGGATTAACGAATAAATCTGCGCAAGCAGCATATTATTTTGTTTTGTATATCACAAGATATCTTTGAGGTAAGTGCGTAAAATTTTCAACATTTTTCATACACAACCTATATGCAGTGACGGCAACTGTTTCCTCAGCGCGCATCATTTCGTTTTACTAAGCTCGTGATATCTTGTGATACACAAAACGAAATAATATGCTGCTTGCGCAGATTTAGTCGTTAATCCCTATGGAACAACTTTCTCACTGGAAGTTCTCTGAGAATCAACGATTTGTCCCTTTTTTTAAATGTAAACACGGGCGAATGGGACAAGCGGGTATTGTCGGGAGATTGCACAACGTTCGCAGCGCGATCCGAGCGCACACCCCATTCTTCGATCCGTCCCTTCAATTATTGGAAGACAATCTAGGAACATCAGTTTTCGAATTCTTAGTCAGCAGATTTTGACAAAGTTCTAGACAAGCATTCAATTTTTTATAAAAAGTCCTCCAGATTCCACAAGATTTGGAATACAAAAACTCTAGCACAGGAACGAATAACTAATTTATAAGTTGTATATGTATATGTATATGTATAAGTCTGAATGGAGTCGCGGTCACCGGCAATGAACAAATGAGCGCGGATTCAAATTTGGCTCTTCACTGGGATTTGTGCAAAATATTCAATGTGTCAAGCTAGCCGTGGGGTCTAGTTGTTAGGGACAATTTGGGTTCGATAGCTGTTAGGTAGGTAGAATCCCGCCGTAAAATTTGTTTCGATTTTTCATAGGTTCGTGTGTGTCTGTAAAAATAAATATGAGTCTATGTGAATAACAATATAGTAAATATAACCGCGAAATATATATTTTTTTAACTTGGCTATACTGTTTTCTAAAAAGTCGTTAGGAGTCATCGAAAGTTTCATTGACTGGCTCCGAAGCATTAGTGTATCAGTGTTTCAAGAACTCTATTCCTCTGGTCTTCACATTTTCATTGAAATTATATTGTACTTTCGACAACCGTTTCCACCGTTTTTAGTAGGAAAGATGTGAGGCTGATGGGACGGAAATCCTTGGGTGAAGTATAACTGATCCTGCCTACTTTTGGAATGAAGTCTATTCGCGTACTTCTCCATGCCGTCGGGACACATCTCAGTGTCAGGCTAGCCTTGGCAAGTCTCACAAGCGGCCCCACGATGATCTCTTCAGCCTTCTGCAAGAAGAACGGATATATGCTATCCGGACCAGGAGACTTGTATGGGCTAAAAGATGTTACAGCCCACCTGACCCTGGCGCGGGTAACAATATCGTGGCTAGCCGCCGTTACGGGCCGAGTTGAGCCACAGGTGGTTTCGGTTGCTTCAGAGGTGTCGCCTTGTTTTCCACAGACCTTATTGAGCCCGGAAAATGTGTCTTGATCAGGTAAGCCAACGTCTCCTGGTTTGACACGGATTATCCTCCGTTGGGCAATTTTAGAGTACCGAGAATAGCATCTGGATTTCGAGAGAGCAGCTTTTCCAGTCTAGCCGCCTCTGCCCCTTTCTCGATGTCTGTGCAAAAGTTGGTCCACCTTTATTGCTTGGCCTTAAGTATTGCACCCCAGTACTCATCCCTTATCATCGTAAGTGAGGTCCATAGTGCATCCGTTTTGCTAGTACTGGCGCAACTGAACATCTCTCTGGTTTTCCTGCTAAGCTCTTCGATTTTTCCGTTCCACCAGTCTACAGTTTCTATTATAAGTATAGATTTGATGGCCTCCGTGAAAGTATTGGCTGCCATCTCCATGATGTCCAAGTCTCCAATTAACCTGGGCACCTCTAAGAGTGCACTCTTCAGTTCAGTGGAATACTGGTCCCAGTCCGTTCTTCTTGGATTTCTGGCCCATGTAGTTCCCGCGGGTACGGAAGATTCAAGCTCGAACTCTATCTGCGTTGAGTGTTCATTAGGGTTCCTGTACCGGATTCTATAGAGGATTTCGTACCGAATCCTGTACAGGAAACTAATCCACAAGGGTGCGCTACGACCTACCTATCTCGCTTGTGAGTTTAATCCGCAAGGATATAAAGAGTAAAGATATGTATCTATGTTCCTTCACATCATTGAATTTATTATATTAAAATTTTTCCGATACGGCGGAAGCCGTGCTAGATTCTTTACAGGATCCTCTACATGTTCATTCGTCGCCACTTAGGACGTATACACATTCCCGTAAGGGTTTTCTGGTTTCCTGCATGTTCCCCAGTTCCTGTACATGTTTGTGTACAGGTTCGTGACTCAATTTCGCATGCTGACCCTGTAACGTTTCTTGTACCAAATCTGGTCCTAGTTCTAGCAAAGGAACACGTACAGGATTTTCCAACAAGGCTTTTTAACTGTGTTTCTAAAATAGCCACACAGAAAAAACAGAAGATAAACTTTACATTGATTTCCGACGAAAGATTCTTTGCAATAAAAATTAACTTCACAGGATAAACTTTACACAAATATCGGTTAAACTTTCTTTTTTATTCCATGACAAACACATGTATTCTGAAAGACGCGAAGTTGGCTGAACAAAACTTCATCGCTTTAAAAAATTTCCTGCAACAAATTTTATTCTAACCCAGTAAAAAAAATATGCCCACTTCGCGGGCACATTCTCATTGCGCGCTACGCGTGCGGCTCGCTTCGCTCGCAATTTTGAGCGCGCCTAGGGCGCGCGACTGTTGGTTCTCGCGCTTCGCGCTCGAGAATGTGTTCATCTCGCGCTTCGCGCTCGATAATGTATTTACCTTGCGCTACGTGCTTGGTCTTTATATTTCCCACACATTTGTGCACAGACCTTCTGAAATTAAAGGTTAAGGCGTGAACAACTGTAATTTCATGGTTGTGAATTCTCTTTTGTTGAAGCTCCTTTGGCTTTAACGAACACATTCTTATCACGTATCTCGTGTAACGCAGGCCTCTGACACGCGCTGTGTCTCATGACACAGAACGAAGGCTTCTCTCTCTCTCTCTCTCTCTCAAACGAATGATAATTGTTCAAAAAATTGTAAATTATTTACAAACAGGAGGAAAATATGCTGTGTCTAATTTGAAAAAAAGAAACAGTTTTCAAATATTTTTCTTATAAGTTTTGAGTACTTAAATGTTCTTCTTCATGAAATACAGGGTGTCCCAGACTCAAGTGTCCGGATTTATATAGTCATATAAACATTAAAAAAATAAATAGAAAATTCCTTTTCCAAAAATCAGTTGAAGTTTTAGTTTTTTAGTTATAAAACATTTAAGCTGGACCAATCAGGAGCGCCGTATAAGCAGCCGTGTGTACGTGAACGAGATTTCAACGCAGCGTTATCACAGCGAGCGCAGAGGTAGGGTTAGCGACGGGAGAACACTACGTTGGAATCACGTTCACTCACACATGGCTGTTTATACAGCGCTCCTGATTGGACCAGCTTAAATATTTTATAACTGAAAAACTAAAACTTCAACTGATTTTTGCAAAAGCATATTTCTGTTTATTTTTTTTATTTGTATACGGCTATATAAGTCCGGACACTTAAGTCTGGGACAACCTGTATAATTAGCCTAATTCTAAATGTAGATGTGCAACATAAGTTCGACACAATATGTTCTTTCAGAGAACTGATATCGGTCCGCATCAGTATTTTATAAACCCTGGCTGACCGGCCGAACGCAAACATTACGCTCAGCGTAATGGTAAAGTAATGGTAAAGTAATGGTAAAGTAATATGGCATTATAATTAATAAAAGAAACCAAATTAATATGTAAACTGTTGCAATTATGATAAAACGCTGAAATGTACGTTAAATGTTCATGCCGTAATTGTAACAAGTTGCTTTTGCAGCGTTAAAAAATAAAAAAAACAAAGTG
>CAKNXH010001308.1:6447-30405 GCA_932178445.1 Andricus quercusramuli
CACCGACGTGTTTCCTCGTACAATTCTAATATATATAAAAGAATCTTCTCTTATTGAGTAAGATTCTTATGGACTACACGTCCTTTCAATCTATCCTGTAAAATTATTTATGGATAACGCAACGCGCATCTATCTATAAAGCCTATTCGCTTCTCTAAAGTGTAGCCTCAGTTATTCCTTTAGAGCTGGAGCTCTATCCGACGCACCGGGGAAAAGACAAGCTTTCTTGCCGGGTGCGGCTACTTAATAGCTCACCCCACTCGTAGCCAGGTAAGTCCCCACTCCGGTGTCATAGGCCGGTTCTATAGGACCTGTTTGTATTTTTAGATTGTTGACCACCTCCGGACACGGTAGTATATTTCTTAATATCATTACGGCGATAACTACCGTGATGCACGTTTCCACGAGAAAATTGATCTGAAAAATCATTCTTAGTTTTCCATTCTCGATCAAGAGTATTTGTGTTTGAGTTTCGGTGGGTAGCATCGCTGCTTGCGCTACCCCCTCCAGCCGATCTATGAGATCCTAGATCTGTCAGTTCCGGCACGCTTTTCCATCCGCCGTTGCGACTTCCTACTGGGTGTTCTGGTTGCCTCTGATTTGAATTTCCAGCCCGGTACCAGTTGTCACTTTTCGGTTTCTCACAGCTCGTGGGACTATTCCGAGTGTCCTGTGCACCGTAGCCTTCGCCTGTCGATCTTGAGTGGCTTGCTTTTTCATTTTCAAGCCATGGTTTCAACGGATTGTTCGATCGACTGGTACGTCTCGCGTAATAATCATTTCGGTTTGAACCGCCTGCTCGATCGAAAGATTCAAGCACATCGAAAAGATGGGAATAATTTTCTACTTTTCTTATAAGAATAGCGTTTTTCACCTCTTCGGTGTAATGTCTAGAGAGTTGCTGAACTACATCCGATTCAGGAGGTGGGGGAATTAAATCTTTCGCATTTGAGATCATTTTTATGGCATTTTCAACCATGGTCGAATTTCCTTGATTGTCATGGAATCCGCATTCCAAAAAACTTGTTATTTTTCTGCGAATATTATCGTTCCAGAAGAGTTTAATGAACTTTTTTTAAAATGATTCAAAATATTCTCTTTCCTCTTCTACTAAGCTCCACCACTCTTAAGCCATTCCTATACAACTTGCATACATTAAATACTGAAAATCGGATTCAAAATCTGTAGCTTTTATGTATCGTTCTAATTCACGTAAATATCTCATCGGTCGTTCATTTCGTTTTCCGGAATATTTAGGGAGTGGTAAGTTTCTCAACCGGTGTGGTTTATAGGAAGTTACATTTTGGTTTCGATTAATTCATTCGTTAATTTTTTCTTGATTTCCCTCAAGACCTAGGATTCGATTCTCATGCCCCATTTTCGCAGATATTAGGGAAGCATGATTAACCATTATCTCAGCTGTTTCGTGGGATAATCTTATGGTACGATTATCAATATCGTCTATCTGTTCTGATAAATTGGTTCCTTGATTTATACATGCCGCGTCCTGTAAATCTACTGAATCGCGAATATTTTCACCTAATTTTTTAGCGACATTTCTAATTTTTTTATCCGTGGTGGTTTCCATTTCGTTTATTGTGGTATGTAAATCATTAGAAGGCTTTGAAGATTCTTCGATTGCAAAACGTAAACGAGTTAATTCTTCGACATTTATTCTTTCTTTCGATCTCATTAAGCTTGTTTGTTTTCTTTGGGTCGTTCTAAAAGATGCGTCAAGACTTCGCGGGTTTGTAGTTAGGTCTAAAACACTCGCGCTTAACCCTCTAGCTTGTCTTTCTTTAATTTCTAATGCTTTGGTTAGAATTGATCTTTCTTCCGGTGTTAATCTATCGTCTTCCGGATTAAGCAAACTTTGATCTATGGGGTGGTTTGGAGGTGAGTCACTGCCCCGATTATTCAAACTCATATTTGATCCAAATTC
Source organism: Andricus quercusramuli (assembly GCA_932178445.1). NCBI lineage: Eukaryota > Metazoa > Arthropoda > Insecta > Hymenoptera > Cynipidae > Andricus > Andricus quercusramuli. The sequence goes on from CAKNXH010001308.1 coordinate 8,390, forward strand.
TGACATTTTGAAGAATTTTAGGTTAAATTGTATGTATAATAACAGATTAGGAAAAAGAGATTGAAATATTTCTCAACACTCACCTCCACCTAGTTTATAATCCAAATTTCAATGATAAGTGCAAAACAAACAAACAGTTTTCATGCTTTTCACAAAAAACAATTTATTAAATTTAATCAATTTTTATTTTTCAATTTCTTTTGCTCACCTCGCTCGATGAATTTGTTCACTTATTTCAAAAACAAAACAAACATCAAGAAGAAAATCGGGCCGATTTCAAACACTTTCCAAAGAAAAAGCAAAGGAACTTTTTAATTGTAATTTGATTTCACAACTCCGGAATTCAATTTTGTTCAAATATTAAATAAATCGAAACTCTGTTTAGCACGTCAGCTCATAGTAAGATCCCGATTTTGAATGGTTATTCGGATGACCGCTAAGGTCGGTTTGAATCATAAATGCTTCAGATGACCGCTGAAGTGAGTTCAATTCAAATTTCTATATCGAGAAAGTATTATTTCTCGTTGTAAATGTGCCTTTGGAAGCGCAATGTTTACAGTTTCGACATATGTATCAATGTGGACGGTTTCAGCTGTCGCCCGTTATTACGATAATTTTTTTCGTTCGATTTAATCTGCGAATGCTTGCATGACTCATACCTAAGACGCAAGGTTCATTCATGTTTGGCATTATAGTAAATACCGCTTTGACACGGCGGCTTCCCGATACAATTCGAGCGCGTATTCTATTTACCGGAATTTGTCTATTTCCATCCACAGAAATATAAGCTTGTGAGAGAAACTGACACTTAACGAATTCACGAATATTTCGTGCAAAAATTTCCGCAGAAATCAAATTTAAATTGCTACCTGTGTCTGTTATAGCATCAACAGGGCAATATTCAATAATTACTCGATTTCTCGGAATGCTCATTTTTCTCCAAGAAAATTTTTTCCTGATTCTTTATTTTAATTTTAATCTCAGGGTGCCGAAAGTCGAGCCCCCTAGTTGGGAGCCAGATGAAGCATTATCTTTCCCGTAGGGAGATCGTATGCCTTCTTTGTCTGTTCATGTTTGAAAACATATTGAATCACAGAAACATTCAGTGAGGTGATACTGCGTTTTAAACCCAATCTCTAATGAGATATTAGTAATTACTACTTGTCATCATTATGATCCGTGATACAATGGGTGATTCTGGTCAGCAGAATCACCTTTTCCCTACTTGAATTTACTTTTAAGAATGACACACAAATCTCCTAACGAGATACTATTGCTTATAAACAAAACTTGCTAAATTGAGATGGGTGATTTCCCACAAAAAACTCAAGAAACAAAATTTGAAAGTTTATTCTCCTATGGAATACTGAATTTGGTCATTTATACCTATAACCAAATTGGACAGTATTCGAGAATTTACTTTTGAAAATAAAGAAATTTATATCTCCATGAGGCATTCTCATTGAGAGACAGAAACAGAAAAAGTTAAGAATTAATAGTTCCAAAATATCAAGCAACAATTGTTTTGAATTTGAAAATAAAATAATTAATAAAACAATTCCTCTTGATCATATCATGGTTTCATTAGATGTTTCTTCATTATTCACAAATGTACCACTTGATATAGTTATCAATAGAATATTAAGTAGATGGATTCATATAAAAAACTATACAGAATTGCCTATTGGAAAATTTGAAGAAGGAATAAAATTTTCAATTGAACAAACAGTATTTAAATTTAACTACAATTTTTACAGACAAATTTTTGGAACACCTATGGGTTCTTCTATTTCTCCAACATGAGCTGATTTAGTTATGCAATATTTTGGATCAAATGTAATAAAAATTTTCAATTCTTCTGTACACACATATTTTATATATGTTGATGATACCTTCATTATATTACCTAAACATAAACTACCTTACGTTTTAAATCAATTTAATTCTTATCATCCAAGGCTTAAATTTACACATGAAATCGAAAATAACAATTTGATATCGTTTGTAAATGTTAAAGTTATAAAAACTGATTCAGGTAATATCATCACTGATTGGTTCCGCAAAAATACTTATTCCGGTAGATATTTAAATTTTCTTTCAAACCATCCAATACAACATAAAATTTCGATAGTAAAAAAATATTATTGATACAGATTTAAAATTATCAGATAAATTATTTCAGAGTTCAACTATAGCACTATTATTAAAAAAACTTCATATTTAAATAATCACCCAACAATGCAATGTTTGAATTGTGAAAAATGTTATGTGGGTCAAACGAGTAGAATACTGGCTACAAGAATAAAAGAACATCGTAATAATTTTAGGAAAAATCCTAAAAACCATAAAGTTATAGCAAAACATCAGGTAGAAACTGGACATTTAATTGATTGGGATAATGTTATTGTATTACATCTTGAACCTAATGCATTTAAAAGATTAATAGCAGAAATGTTTTTTATGAAGAAAAACAGCAATAATTGTTTGAATATAATTTCAGATCTTGATAATTATAGTCCAATATATAATATAATATTGGATTCTCTAATATAAAAAATTGTAATTTTTCAAAATTCTTGATTGATGAATTTTTTGGTTCTTCTAAATATCACATTTGTCAGGTCCTGTGACGTATATATATGTTAATACATTTAATCATATATTTATATATTTGCATGCCTATACTAATAAATACTTAATAAATATGGAGCTAATATTGTGCACTGTGTAGTGCAGCTATACATGTTTACATGTAGATAGTCAGCACGTTGTACACTGTAAGATATAGGTATATATATATATGTCTAGGCATAGACGCATAGAGTATAGGGACCAAAAGCACGTGTAAACTGGAGGACATAGCTATAGATATACTGAAAACATTACAAGCCGTATAGTATATCTATATGTATATACAGGGTGTCTAAAAAGTCCCGGAACGGTTGGCTATTTCCTCAGGTAAAGTATTTTTCAAAAAAGTGAAGGTCATTCCTGAAGTAGATTTCAACGAGGATTTCAATAGTGACCTTCATTTTGACCTTGAACTTGACCTTCATGGCTTTTTGAAGGTCAAATCTTTTTTTTTCAAATGGAAACCCCCTTTTTTACATCTGCAATCGGCAGAGAAGTATTTTCAGATGAAGCTACTTTCACTTTAAAAGGTGAAGTTAACAGGAAAAATTGTAGATATTGGTCCGACACAAATCCTGATTGGATGTTGGAGAGTCACACACAATATCCACAAAAGATTAATGTTTGGGCCGGTATCCTGAATGATACATTGATAGTCCCTTTCTTCATCGATTGTAATCTCAATGCCCGTGCATATGAAGAGCTTCTCAGAAAACAAATTGTACTAAGAATAAGGGAGATTACAGGCGATAATTTTCAAAATATTTGGTTCCAGCAGGACGGAGCAGCGGCTCATTACGGTAGGGTGGTTCGAGCATATTTGGATATTCAATTCCCTCATACGTGGATTGGAAGAAGGGGTGAAATCGAGGGGCCTACTAGATCTCCTGATCTGACGCCTCTCGACTATTTTGTTTGGGGTTATTTAAAGAGCAAAGTATACTCGACGCAACCCCAGAGCTTAGACGAATTGCAGAATCGGATTCTGCAAGAGGCTACTTTGATTGATAGGGAGATAATTCGTAATGCTGTAACTCATTTTTACAATCGCATAGCTTTTTGTCAAGAAGCTCAAGGTTTTCAGTTCGAACATCTTCACTGAAGCGTGAGAGGCAAGGAGACTCAAGCAAATCAAGCGCCCCCAAACGTGAGAGGCAAGGGAACTCACGCTCATCAAGCACCCCGAAACGTGAGAGGCAAGGGGACTCACGCTAATCAAGCACCCCGGAACGTGAGAGGCAAGAGGAGTCACGCTAATCAAGCACCCCAAAGGAAACAGAATTACTACGTCCACGTCGTTGTTCCTGGGTAATGCTAAACGTAAACGTAAACTGCTTGGATTTACTTCAGGAATTGCACTGACCTCTTGAAAAACTTTGTTCATTTTGAATAACCTTCAATTGACCTTGAACGTTACAATTGACCTATGACTTGGGTACGCACCTGAACGTAGAATTTTCCGCTCTATCGATTACAGATGTAAAAAAAGGGTGGTTCCATTTAAAGAAATAAAGTTGACCTTCAAAAAGCCATGAAGGTCAACTTCAAGGTAAAAATGAAGGTCACCATTGAATTCAGCGTTGAAATTTACTCCAGGGATGACCTTCACTTTTTTGAAAAATATTTAACCTGAGGAAATATCCAACCGTCCCGGGACTTTTTAGGCATCCTGTATACGTGACGTACGCATATACAGAATCGTCGCATCATGCAGGAACGTCGCCATAGGCCCTATAGAAACTCAAGGGATCGACATGGTTCAGTTAGTTTTAGTCAGAAATTAGAAGTTACAGTTCAGTGCAACTCTTCTCTATTTCCTACGGTTTTCCCCGATTCGACTGTCCAGTGTCTAATGTCTTAAACCGGTATCCCTCGCGTGTTTGTGTGTGTGCCCTTGTGACAAGTGTTGTGCACCGGGAAACCCGAATCTGAGATTTCCCATCTTGTATTACTTCGTACCCATTCAAATCCTGAATTGGAACCCTTATCGTTCACATCAAGATGCACAACCCCTTTCTTTCACACCACTACACGGAGACCATCTAGATATCATTTGATTCTTCAATCGAACCAATAGAACGGTAAGTTCTAATTTTAATAGATCTAATTTCATTATCTAACTCCTTTGGGCCCTAATAAATGAGTCTTCTTTATTTTGAAGGTCCTGGCCAAGGATTAGAGAGTCTACATGTCTTCCTTCAGTTTCTTGTGCTAAACCCTTAATAAGCAATACGTTTCAATTGTAATTCATTATAATAAATTGTTTAAACTAATCTATATTTATTTATTGGCTACTCTTTCCTCTTCCCTGTGCGAGATCTTCGATCTCAACTAAAACGAGGAACCTAATTAAAAAGGAAAGTATTCTACGTTTTCCATGCCGTAACATATAACCTTTTTATGGTGCATTGGCCGAGAAACCAAACAAAAGAGAGCCAATATATAATTTGTTTTAAAAAAAGTTTATTTTTTATACATTTTTAAGCACAAAGAACTTGAACGAAGACAGGTAACTTATAACCTTTACATCTATTGCTGTGAAATATGTCCGTATATAAATATAACCAATGCCTAATAAACAACCTGTAGATTTAGGGAACATTAAAAAAACTATTACCAGGAATCTTTCCAAACAAAACCCCCAAATAGCTAAGCAAGTAGAATTAAATAAGAATGGGCTTGAGAGTGATAGGAAAAATAAAATCAATGTTGAATTAGAAAAACTAGATTTCGAATTTGGTAGTGATAATTCAGAAAACACTAATTTTGACTGTTCTGCATTTATTAATCCCGAAAATACTACCTTAATCAATACAAATTCAAGTTTAATTAGTGGTTCTATAGATCAAAATAAAACTTTGACTATTGAGGACGTGATCGATTATAAGACTAACGTAAAATCATTATTAAGTTCAACGCTATCTCAGCTAATTTGTGAAGAAAAACAAAACAAAACTCATTTCCTGATTCAAATCGCGCATCAATAATAAGTGAACACAATAGTGACGACATTGCAAGCGACGAAGACTCGACAACACAGAAAACAATGACACTGTCAACTGATCAAAAAGTTTCCCTCCGCGACGCGCTCGAAATAATCCCTATTTTTGACGGAAGTAACATCCCTTCAGCTCATTTTATAGAGGGATGCACAGAAGCAAAAGCTATAGTTCCCACACAGGCACACGAGAATCTTGCTAGATTAGTTAGAAGTAAATTGACCGGAGAAGCGCGAAAATGCATATTCGGAAACACGTTCCGAACTTTAGATGAATAAATAGAAAAATTAAAAAAGGTTTATGCCCCTGCGAAAAGTGTATACCAGCTGCAAGGAGAACTAGGCAATATATTTATGTGGGATAAAGAAAGTGTTGTATCATACGCTGCGCGAATGAAAGAATTAACAGATAGGATCGAAGATGCGCATAAATTAGGCAATGATGGTGCCAAGGATGACACGTTTAAAGCAAGTTTAGAACGTGATGTGGTTAAATGTTTTAAAAGGGGTTTACGTTCAGAAATAGAGATAAGATTGAAAGATAACGTGGATGAAACTTTTAAAACTCTTATCAATGAGGCGCTAGAAATTGAAAGAAAATTAAATGCATGTTCAGAATTGCGAAAAAATGAGCCAATCTAATCTTCAGAAGAAGAATCAAAATCGCGAATTATTAGGAAAAACAATAAATTCAATGTTGCTCTAGACACTAAAATAGGATGTTTAGATTGCGGAAGACCGGGACATGTGACCGAAAAGTGCTACCACCTCGAAAACTTTCGACAAAAAATCTTTTCCAAAAATCCTGATGTTTCAAATTCAATTCAAAACCAATTTTTATAAAATACACATCAAGGAAATTTTAATAATCACAATAAATGGAATTCTGCACAAAATCCAAACCTTGGACCCCGCAGAATCAAAATTTTAGATCTGGACAAAATTCAAATTCTAGACCTGAACTAAATCAAAACTTTGTGCCTAGACAAAATCAAAATTTTGGATACCGACAAAATCAAAATTTCAGTAACCGACAAAATCCAAATTTCTGATGTCGTCAAAATCAAAATTTTAGTAACCGACAAAATCAAAATTTTAGATCCAGGCAGAATCAAAATTTTGAGCCTGGTCAAAACCAAAAGGGAAATCATGAAAATACAAATAATCAGCAGACCCGCCCGTATCCCACCCAAGGATCCAAAATTATTTGCAATTTTTGTAATTACCCTGGTCACATCGCTAAGGATTGTTATAAAAAGAATAGATATTTACAAAATCAACAAAGCCCACAAAATTATACGCAGAACCAGGAAAACTTCAACGCTATTCCCCCAATGGGTGCTGGGAGGAAGACGCCAACCTATGAAGGCGCTTCCTCAAGCCTTATTTTTAGCCCATATATTTGTTTTGACATGAATCCCGCTAAACGGATGAATTGTTCGATGTAATATTTGAACCACATAATCTCAGGAGCACAATGCCCAAAAACAAAGTTTTTTTTTCGAAAAATGGTGTTTTTTTTTCAATCGAAAATGTGGTTCATTTCTGCTCCCTGGAACGAGCAATCCGCCACCAGGAAAGTACCCCCGTTGAACCTAAAACAGGCACTCTGCAAAGCCATATAGAATTTATCATAATTCACCGTGACGGTTCTCGAGCATGCTGAACCCAGGGGGTCGCTCGTAAATCAACCGCCCTTTCGATTGTTGCATCCTGACACGATTCGAGCCGCTTGAACGAAATCGATAATCATTCAAATATGCATAAATTAGGTTCATAATATAATTACGAGACGATCAAAAAAAGATAGAAAAAAATCGGTCAACCCATTCAATTTCTGTTGTGAGTTTTGGTAATTTTGCATTTTATTCTCGATTTTATTTAAGATTACCTTCAATATTGAGAATATTGGCCGATTTACCTAGTACTTTTTCCCCATTTTTTCAAATTATATTCAATTTTAATGATTGTAACAGTATTCATTGTCGGCAGTCGATTTACTTTCGTCTTTAGCGAAAGACAAATGCAGATTCCAAGAGTTCAGATTGGAATGACCTAAATTTTCGAATATACTTGTTTGACATATTTAGATATAATTCGTCCCTTTGGAAAGATGTCCGTGTGTGTGTGTACCTTTTTTTCTGTTAACCACATCTGGAAAAGGAAAAGAGCTATAATCATAAAATTATGATGGAGTGTAGCTCGGATTGATATCCAGGCGTGATAGGTACTTTTTACTGTCATTAAAAGATATCTTGAATTATTTTGTTGAAAAAACATTTCTTTTTGAACCCCTTTTTTTTGTTCAAAATTAATTTTGTACACTGAAAATATACTTTAAATTTTTTGTTGAATATTCAGCTCTTTTCATATCCAAGATAATAATAATATAGATAAAAAATGAAGTATTTTTTTCATATTGAATTAAAATTGAAAGTTATTCTACCTTTCTCGTTTAAACTTTCATAAAAATTCGTCTTATTCTGGTAGAAAATTAATATTTTTGCTTGAAATTTAATCTTTTTTCGTTGAAAATGCAAATATTTCGATAAGAAGTAATCTTTTTCATTTAATAAATGAACTATTTTGTCGCAAATACATATATTTGGCTGACTCAAAGTACTTTCTTCTTTGAGATTAACATTTTTTTTTGTTTAAAATATGAACTATTACATGTTTCCCTCAGAAGTCATCAGCTCTTTGGGTTAAAAATCAAAGTATAGTTTCAACTGTTATACTTTCTAAGCTTTTTATACTTTTCTCTATACTTTATACTTGTAACTCACTACGATAAGTTAAACGTGAAAAATTACAATTAAACCAACAGGTTTACATTTACAGTAGAAGAATTTGTACTGATGAGGACTGTCGACGAGCAGTCGAAACGTGTTGTAACGTTTATGACCTGAGAATATTGGCTGATTTACCTAGTACTTTTTTCTCACTTTTCCAATTATATAACTTTTTCAAATTTTATCAGCTAATAAAAATTTCATCCGTCCATGTTTTGCGCAATTTTAAAGATTGTAACAGTATTAATTGTGGGCGGTCGATTTACTTTGGTCTTTAGCGAAAGACAAATGCAGATTCCAGGAGTTCAGATAATTGCACATCGGACTACTTAATTAATTAATTACATAATTTACGATTAATCAGTTCATTATCGCTTCCTCATAGAGGGGGTTTGGAATGACCTAAATTTTCGAATATACTTTTTTGACATATTTAGATATAATTCGTCCCTTTGAAAAGATGTCCGTGTGTGTGTGTGTGCGTGTGTGTGTACATTTTTTCTGTTAACCATATATGGAACAGGAAAAGAGCTATTGTAAAGTTGCAGTTTTCATGCTGCAAAATTACCTGTTTCTTTTCTGTTGCTTTCAATTGTAAGCAGCTCCTCTTCTTTTCGCGAATGCCCGTCAAAAATACAAGGTCTGGCTAGAGGTAAATAGGTTAGGACATCGCTTTTATTGTCGGTTTTCGAACCAGTATTCTGGCTTGATTGTTTATTTTATACCGACAAAAACTCAATAGTCTAGAAGGTCAAATTATCTTGGGACAAGTCGAGCATTCTTTCTATTATTTATTTTTACATTCTCATTCATGAGACTGTATTGTATTCGTCCAAATTTTCGATCTCAGGTTTTTAACGGATCTTTATGTTCCGGCACTCCCAGAGTCCGAAAATCATAAAATTTTGTCGGTGTCTGTCTGTCTGTATGTCTGTCTGTATGTCTGTCTGTATGTCTGTATGGTTACCTGAATGTTGTCGCCACGTTAACTTTTGAAGGATTCGTCCAATCGAGTCAGCCTTTGGTAAACCTTTTAAGGGTCTTAAAATGAAGGTTAAGTTCGTTAACCAGATATTTCCAACCAAAATTAAAAATTTTAGAACAATTTCAAAATTTGAAAAAAAATTTTTTTGCAGTTTCAGAAATTTTTGTGAAAGTTTCTTACAGATGGGTGGAAGAATTGAAAATTATCTCAATAAAATTTTTGATTTCGATGGAAATTAGAAAAGTTATATACGTTTCAAAATTTTGAAAACTTTCAAAAAGTAGAAAAATAAATTTTCTGGTAGATTGAAAAATTTTAATCAGAATTTTCACTAGTTTTCACATGGTTTTATCTTTCGAAAGCAATCTTCTGTATAGCCTCTAGCTGCTGAGCGCGAACAGTGAGTATCGCAATGAGAATGTAATCGTCAAGGCCGTAGGTGCTTTGAGAACCCTCTTCATAGTACCAGATCGAGGTACAGAAATAAATATAATGTGCATTAGATATAATAGTATTGAACATAATGTAGAAAAGCTCACATTTTGGACAAAATCGAGTGCGAAGCACGAGATACGTGATAAGAATGTGTTCGTTAAAGCCGAAGGAGCTTCAACAAAAGAGAATTCACAACGATGAAATTACAGTTGTTCATGCTTTGACCTTTAATTCAAAAAGGTCTGTGTACAAATGTGTGGAAATATAAAGACCGAGCGCGTAGCGCGAGGTAAATACGTTATCGAGCGCGAAGTGCGAGAACCAACAGTCGCGCGCGCTAGGCGCGCTCAAACTTGCGAGCGAAGGGAGCCGCGCGCATAGCGCGCAATGAGAATGTGCCCGCGAAGCGGGCATATTTTTATTTTTTATTTTATATGGAAAACCGACGAGAGGTATGAAGGACGACGAAAAATGGGCTGGCTGTGTCAATATGTCGCAAGGTAGTCGTGGGTGCAATAGTTTGTTATTGTACAACGTGGGAGAAGCGCGGATGTGATTCTCGCCTTCAAAATTCCAGCGAGCGTGCGAATGCTGTGAGTAAAACTCCCTGAAGGCGCGAATCGGTACGGTGAACGCGACGCAGAAGCGCTAAGTGGGCCGCCTGCGCAACCCTCCCTTGCGTGGTCTGAGCTTGCAGCTTCAGAGCATCAAGAGTGTTTGTTACTCTTGGTGAGGCCGTCGAACTGGAATACCCGTCAAAGAAAAGTTTATTTTGTACGGCCTATGCCGCTGTTAATATAGAAAGTTTTGGAAATTTATATATGTTTATTGAGCACTCCTAATTTGAAATTCTTGGAAATTGGAATCATTTTGGAATTAAAATTATTGGAATTATTTACGCTGTGCTTTATGAGAGGTAAGATGGCCAAAGTATTCTTGCGAAGTATGAAAGGTGAAAACATTTGAATTTGCTCCATGGCGGACTGACGCAAAATAAGGTTCTCTGTTGACTGTCGGTTAATTTTCGGTCGTCCGGTCTGAAGATTTGTTTTGTGGGTTTATTTTGTCCATTTATAGAAATTTTAATGAATAGTATAATTGTAGTTTTTTATCGCGTGATATGTTCTATTGGAATTTTTCTCCTAGTGGTATAGTGTGTTCCCTTTTGTCTCAAGGGAATTTGAAAAGAATCCTTCTTTGTTCTTGAATATACGTACTTTATTTTATTTTTGCAATGTATTGTTTTATTTATGTCGTCTTACGCGACAAAAATCACTCCATGCTGCATGGATAAGATTTACAGGTCTTCGATTTTACTTCGTGTTGAGGCGGTGTTTTATTGAAAAAAAAAAACACCTGGCGCTAAAGTTTAATCCTTTTAAAGCCTCATAGCAGGAAAAATCAATGGTTGTCGATCTTTTCATAATGGATACCCTTTTTTATTACTTTTGAAAGACAGCGAGGTTTAGGTGGGAATAAACCACGCTACAAGTGGCGCCCAACCGTTCTGAGGGCAAAAATATTTAAAAGAAAATAGATGAAGATTTTAAGGATTTTTTTTTTCATGGAGGAAATGTTTTACTATGAATTCGCATGAATTGAGTTGGAATGATTAGTGGTTTATTTATTTCATTTGATTTTAACCTGTTTAGTTCTACACTATTGATGCTCTTATGCTGAATTTTATGTGATTGTTTTTTTTACTTGTTGATATTTATGCTATTTTATTGACCATGATCTAAATTTTAATTGAAAATGTGCATATTTATCTCGTTGTGTGTAATGAATTTTCGCGTTTGTGGTGCGGTTTGTGAAAAACGCGCGAAAAGTGCCTTGGCTGCGTCCCTGTGTCAAATTACCGCAAGTGAAATTTTTCCGTTACGCGGGATACAAGCACCGGCCGATAACAGGGTGGAAGGCCACGGAGTTCGTTAAGATTCGGGTGTGCTCGGAGTTTTGCGTTAACGCGAGCTCAGTTTGAAACAGCTGTCGTCGTCTCTCGGAATTGCATTTGCCTGTCTTTTACGGTCATAATATATGAGAGTGAATATTTAAATTCGTCCTGAAGATTTGAAAAATATTATTATTTTTAATCTTTCATTTTTATCGGGGTGATATATCGGCTAGTGTATTTTGGCCTTCTCTCGTGTGCGTATAAGTTCGACAGGTTTAGGTGCATGTACGATGTTGCAGTAAGTCAAGACGAAACTTTTGCTCGATGTTGCGTGATGAGTAAAATCAGTTTTGTTCTTTTTTCTTTCAATAGAAAATTTTCTCAGAATGTTTTTTCTCGTGTATGCCAGTCTGGTGATTTTTGTCGATTTCATACGTATTTTTTTCTTGAAACCGAATGGAAACCCGAATTTTTCGTCAGCAGTTCCGCACATTAGGACATGTGATTTAGCGAGTGTTACACATCCACAGAATGTGTATCCAATGAATTTCAAAAATTCGAAACCTTCAGTAGAAAATTATAACCTACATACTGGCGCCGTATGTTATGAAAAACAGAACGAAACTTATGCCGGTTTACGGAATTTCCAATCACAGAGACAAGAGTTATTGGAACCAATTTTTGCGGGGGGGGGCAACAAAGTGGGTGACGGACAACTGTGCACGGAGCAACTGTGCACGCGCCCATCTGTGCACGTCAGTGGCCACTGGTACAACTGTGCACGTTGTCGGCCACATGTACAACTGTACACCGGGACATCTGTGCACGCTCCAAATTTGGCGTGCACAGATGGGACACTCCCAACTGTGCACGTCGACATGTCGACGTGCACAGATGGTACCCTAGCAACGGTTAACGTGCACAGATGGGAGACTCCCAACTGTGCACCTGCACAGATGGCACCCTACCAACGGCTCACGTGCACAGATAGGAGACTCTCAACTGGGCACGTGCAAAGATGGGAGACTCCCAACTGTACATGTGCAAAGATGGGAGACTCCCAACTGTGCACGTCTCAATTGATACGATCATATTATTGACTTACAAGTCCACGTGCACAGATGAAAGACTCCTGACATTGCACGACTTAAATAATGCAGTCAGATTTTTCGCTTAGAAGTATTAAAATCATCAATTTCACTTAAAATGTGTACGGATGGTACCCTTCGAACTGTGCACGTTTCGATTAATAAAATCATTTGTCATGCAAAAGTGCACGTTCGCAGATGGTACCTTCCCAACCTGCGCGCTTTGATTGATACTATAATTTTTCGAATAAAAGTTCACGTGCACATATGGCACCCTCCCACCTGCGCAAATCCCAATTATTACGATGAAAATTGATATGCGCACAGTTGTGAGTCTCCTATATGAAGGGTCCGTGGTCTAAACCTGTGAACTGACATTTTTTTCGAAATCTACTTTTTTGCACTTCATTGAAGTTTTTTAATATGCCGCCGGTATCCTTCTAGCCGCATTAAGAAATTATAATTTTTTTTTGAATTTATAAAAAACGCGTTTCGGTATCTGCAGCACTGGTCCGCGGTATAAACCTGTTAACTACTTATGGCGACTTGAAACAATTTGTGTTTTCAATCCGTTTCGCTAAGCTAACTCGTATGAAAAGACTGAGGGGACCGTCTGACTGGGTGTTTTCCATAGTGTGTGAAGGCGTGAATCGAGTTTTGGAGCTCTATTGCCGTCACGTTTGCCAGTGTCGCCTATACGTTGCCTCGAAAGTACACACAAGATTGCCGCGCAATTGTTTACAAGCGATCGTAAAAAGTGGTAAATAACTTTTTTAATTCATACAACTAGTTTACATTTTCAGTGCACCAGGAGAGCGCTCCTGCTGATAACAGGCTAAGACCGCGGGACCCTCTTGTAGATAACATACTTACAAATTCAAACCGCTGTAAGAAGTTTAATTTCACCAGAATTGTTATAAATCTTATGTATATTATTGGTATTGCGCTCTCCAACAAAATGAAAACGTTTTTCCGTCGCTGTATAAAATTTATAAAATGTCAGTTAACAGGTTTAGACCGCGGACTCTTCATATGTGCACGCGGACTTGTATGTTAAGCATGCTATCTTATTAATTGATACGTGCACAGTTCGGAGGGTACCATCTGGGTACGTGGACATACAAAAATGTCTAATCCTACTAACTGATGCGTGCACAGTTGGGAGTCTCCCATCTTTGCACGTGTACAGTTGGGAGTCTCCCATCTGTGAACGTGCACAGTTGGAAGTATCCCATCTGTGCACGTGGACCTGCAACTTTCAAAACGAATCGTATTATTTTAGACGTGCACAGTTGGGACACTCCCAACTGTGCACGTCGAAATGTCGAAGTGCAGAGATGGTACCCTAGAAGCGGTTAGCGTGCAAAGATGGGAGCCTCCCAACTGTGCACGTCGAAATTTAGTCGTGCACAAATGGTACCCCTCGAACAGTTCACCTGCAGAGATGGGAGACTCCCAACTGAGCACGTAGAAAAGTAGGCGTGCACAGATGGCCTGTGTACAGTTGTGCCTGTGGCCAATAACGTGCACAGTTGTAGCAGTGGCCACCGACGTGCACAGATGGGCTCGTGCACAGTTGCTCCGTGCAAAGTTGTACCCTTCCCCAACAAAGTAACTACATAGCAAACCTAGGTACCATGCCAAGCAATCGAACCCGATTCGGTAGGGAGGGATATACGGGTGAACTAAACAATGATTGTAGGCAAAACTTTACTCAGCATCCGTACAACAGGAGCGTAGATCAACCATATCGTAGAGGTGGCAAGATCCTATCACAAATTGCGAGGCAATGGAATGTTACTTTTACCGGTCACGGCGAAACAAGCGTTATTACATTTTTAGACAGGGCAGAAGAGGGTACGGCTGTTGATTCATTGAACCAGGAGGATGTTTTATTGGCTATGCCTTTCCTTTTCGACGGAATCGTCCTAACCTGGTTTCGGCATAACAGCCATTTGTGGAGATCTTGGGTACAGTTTAAATATGATTTCTGTACAAGGTTTGGCGATATCAATTATCAGAAACGATTGGAAGAGCAAATAATCACACGTAGACAAGGCCCAGAGGAGTCTAGTGTAGACTACCTCACGTATATGATGGGCTTGTACCGTCTCTACCCACGCCCTATTCCTCTTGAAGAGCAATTAGATAGGGCCTACCGTAATATGCGTTATCAAATCAGGTGCGCGATTAGGCGCCGTCATGTCAATTCATATAACGTGTTGGCAGCATTAGCGCAGGATCACGAACGGTCAGCCGCTAGCGAAGATGAGGACGTATTACCACCGAGACCGGAAGAGTCATTTCTGCCGGAATATGCGTACTGACCGAATAAGAATAAAACGATTAGGGGTAACGAAAAGAAACGAAACGAAATTCCAGTAGCATCTATTACTACTAACGAAACGAAAAGGGACCCTGATATCGAAGATCTGAAAAAGCAAATCAAATCCGTAGAATCTTCATTAAGAAATGAAAGAGATAAGAAAGAAAGCACAAGTGTTACTCAATTATCAAGCATTGTCGCAGATTTGATGAACCAGATCAAAGATTTAAAAACGTGTCCAAATAGTGCCGAGTCTGGTGGATCAAAATCAGAACCGAAACAAACCGATAGGAATCATTGAGAGAGGAGCAATAGCAACACTAGACCGGAGGGGTTAAGTAATAGTATAAAATGTTTTAACTGCCAGAAGTTAGGTCACGTATTTCGTTTCTGTAAGGAAAAGAAGCGTCTGTTCTGCTTTGGTTGCGGGGCCGACGGTGTTTTAAAAAGAGAATGCCCGAAATGTAAAGCTAAGGGAAACGAGGAGGGGAGGAAAAGTCAAGACCTCTAGTTCCTCACGACTTAAACGAGGGCACACTTAAAGTGAATGTAGAAACTTCGTCCGCTCCAAAACCCTTGATTCGAATAATAGCCCCGTCGTTCTCCAGAACATATAATAATGTAATTGTTCAGGGTGGACAGTTCATCCAAAAACGCGAGGTCTCGAGATTGGACCGCGTACTCGGGGTAAATACGAAGACCGAGGAACCGGTCGAAATCAATAAGTTGGACGACCAACCAAATTTTGATTCAAGTCGCTCTAATTTACCCCCGGTGGTATTTCGGGGGGAAGGGGGAGCCGTTGCCGGCTGCAGTAGAGACATAGACTCCTTGGAGACTGAGAAGGAGGAGGCAGCTCGGGACGGTATCCTGGTAAGTAATCCGGCCGCCGAAGAAATTTCGTTGTGCGGCGAAATTGAAGTAGAGGATAAGGCTGCGCGAAAAAAAAAAAAAAAAATTGATTAGCATTTCGAACTCGAAAGTTCATTGCCTCACTACCCGATTCGGGTAGTGTTTCTAGGTGGATAAATACTACTAGTGTGGGTCCGCCACACCCACGACGGGCCAACACCACGCAGTATTCCCCGAACGGTCACCCATCCAAGTACTAACCGCGCCCAACGCTGCTTAACTTCAGTGATCTTACGGGAACTGGTGTTTTCAGCGTGGTATTGCCGTTGGCTGCGCGAATGTTTGCAAAAATCAAAATTGGGTCAGAAGAGATAATTGCACTCATTGATGGGGGGTCATCTCGATCATTTTTTAAGGAGGCTTTGGGTAAACGGTTAATGACCAAAGTGGGGCGTGAAATGATTGACTCGAAAGCAAAAGTAATGCGAGTAGCTAATGGCAATACATCGACGGTGTTAGGTCGCGTGTTCTTCCCAGTGGAGCTGGACGGTGTGAAACAAGAGGTTGCTTTCCGTATAGCAAGCGAGGTTACACCTGATTGCATTTTGGGGTAGGACTTCATGAGGAAAATCGGTCTCATTCAAAATGGCTTTAGGGATTCGTGGTATCTGGCAAGACGTCCGGGCGTGGACCACATTTTCCATTATGGTAACGGGGACATAGCGACAATGGGGACCGCAGAGGTCGCGGAACATGAAATGTGTTGCGGTATAGTTGAGTTGTCCGAAGCTGAAGAAGTACAGCTCAAAGAATTTTTAGCGGAGGCGATACCCTCGGAGGGGCCGAAAATTGGGAGAACCACTCTCGTCAGCCATGGAGTTGATGTCCAGGGACATCCACCGGTCAAACAGAGACACTATAGGGTATCTTCGGTGGTTCTGAAGGCTATGTATGACGAGGTAAATCATCTCTTAGCAAAAGATTTTATCGAACAGTCGAACTCAGAATGGTCGAGCCCCGTTGTAGTGGTTAAAAAATCCAACGGAGCTTATCGCATGTGTGTCGACTACCGTAAAATCAATGAGGTATCCAAGGGTGACGCCTGTCCGCTTCCATTTTTGGAAGACATTCTCGATAAGCTGTGATCAGCTCATTACATCTCAGCGATCGATTTGAGTTTAGCCTACCATCAGGTCCCATTAGAGGACGATAGTCGCGCGATAACGGCCTTTTCGGTGCCAAGGAGGGGCCTCTTTCAGTTTAAAAGAATGCCGTTCGTATCGTCCAGTGCACCAGCAACCTTTCAGCGATTGATCGACAAGTTGATCGGTCCAGAAATGCGTCCACACTGCTTTGCGTATCTTGATGATATCATCATAGTATCGGAAAGTTTTGAGGAGCATCTGTACTGGCTAAAAAAGGTTCTGGATAATATATATGGCGCTGGGTTAACAATCAGTCCAGAAAAAAGTGTTTTTTGTAGATCGGAAGTTCGTTATCTTGGTTATCGCGTAAATGAGCGCGGTCTACAACCCGATTCTGAGCGCGTCGCTCCCGTGCTGTATTATCCGGCACCTCGCAATATTAAACAATTGCGGAGATTTTTAGGCATGGCTAGTTGGTACCGGAGATTTATCCAGGGGTTTGCCACTCTCACGGAACCCCTGACTAGGCTTTTGAGAAAGGATCGTGGTTAGGAGTGGGCTGAGGATCAAGAGGTAGCATTTGCAGCGATCAAACAGGCCCTAACCAGAGCCCCAGTTTTAGCGTGCCCAGATTTTGAGGTTCCGTTCGTTTTGCCGACAGACGCAAGTAGTTACGGCCTTGGTGCAGTTCTCACGCAGGTTATTGAAGGTGAGGAACGTGTAATAGCTTTCGCGAGTCGAACATTGTCAGATGCGGAACGGAAATATTCAACGACCGAACAAGAGTGTTTGGCCGTAATTTGGTCAATTCGGAAATTTTGACATTATTTGGAGGGATTTAGGTTCACCGTGATTACGGATCACTCTAGCTTACGGTGGCTCCATAATTTGCACAACCCGACAGGTAGGATAACTCGTTGTTCGCTTCGAGCCACTTGAGTGTCGGTTTAGCATAGTCCATCGTAAAGGTGCGCTACACCATGTACCGGATGCGCTCTCTCGCATTTATGAAGACGATGTGACTATAGCGGCTTGTGCAGCGGAAGTAGTGGAGGACTCATGGTATAGCCGTCGAATGGAAGATGTGCAGAAGTACCCAAAGAAGTACCGTGACTGGAAAATTGTTGAAGGTCGGTTGTATTTCTGTAGGCCGAACCCGCTGATTGATTCAATTTTTGAACATCAAGAAGCATGGAAATTGGTTGTTCCTCTCGAAAACAGATATCGAGTTTTGATGGAAGTCCATAACGAACCACAAGCGGGGCATCTCGGTGTTGAGAAGACCTATGTGAGGGCTGCAACGTTGTATTATTGGCCAAGAATTTTTCGTGATGTTGTGCAGTATGTTCGATCGTGTGATACATGTCAATGTACGAAAGTTTCTCAACAAGCTCCTCCCGGGTTGATGGGAAGGAGAGTCGTTAATCAGCCGTGGGCATTAGTATCCATGGATTGCATGGGGCCGTACACAAGAAGTAGGGCGGGTAGCAAGTATATTATCGTCTGTCATGATTACTTTTCTAAGTGGACCGAATGTAAGGCCCTTCGTGCGTCCAATGCCAAAAACGTGGGTGCCGCCCTTGAGGATCTAATAATCTCGCGATGGGGGAAACCGGAAGTTATCCATACGGATAACGGAACCGAGTTTGTCAACAAAACAATGGCCGAGATAACTCAATTCCATGGTATTCACCATTCCAAGAGTCCGGCATACCACCCTCAAGCTAATCCAACGGAGCGTATGAATATGGTCTTGAAATCTATGATTCGAGCTTTCGTGGAAAAGGATCAACGCGACTGGGACGTTCACCTGCATGAATTCAGGTTTGCGTACAATTCGGCGGTTAACAATACGACAAAGGTAAGTCTGGAATTTCTCAATTTTGGTAGAGAATTGCGACCGAAAACTTGTTTCCGAGCAGAACAAGAGGGCCCTACCGAGATCCCTGAACCAGATCGCGAGCGATGGGTTCAGTGAATGGAGCGTTTGTGTGAGTTACGAGATTTAGTGACTTCACATCCGGAGGATGCCAATGAGAAGCAAACCAGATACTATAATAAATCACGTAGGGTACGAGGTATCAGATAGGCGACAGAGTTCTCAAGCGTTGGGTAAATCTTCCTTCTAAAGAGAAAGGTATCACGTCTAAACTTTGTAAGCGGTTTCATGGTCCGTTTCATGTCATCAAGGTGCAGTCCCCTTTGATATATGAATTAGCGAATGATAGTGGCCGAGCACTAGGGGCGTTCCACTTGAAGGACCTCAAACCGGACCACAAATCGGCGAATAGAAAGGCCTAGTTCGATCCTAGGTTTTTGTCGGATATTTTGTTTCTTGTAGAATTTATATCATTATATTGAATGATTTTGCATGAGCTTTGCACGTTCCTAATTTATTCTGTAGGGTAGAGGAGCCCCTCATTTGAAGATGAGTTGGACATCGTCGTCCGGTTCGGTCCGAGAGGTGCTCCTGTCAGGCGGGCGGGGCCAAACGCCTACGTTAATGGCCTTGATTGAAGAGTGGCAGATCACGGATGATAGGCCCGAGATTGACCACCGAGATCTCCGGGAATTGAGCCAGTCCCTCATGGTAGGGGCAATAACCGGAGCGGATCTGCTAAACCGGATGAGTTCGGAGCTTCCATGAGGTGGGGTTCCAGAGGTACCTGAAAGGAGTATTTCGAGAGAGGGCCCGGGACAATACGACGCGTTCGCAAGCTACAGGCCAGGTGTCCCCTTAAGAAGAAGAAGGAGGGAACCGTCTTTGCCGCTGTCACGGCCCACATCCCAACCAATATCCCAGATTAAACAAAAGAAGGCAGGACCAAGTAGCACGGCGCCTCCCTCCTCACTAACACAAGTGGGAGAGCCTAACCCAGGCCCGAGTGGGACGCCACTATCTTCGCCGCTTGCACGGTCTTCTGCCCCATCTCTATCTCGGGCTGAGATGCCGAAAATGGGACCTAGAAGGATCCAACCATTCTGGCCTCTAACCCATCCTATTTTCACCAATATTCCACCGGACAAGGAGCCAGAAGTAGGGTCTAGTGGCGCGGTTCCATCCTTGCCATCGGTATGGCCTACTACATCTCAGACTGAAGGGACTGAAAAACCAAAGCCAAGCTCGAGGCCTCCTATTCAAGAAGCTGTAAAAGAAGACGTGGGAGGAGCCTCCTTAAAGTGGTGCGGCTTTCTCGCTCCTTCCTTGTCCTCTCAGGGGAAGACGACCGCCGACACAGCCGGGAGTCCCTGCTTTCACTGTGGCAAGGCAAGCCATTCTTGGGAGGATCGTCCAAAGAAAGTAGGGCTCTTCTGTGTCCGATGTGGTGAAGCCGAGGATCACGAACGGGACTGTTGTCGGGGTAAGTCGAAACCCCTCCCTAACAAGCAGAGGCGCTGGATGACTCTTGGATCGATCCAGGATAACCTAGTCTGCGTCCCCTGCTATAACTGCGGAAAAAGTGGCCAACTGTGGCAATGTTGCCCAAAAACACTGGAACTATTTTGCGTTGGGTACGGTGAGCCCGAAGTTCACCAGAGGGACTGCCCTCTCTGCAAATGGGGACCGAGGAGGTCCAAAGTTAGATACTAAGATGTTGCACGGATTTTTTTTTTATTTTGTGTGTGTTGAATGATATCTTTTTCTTAGTGATTGATTTCTTTCTTTATTTATGTTTTTTTCTTCTTGCCGTTGCACGGTCATTATTAAAATAATATTTTAGTGTTTGCTATAATTGTGTTGCGGTAGCATGACTTGACTGTGGTTCTCACCTTGTCGAGAGCGCGATGGCACGAGCCTTCCAAATATTGATAATAATTGAGACATTATTACAATAAACTGTTTTGTAAGCCAGTCATATTATTTGTTTTATTTTTCAGGCTATCCCTAGGGGGGGGGGGGGACTTTAGTCTATAAATTTTGTTTTGTTTTTTTTTGTTTTGTTCAATTCGTTACTTTGTTCTGCAAGGGAATTTGATCTAGTCCGCTATGGGGTGGAGTCATTCTTTTAAAATTTCGAGTCAGGAATGCTAATTGATAAAAGGCCGTCTTGCGTCCTGGGCAACCTTGTAACGGGATATGGATCCCCCGGGCCTTCGCTAGGGGGGAAGGAGTTGTAATGTTGCAGTTTTCATGCTGCAAAATTACCTTTTTGTCTTCTGTTGCTTTCAATTGTAAGCAGCTCCTCTTCTTTTCGCGAATGCCCGTCAAAAATACGAGGTCTGACTAGAGGTAAATAGGTTAGGACATCACTTTCATTGTCGGTTTTCAAACCAGTATTCTGGCTTTATTGTTTATTTGATAACGACAAAAACTCAATAGTCTAAAAGGTCAAATTCTCTTGGGACAAGTCGAGCATTCTTTCTATTATTTATTTTTTTGTGTTTTTTTTTTATTTTATATGGAAAACCGACGAGAGGTATGGACGAAGTTCTCAAGGAAAACCTAATTCTCAAAAGGCATCTGAAATTGTGGAGCAGTTATTGTGAAGGACGACGAAAAATGGGCTGGCTGTGTGAATATGTCACTAGGTAGTCGTGGGTAGCAATCGTTTGTTATTGTACAGCGTGGGAGAAGCGCGGATGTGATTCCCGCCTCCAAAATTCCCGCGACTGCAAACTCAACATGGCGATTCCAGCGTAGCCCATTGGTCAACGCACCCAGCATACTCTAGCGAATACTGTGGGTAAAACTCCCTAAAGGCGCGAATCGGTACGGTGCACGCGACGCAGAAGCGCTAAGTGGGCCGTCTGCGCAACCCTCCCTTGCGTGGTCTGAGCTTGCCGGTTGAAAGCATCAACACTGTTTGTTACTCTTAGTCAGACCGTCGAACTGGAATACCCGTCAAAGAAAAGTTTATTTTGTACGGCC
>CAKNXH010001308.1:30415-51740 GCA_932178445.1 Andricus quercusramuli
ATATCTAAATATGTCAAACAAGTATATTCGAAAATTTAGGTCATTCCAATCTGAACTCTTGGAATCTGCATTTGTCTTTCGCTAAAGACGAAAGTAAATCGACTGCCGACAATGAATACTGTTACAATCATTAAAATTGAATATAATTTGAAAAAATGGGGAAAAAGTACTAGGTAAATCGGCCAATATTCTCAATATTGAAGGTAATCTTAAATAAAATCGGGAATAAAATGCAAAATTACCAAAACTCACAACAGAAATTGAATGGGTTGACCGATTTTTTTCTATCTTTTTTTGATCGTCTCGTAATTATATTATGAACCTAATTTATGCATATTTGAATAATTATCGATTTCGTTCAAGCGGCTCGAATCGTGTCAGGATGCAACAATCGAAAGGGCGGTGGATTTACGAGCGACCCCCCGGGTTCAGCATGCTCGAGAACCGTCACGGTGAATTATGATGAATTCTATATGGCTTTGCAGAGCGCCTGTTTTAGGTTCAACGGTGATACTTTCCCGGTAGCGGATTGCTCGTATCCAGGTGCAGAAATGAACCACATTTTCGATTGATTGCAAAAAAAAAACAAGACCATTTTTCGAGAAAAAAAAACTTTGTTTTTGGGCACTATGCTCTTGACACTATGTGGTCAAAATATTACATTGAACAATTCATCCGTTCAGCGGGATTCTTGTCAAAACGAATACATGGGCTAAAATAAGGCTTGAGGAAGCGCCTTAACTAAAGCACCTATAGAAATCACAAGTCAGGAAAATGATATCAAAATTCATATCAGTAGGAATAACATAATTCCTTCGTCTAAAAAACCCGGCACGTATGATGATCGACACTGGTGCTGGTCGAAATTTGATTAAAACAAGTGCCATTGACCCCGAAGTAAAAATAAATGAAAATGAAGTGTTGAGACTAACAGGAATTAATGATCTACCTGTCTATACTCTAGGTCAAATTAGGGTTATGATACTTGGATTTTTAACGACTTTAGATATCATTCCTGATGATGTACCAGTAGATGAAGATGGAGTCTTGGGCTCTGAATTTTTTCTTAATAATAAAGTGAATATAAATTACACATATAAATATATTGAAATTAACGATGCAACTTATCCTTCTGAACAAACTGGCGTTATCACAATCCCGGCACGAACAATCTTCGATTGTTATGTAAAAATAGGGAATACGGAAAAAAGTTAAGGATATATACCTCAATCATCAATTGGAGAAGGAATTTTTGTGGGTCAAGCCATTGTAAGAAATTGTGGAGGTAAAGCCTACGTCAAATATGCAAACATAAATGAACAACCTGTAAAAATATCAATTCCTAGTGTTCAATTACAAGATTTCGAACAATGCGGACTGAACAATTCAACAAATCAATCTAATTTTTCAGAAAAGAAAAATGATGAAAATTTTCCTAATATGATATTAAGTAGTTTTCTGAAATCCGATAAAAAGTCTAACCATTTCTGCAAATTTTACAAGATCACAGGCGAAGAAAGAGTAGAAATCCTTAAACAACTACTACGGTTACATCATTTAAATATGGAAGAAGATGAACACGCTGCAAAATTAATTACTAAACATGCAGATTGCTTCCACATTCCGGTAGAATACTTAGAACCTACAAACATTCTCCAACACTCAATACCAACAACAGATGATTGCCCTATTTTTTCGCGACAATATCGATTTCCCCCAGTTCATAAGGAAGAAATCATCCTCCACGTTGATGAATTATTTAAAAACAATGTAATAAAACCCTCCTAATCACCTTACAATACACCAGCTTATATCGTTCCAAAAAAGCAAGACTCACAAGGAAAAAAGAAATGGCGAATGGTACTTGATTTTAGAAAATTAAATGAAAAGACAATTGGTGATTCATATAATTTACCAAACATTCACGATATTTTAGACCAGTTAGGATCTGCTCGCTATTTCTCTGTTTTTGATTTATCAACGGGTTTCCATCATATAAAAATTGATCCCAAAGATGCACACAAAACTGCGTTTTCAACCCCTTATGGACATTACGAGTTTGATAGAATGTCTTTTGGTTTGAAAAATGCACCAGCAACATTTCAATGACTAATGAATTTAGTTCTAACGGGACTTCAAGGAACAGAACACTTTGTTTATCTGGATGACATTGTGATTTACGCGAATACTTTAGAAGAACATGAATCAAAATTCTATAAACTAATGAGCTGATTACGAAATGCAAATCTTCATTTATAACCTGACCAGTGCGAATTTCTACGACACGAAGTAGGATATTTGGGACATATAGTAGATAAGGATGGAGTTCGACCTGATCCGAAGAAAATCATGACAGTAAAAGACTTCCCAACTCCTAAAAATCAAAAGCATATCAAACAATTTTTAAGTTTAGCAGGATATTACCGTAGACTTATAGAAAAGTTTCCCAAGATAGCAACCCCAATCAATCAGTTCCTTAAAAAAGATATATCATTCAATTGGACGGAGAAGCAGCAACAAGCGTTCAACAAGCCAAGAACCACTTTTAATTCGACCTGATTTCTCAAAAACTTTCATTGTAACTACAGATGCATCAGGTTATGCCATAGGCGGAACACTTTCGCAAGGTAAAATAGGTTAAGACCAACCAATTGCCTATGTTCCAAGATCATTAACCGATACTGAACGTAATTACAACACGTATGAAAACGAAGCTTTAGCAATAGTCTACTCCGTAATATATTTTCGCCCTTATTTGTACGGACTAAAATTCACCCTCGTTACAGACCATAAGCCCCTTGTTTCGTTCAAAAACTCTAAAGATCCTTGTTGTCGAGTTTCAAGATGGCGATTGAAGCTCGCCGAATATGATTATGACGTCGTCTATAGAGCAGGAAAATGAAATGTTAATGCAGATGCGCTTTCGAGGAACCCCGTTCTAGAAAATGATGAAACCGTAGGAATTAATATAATTTCGGAAAGTAACTCAACATTTGAGGAAGAGAATCCTATACATTCTATGGAAATCTTGAACTTTGAGAATCATAAGAATTCAGATTCCGAAGAAAACATCAAAATAAATAGCGAGTATTTAAAGGAAAGAATTCCTTAAATTCTTCAGAATTTAATAAGTGAGGAATCACTAAATAAAATACAGAATGAATCTTTTGGTGGTCCAATACAGTAACTTCTATATCTTTCAATATTACTTTTAATTCCAAAACTTATAAAAAGAAACGGATTTCTCTGTCAATCTTGGAATACTGTGGTTACAAGAGGACAGAAGCAAAAATGCAAAGAGCAAGCACAAATTAATGAACAAATTGAAAATCAAGGTAAGTCACATGAAGATAGTGAGGAAGAATATTTACCTCCCTCCCCTGCTGTCAAGAAAGCACGAGGCAGGCCTAAGAAAGCTGTGCTCACAAATGCAAGCAACCCGCAAGCCTTGAAAAAGAGAGGCAGACCGAGAAAAGAGGCAACCACTGGTGAGTCTCTGAATTTAAAACAAAAAACGCACACAAACTTGGAACGTGAAGATGAATCTGATTCAGATACAGAATATTCTAACAATTCAAGAAAGCAAATTAAGAAGAAGCAGAAAATTTACCAGAAATCCAAGGCAAAGCCTGCTGCACAACAAGAAGAGAAGGGAAATGAAGAAGAAGATAATTTCCTAACTTCGGAAGATGAAAGTCCTAAAAGACGGAAATTTTAAAAATTTTGCAGATGAAGAAAACTTTGTTGATGAAGAAAATATGCAAGAACTTTCAGGACCACAAAATTTTATAAAAATTCCAAAAGGAAGAAACGTGAAAAGTCGCGAATTTTTTCAAGAGATAAATGAAGATAAATTAGAAGAAAGTAAACCCCCTCCAGAACCCCCTCCTTAGAATACTCAAACACATACACAACAAAATGTTGTTGAGTGTCGTGATCAATTAACGATGCGTAAAGACAATTACGCTTATTTTGTTGCTACTGACGGTTCCCCATGTGACAATGGATCAACAGCATTGTCAAAACGTGGTATTTTACGTAAATTGAGCCAACTTGAGAAAGGACTTGTTAAAGACATAAAAAAGGGACAGCAGTATCATTTAGCCCTTCCTGTTGAAGCTGATTCTAAAGAAAATTTTTTAAACACTTCAAGCTGTATTAAACTTTCAATACTTTCTTTTCATTCAATAAGAGTAAGACTAAATTTACGATCTATTAGTATCGCAAAAACTTCACAAGTTAATCACATAGGTTGGAAAGAAATACGTGAAATTCTAATTTCAACTTTTTCGGATTCTTCTACCAAAATTATAATATGTACGGGAATAGTTCAATATCCAACAAAAGAACAGCGAAATCAATTACTCGAAGAAGCACATTCTTCAGCTTTAGGAGGTCATAAAGGTGTTACAAAAACTTACCATCGAATTCGTCAGAATTATTATTGGGAAAATATGAAAATTGAGATTCAGAAATATATTTAACATTGTTTGCAATGTCAAATAAAGAAATTAGTTCGCGTAAAGACAAAAAATCTCATGATAATAACGGACACGCCTGGAACCGCATTCGAAAAAATGTCAATGGACATAGTTGGCCCACTTCCACAAACAACATCAGGCAACGTAAATATCTTAACTATATAAGATAATTTTACAAAATACGCTTTAGCTTCAGCAATTCCAGACGCAAGAGCTTCAACTGTAGCTGATATTCTTGTTAAAAAATGTATATGCATTTACGGTTCCCCAAAAGCAGTTTTGACTGACCAAGGATCAAATTTTTTAAGTAATTTAATGAAAAGAATGGCAAAGCGTTTTGGAATTAAGCAATTTGAAACAACAGCAATTCATCCACAATCAAATAGGTCTCTTGAAAGATCACATCACGTGTCAGCTGAATAACTCAAACAATTTGTTTCAAAAAATTCCGAATGGAACGATTGGCTTGAATTAGCCATGTTTTCTTACAATACAAGTGTCCACGAAGGTACAAAATGTACGCCCTATGAATTAGTTTTCCGTAAATTAGCTCGACAACCATCAAATTAACCACTATCAAAGCAAGAAAAATTGCAAACTTATGACGATTACCTAACGAATTTTATAACAAAATTATATGAAATGAGAACTCAAGCGAGACAAAATTTAATTGCAGCTAAAGAAAAGTCAAAAATATATCACGATCGGAAAATTAATCCATTATAAATCAAAACTGGACATAACGTCTTTTTATTAATTGGAAAAGAACCTAAGAGACAATTTGATGATCAATATAAAGGCCCTCACGAAGTCCTAGAAATATTAGAAAAGGGAAACGTGAAAATTGACATAAAAGGGAAACCTGCAGTGGTACACGTCAATAGACTTAAACTTTCACACATAAAATGTCAAATCATTGATAATTAAGCAACAAGCACTTATCATTTCAATTTCAGATGGATCACATCCACTGTCAGCGTATAGACTCTCTTATCGTCGTTTTTATGCATCAAATTGATCTGCTCATGTTATGGCCATATTTATTTCATACGGAAATTTTCGAAAGAAATGACAGTGATATTCCTAAATGGGCAGGAAACCTTAGAAGCATAGAAACAGCTAGGGACATATTCCTCAAAATTTAAACAAGAGGACCGAATGCCTATGAAAAATTGATTTTGAGTCTCCAACTATCGGATCACGGGGTTTTAGCCGACGTATAGAAATATATGCAGTAAAATATTTACCTCAGACAATGGATCCAATTCACCGCAAACGAATCGAGGATCTTATTGACGTATTTGCTTATTCAGTCGACATGATTATTCTCTGGCCATTTTTAATTTAAACTGGAATTTATAATCACGATGATTGCAACATTTCTGAATGGAGTAAGGATCTTGCTAACCCATTCACAATTAGAGATATTACGTTAACACTTAAAATAAGAGGACCACATGCATACAAAAATCTCATCCTCGCCTTACGCCTATCAGGTCATGTTTTACTGGCCGACGTTCTAGCTCTGATAAAATAGGTATCTAGTTCCTTCCTTCTAAACAAAAAATATCACTTCACAATATACTATACATAACAATAAATCATCAGAAAAATAAAAATAAATATAAATCACGTTCAAAATAAACCGATAATGACATAATTGAAAGTATCCATAAATAGAATAAGTCGCTAACTTGGAACCTCCTTTTTCCAGAAATGTATTTACGAGGCTCCCTATTGGCTCTGTTTACTGCATACTTACATTATACAGCAAAAATCCATGCCATCCTGGGATACGATTGTGGCCCGAACCAACCGAATATAACAACCGTGTCATTATTAGAGGTAGAAGGATGTGATATACCTGCACCCAAATTGAATATTGAGTCGGTAAACATACAATTACTGCAAATAACCGATTATAGCAATACAAAAGTCATACAATGTAAGGTACAAGTAAAACGGGAAGTAAAATATCGTGGATTGCATTCTCACGTAGCGTCAGTAGCCAATGGATACAAAGAATATATACACGAAGTATCACGTGAACAATGTGACTTGATGCATAAAACAGGAGTATTAACAGTAGAAGACCAAAAGCAAATTTTGGGTTTAAGTTCAAACAACTCTTTTTCGCACACCACCCTCATGATAGCAGGTATGACTACTAATTGGTTGAAAGACACCTTCATGCAGAGGTAAAATAACTCTATCGGGATGTTTTACCCGACAAATGAAAACTCGAACAGCAAGTATTCAGAAATTCACTAATTTTAGCCACTCAGGCACCTGACGAATTCGCTTATCATTTATTGAAAGGCCCAGGTTATATGGCAGTAGTAGCCGGAGAAGTAGTCCATATAGTTCAATGTGTTCAAGCCGAAGTCGTTTTGCGTGAAACCAAAGAATGCTATATGCAACTTCCAGTATTCAAAGGAAACCGAACATTCTTTCTAACTCCACGGACCCATATTATTTCAAAAACAGGTACTCAAATAAGTTGTAACACATTTGTTCCATCAATGTATTTCTTTGGTGAGAAATGGTTTAAAATGTTACCCAGTCCTATTGAAGCACCAACACCTAATGCCATGACGCCTAAAACACAGCCTACATGGGAATATACAAACCCCTCATCTTTGGCCACAAGTGGCATATATTCGCAAGCCGTTCTAGACAAATTAAGAGATCACATTATGTTTCATGCAGAGAAACCCATGGTCCTAAATACAGTAGCTAGGGGAGTGATGGGACAACCCACAAATAATCAGGGCATCTCAGTATTCAACCTTCTAGACGAAGATACAATCGATATGATCGCCCAATCTGCATGGGGAAAATTCTGGACTATTTTTACAAACTTTGGAACAGCTAGTGCAGGATTAATAGGAATAATAATAATCTTTAGAGGAATTAAATTAATTGCCGATACATTAATTCGCGGTTATACTCTACATAAAATATTCGGCTGGTCACTATATCTCTTAGGAGCTTTTTGGGACTCCGTTACTAATTTATTGTTACATCTAGGAAAGCGACCACCTTTAGAACACCTTGTAATTCAAAGCGGAAAAACAAAAAGACTAGCCAAAAATAAATAAGCATTAGGGCTTCTTAAATCATTGATACAATGTTACGATCTTTGTGATAAAGATGACATAGAAACACATCAGAAAAGAATTAAGACAAAAGATCAAGATGTTCAAACTGATCCCAGACCCAAATTGGTTCCATGGGAAAATTCTTGTAAATAATGCAATACGCAAGTACATTCTACGAAAGAATGCCTTAGAAATATCATTAAAAAAGTTTATAAAGCAACACAAATCCCGCCTCCTACTCCGTTACGAAATCCTCAGATTCTTCATCGACTTCTTCGCCCTTTCTGAAAACGAACTCTTAGAACTAAAAGCACTCAATTATAAAAACTTTCTTTCGCACTAACTGTTGTTTTCTTTTTACAGGCTTCCGAAAAGCAAAATGAATTCAAAACTTCAACTTTCACCTGGTATCTTCTTGACATTATTCCTAGTAACCCCATCTGATGCGACAGCCTCGCACATCGATTCTCTTTTTTCGCACTCATTAGGCGTATATCTCGAGCCTATTATTGATATCCAAATCCTTTCCGAAGAGTATCATTTTTTGTCTTATTTAGACATATTCGAATTATATAATTTTTAACATCAGATAATCGAGAACTATATTAAACTCATTATAGGATGTACACAAAAACCTGACGTTTGCAATGCGAGTAGTCATTAAAATTGATATCAGATCAATAACCTATTTTCTTCAGGAAATTTCGTCAATTTCTAATCAAACATATAATATTAATAGTTCATCGCCAAAAAATGATCCATTTTTAATCAAGAAATTTCTCTTCATTCATGGCACCCTCTACTCTTTACACCTGGTCTATCTTAAATGTTAAAGCACCTAGACTCAGTTTTACAACCCTCCCTGCAGAAAATCCATCCTAGACCCACAACACGTATTCGGATTTTTCTTATAGTCCTCAATACATTTTTTTTGTTTTCACCTTTTTCTTTAAATTCGTATCACTCATAGAAGCAAACTATGTTCTTATCTGTCTCTATACTATTAGAAGAATGGTTCTTTCAAAATAATCACTTTTGTCAATGTAAAAATTGTTTTTCTGATAGGAAGCTATATAATAATTCTTCTCCTTCTTTATGAGTACTTATTTACACTATACTATGTAAATCCAATTTTACAGTTTTAATATATAACCGCGTAAGTACATACGTATCTGTTTCACGATGTTTACGTAAGATTGGATAATCCTTTTTAAAATGTAGTAGAATAATAATCCCAAAAAAAATTCGGATGCTGATACTGAAATTCTTGAAAACAATGACTAAATATACATAGATCTCATATTTTTCATTTTTTACCATCATTGTTACCATTTAACGTGCAATTGTATTTAAAGAAGTACATTTCTGGAAATTTCTGTACGTCAATACCATGATTATAATCACAGTAAAGTTGACTTTTCACCTTGTTTTCTTCTTCAAGTACATTTCAGTACAGTTGCACGATTTGTATATTTTTGCAAATTCACAAGATATGTTCATATGTATCTCTTTAGTAGTATAATAGGGGGACTTCTGGATACAAATCCCTGCACCGACATGTTACCGACATCTAGAATTTTCGCAAGGTGGTTGTCCTGGAAGCTTCTAGAAGGAATTTGAAGGTTATATGTTTAGTGTGCAAGATGGATTTCTCAGAATTGATAAGTGGAGGTAAATATTTTGGAGGGTATCTGTAAAAATGTCCTAAGGTGATTGACCTCGGAAGCTTCTCGAAGGAAAGTGAAGTTCATTTGTTTAGTGAGCAAGATATTTCTCGGAATTGATCAACGTATGGTGTGAAAAATGAGTCTTTCAGGCTGACATTTAATGCGGTGACCCTCTGACTCTCACAGGTTAGGTATATGAAAAGCGTTGCTTCGAATTGAAGCACGTACGAAAGATTTTAATTAATTATTTTCTCAAGACTCTTTCCGTTTCTCTTATCGATCAAGGACCACCTGCAAAATTAAAGATCATAACCTACGCAGCATTCACAGGGTTTAATCACTCGTTTTGTTTTATGAAAGCATTCCTTTGATTTTAAACATAGGGGATATTGTATTTCATATCGAGGCCACATTCTTTTGCCGAGAGTCTTTCCATTATCTATCGGGTCACCTGCAAATATCAAAGGATTTTCTATAACGTCTAGAATTTTCTGGACTTTTAAGACGGCGAAAGAAATAAAGTCTCTCAATAATGTGAGAAATAGCGACGCGTTGTCTAGCCTGAACTCCAGAGAGGGACCTTTGAACTATAAACAGTCATCGGCCGATTTTAAACTCCAGCTATGGCCTATACATTCTTTTTATGGTTCTATGCATAATATACAATATTTAACTCAGATTTTTAAATGAGTTTCACAGTTGATAGCTAACAAGAGATGTGACTGAAAGCTCTTTCATTTAATGCTAAAGAATTATTGGAGTTTGTGTTCTAAAAATCTATGTCACTATGTAGAACATAATAATAATAATAATATCTAGACTTGATAAGATATGTTGATTTTAGAGTTATTGATGCACTGGTTGTTCACTAACATCAGATATAATGAACCAGTGTTGCATAATAGCTTCTAGAACTTTCCGCGGTGTATGAAATAACTTATATTAAATGCTTATTGCAGTTGCGTCATATTAAATTTAAAAAAATGGTTTCCAAATCCCTTTGATGCGCGCCGGCGGCATATGCCATAGGTGTCATATTTCATATAATAAAAAATTCCTGGTAAACAAAATTCTATTCAATCGAATATTTTATATTATATCATATATTTATTCTATCGATACCAGCAGATTACTTGACTCATTAACAAAACATAGACTAAAATAAAAAATGGTATTTTTTAGAAGATTTTATTTATCCGAAAATTGGAATCGACTAATCATTTTTCACTAATTGAGTGCTAGTGAAAATTTCACTATGACAATAGTTAATTTCACTTATTGAAGTAGTGGAAGAAAGTGATTTCACTATTTCAATAGTGAAATAGCTTTTACTAATTTAAATAGTGATATTTTCAATAATTCAGATTCAGACTCATTTCTTTTGTTTATATCCTTGTGTCTTTCTCAACCTCACAGCAATTTTATTCTCGTCTTTATTTTAACAAAAGAAAAGCGTCTTACGTAATATATGGACGATCCCTTACCATGGAATTGTATCATCTTGTGTGAATTATTTATTAGTTTATTAAAATACTAAATATCACATGACTAGAAAATTCCACGACAAGCCATTTGCAATGTAAATTGTGTTGGATGCTTTGTTCAATTGATTCAAAAATCGTTCTGTTTTTTTGTTTTTGTTTTTTCAATCAAAAACCTAATCACGAAATCGTAGACACACAAAGATTCAATTAGTAATTTTACGTATTTTTCTCACAATAACTTAATCCCAATCGATTCTGTTTCCGCATTTATTTTGATAAGGTTCACCGAGATGTCAACATTCTTATGTTTTTTTTTTCGTGAGGCTTCAAACTCTCGAAGGTGGCTGTCATGCTGAATTGGAGTACCCGGTCGTACCAATTTCACAAGCGTCCGTCACTTTTAAGATGCTTTCAACAAAATATTTTTGTTGAATCAACCAAACATTCTTCTCAATTCTAGCGAAATTCCCTTTCAGATATTTGCTAGATCCAACTGAAAAATCATGTAAAATCAATAAAATATTTTTTCAAATCAAAAAAGCGATTCAACCAAAAACTTTGATTAATTGAACCAAACGAATTTGGTCAACTAAACGTAAAGTTTGTTCATTTGACCAAAATATTTTCTGAAATCAACCAAATGCAGCCAAAAAAAAAATTTTGTAGAATGAAGAAAATTGTTTTTTTCTGAGTGTCACAATCGGCTCGTTTCTGGAGACTCACGTACGTTAAATTTCATATACACGGAAAAAAAAAGTTCATCAAACTTTCTTGAAGTATTACAAGAGTCGGGGATGAGAGCGAACCTTGAACAAATTTTCTATATTCTGTATAACTTTCAGGATTTAATATAGAACTAACCTAGAATAACTCTACAAGAATTCTTTAAACTTTATATTGAACTCCGATTGGAAAAAGTTAAATAAAATATATAGAGAAATTCATGCAAGAATGCTGAAAACTTTCGTAGAAATCACAATTGAGGTATTGAAAGTTTGTAATCACATAATTATAAGGTTTAAATACCTCAATTCAGTCAAATGTATAGAAAAATTCGTAAAAAAATGTTGAAAAATCTCATAGAAATTCGATTCGAAGTATTGAGTGTTTGTGAACTACTTCAGTCTAAGATCTATAGACTTCAGTTCTTTAAAATGTAGCTGCGCAGTCGCTACTGTGCGCAGGCAGCGACTTTTCCGCATCGCTCCCGCGTGAAAAAAAATAATTCAAGTCTTAGAGAACATTAGCACGAGTTGAAAATTAAAATATTAAGTTTGCCAATAACCGACACATCTCTAAATGGTAAATCCACTACCTGGGTGCACCGGAACGTGCACCAGGTCGTTCAAGGCGTCATCTACGAGAACTTTTTTAGAATCTAAATTGTATCAATAGCCAAAATAACTACCAATGGTGAGTCGACGATCAGGATGCACCGGAACGTGCACCAGGTCGTTTGGCACGTATTCTACGAGAACTGCTTTAAAATTAAAATTGTGTCAACATCCAAAATAATTAAGTGTTGAGTCGACGATCCGGGTGCACCGAGTCGCGCACCAGGTAGTTTAGCACGTATTCTACTAGAACTTTTTAGAAATTTGAATTGGTTCAATCACCAAATTAACTACCGTCGACTCACCATTGGTAGTTATTTTGGCTATTGACACAATTTGAATTTTTTTAAAGTTCTTGTAGAATACGTGCTAAGCGACCTGGTACACGTTCCGGTGCATCCTGATCGTCGACTCACCATTGGTAGTTATTTTGGTAGATAAATCTCAAGATTTCTAAAGAAATTATCAAGTCAAGCTTCCTTCGATCGTTTTTTTATATTAAGAAAATATGAGAGAAAACAAAGTTTTCATATTTTTGTTTCGGTCTTACGATCCATTTAGAAAAAATTGAAAAACTAAATCGAGTCAAAATTCCTTTTTATT
This sequence comes from Andricus quercusramuli, assembly GCA_932178445.1. Taxonomy (NCBI): domain Eukaryota; kingdom Metazoa; phylum Arthropoda; class Insecta; order Hymenoptera; family Cynipidae; genus Andricus; species Andricus quercusramuli. The sequence continues at coordinate 43,086 of CAKNXH010001308.1, forward strand.
GACGTTTTGGCCCCATCTGTGGGCCTTCATCGATACAAACATCTTAAAGAGTAATCGCAGTCAATCATAAATATACGTCGAAGCGAATGACAACATTTTAAAATTTTGTGAAGTCAGATATCATTCTGAAGTTTTAAAAATCATTATGAAGTTTTTAAAAAAAGTATTGGGAAACTATAAAGTCCAAGGAGCTTTCCCAATATGTTAAAAGAGGTCATATAGTTTCCCAATACTTTTTTTACAAACTTCATAATGATTTTTAAAACTTCAGAATGATCTTGACTTTACAGAGTTTTAAAATGTATTCATTCGCTTCGAGGTATATTTATGATTGAGTTCGATTATTCTCTAAGATGTTTCTTTCTGATGAAGGCCCACAGATGAGGCCGAAACGTCAGTAAAAAGGAATTTCGACTCGATTTCTTTTTTTAATTTTTTCTAAATGTATCGTAAGACCGAAATAAAAATATTAAAACTTTGTTTTCTCTCATATTTTCTTAATGGTAGTTAGTTTGGCTATTGACACAATTTAGATTCTAAAAAAGTTCTCGTAGATGACGTCTTGAACGACCTGGTGCACGTTCCGATGCACCCGGGTAGTGGACTTGCCATTTAGAGATGTGTCGGTTATTGAAAAACTTGAGATTTTAATTTTCAACGTTAAAAATTGAAATAGATTCAACTTTTCCCATGTCATATCTTATTTAATCGATTCAAAAAATATAGAATTGGGATTTCAACTTTTAAAATTATTTGCAATCACTGATATATATAATACACTGGATGCAGGATTCAATGGAACGATCTGTGCCTACTTGAAGGCCTCGGAGCCGCCATTTATCAGGGTTGTTTTGGTTCGGGATCATTCGGGACAGATCGGAATATGCGGGAGATTCAAATTTAATTTGGAAGAGAACTCAAAAATAGTAATAAAATCATGTAAAATTTAATAAAAAGTTATTACATAAATAAAAATAATCGAACAGTACAAAAAAAAGAAAGTCGATGGTATTTTAAATTGGCGGAATACACATTCATAGGTTATGTCACTAGTGTCACTAGCGTCAAACGAATAATAATGGTTTAAACAATTGTAAATTATTTACAAACAGGAGGAAAATATTCGGTGTCTAATTTGAAAAAAAGAAACAATTTTCAATATTTTTCTAATAAGTTTGGAGTACTTAGATGTGTAATAATAATGATAAGTGTCATAATAATGAATTTCTCATAATAAAATTTCAATTTTTAATATTCTTCATGAAATATAATTCGCCTAATTCTAAATGTAGATGCGTAACATAATTGCGACACAATATGTTCTTTCAGAGAACTGATATCGGTCCGCATCGGTATTTTATAAATAAAGCTTGACTAAGCAAGCAAAGGAGAGAATGCGTTTTAGGAAATAAAATAGTTTGAAGAATGAATCAATAAATTTTTTCAATTTTCAAAATTATCTTATTTTCAAAAATGTCACTTGTAAATTAAAAATTAAAAAAAAACGAGAATTTTTAGGTTTGCATTCAGCACTCTGGAATTTTAATGATTCGAGGCTTATATTATTTTAAATAATTCCATTTCAATCTGTTTATTTTTCAATATTTCATTTTTACTTTCTTATGTTCAATTTATTATAACAGATATAGCGAACCTCAAAGCGTGTACAGAGTTCTTTCAGAGAAATTTGTAAGTGTTCAAAATTATATAATTTTCAAACTATTTGAACTTAAAAGCAGTACAATTTAGTGATTATAAGTTTTTTCTTGAGAAATATAAATTGAAAAATGTCATTTACAAATTAAAAATTATAAAAAATGAAACAATGCAAATTTTAAAGTTTACATTCAGCACCTTGAAATTTGAACGATTCGAGGTTTGTTTTATTTTAAATAATTCAATTTTATTTAGTTTATTCTCCAATGTTTGATTTATAATTTCTTATTGTAAATGAACAATCAAATATTGTTAAATATTGAAACAAACATTTTTTAAATAAAAATTTTCAAATTGAATGCTTAAAAAATGGAGTATTTTAGAATGCAATAATATTTGAATAGGATTTGAAATTGAATAAAAGCATTTAATTATGAATATATTAATCACAATGTTTTTGAAAAATGAAAAAAGATTTTGAAGTTTCATTCGGATGCAAACATTTCATTAATTACCAAGGCTTTCGAAACAAAATAGTTCAATTTTTAACGTAAAAATGTATGAATTATTTAATTATGAAAAGATTCATAATCGGCTTATAAAATCAATTTTATTATTATTATATTGTTACGAGTCGAACTATGATTCAATTTAAAAAATAGATAATTAATTTATATTTACAGTTTAACAACTGAACATTTTTCTTGTTCTCTTTTTTTGTCAAAGTTAACCCGTGCCCCCGAGCCTTTGAAATTAACACGGGGGTTTAAATGGGAAAAGCTTGATTTTCCAAAAAAAAAAAAAAATGGAAGAAAGAGCTATTTGTTATAAACTTTTTGTGAATTAAAGTATTAAAACCTCTTAACGCATGTTCAAAGAATAATTTCCACCCAGTAAGTTTTAATTTTGACTCCCCACCCCTTTCGAGCCATTGTTATTGTGCTTGGAAAGTGACCCAAAAACTGCAAAATAGCAGTTTCCTATTAAATTCATACTAAAAACGGTATTCTTTGGATTTTATTAACAAGTATTATTTTTAATTGTCAAGGGACCAGTTTCCAAGTATTTTGTGAATAATTTATAATTACTCAAACAATTATTATTTATTTAAGAATTATATTTTTCTTAAAATCGTGAGAAATTATTGTTTTCGGGATATAAGTGATAGATTTTAATTTTACAGAAATAGAATATACCTACATTGGATAGTTTATAAGAGAATGTAATACACTACTATGCAAAAGTTTCTAGACCTATATTTTTCAATACTTTATAAAAGCACTCTAGTTTTAAAAATATTCAACTCTAAATTTACTTCCAATTACTACACTAAATCTAAATTATACGCCTAATGGTCTTCAATTGAAAGCAATATATTAATTGCTTTATGTAAGATTTCGACTTCAGTTAACGTTTACCGAAGATGTTTACACATAAATCTGTCTTGGGTCGTAGTTTAGGACTTACGTAATGTTTTTTTACAATATATATTTCTATCTTATATATTTATACCTCATACTTGTTTCTATGTTCACTTTTATTGAACATTAATTCAAAGTTCGTATTCGCGAATTGCATAATATTATTGGCATAATATTAATATGACTAATTATTTCACTTACGCACGTACCACAAGAGTTTTATTCCTTTTGCTCTTTTTAATTATTATTATTTATATTATAATTTAAATTCATTTTGTAATTATAATATACATCAGTCATATATTTACAATTTCACACCACTTTTTGTATCCACAGAAAAATTATTTTGTACAAATTGGTAGATCTTAATGGTTCCATTAAGTATTTGACAATTCTAACCTATACCAATTTTTAGGATATCACAATTATTATATTGTTCACTTGTAAAAACTTCAAAGTTTCATTATAACTTTCAAGAGAAAAAAAAATCAATATTCTAAACCACGTGTTTGCAAAATGTGTATTCCACCAATTTAATATACCACCGACTTTTCTTTTTTTGTACTGTTTGATTATTTTTATTTATTTAATTACTTTCTATTAAGTTTTGTTTAGTTTCCTAGTTTTAGTCAATCCGCTCATTAATAATAAACTAAATTTTACATGATTTTATTAATATTTTTGAGTTCTCTTCCATATTAAATTTGAATCTCCCGCATATTCCGATCCGTCCCGAATGATCCCGAACCAAAACAACCCTGATAAATGGCGGCTCCGAGGTCTTCAAGTAGGCACACACGTTTTCCATTGAATCCTGCATCCAGTGTATTATATATATCAGTGTTTGCAATGCAAGCCTTTAATTTCATATAACTTATATAAACTTATTCTATATAGCTATATAACATCTTATTAATCTTGAACCTACTAGAATTTATAACCAAAAAAGAATTTGCGATTAAAAATTTGTTCGAAATTTAAAGTTTCCAAAATTTAAAAAATGTTAAAGATCCCGAAATTTGTAATTACCTAAATTTTAAACTAAATTTTCGAAATATGATATTCTTGAAATTACTGACATTATAAATATAAAACTCCAGAAATTCCAAATTTCCGAAATCATTAACCTAGAATTTTGAAATCACAAAAATTTGTCAAACAGCCCATTACAGCTGTAGCTTATATTTTAGATTTTTTTTTATACTACAAGTTATGTTAGCTGCGAGGTTTTCTCAGGACCTCCGAATGCGTAGGTAGGGGGTTCGAACCCACAGCGAATAATAATTTTAATAGCGTGCGATTATTTGTGTAGAGATCGTTTGTGTAATAGTAAATAATTATGTACTTAAATATGTGAACAAATATTAAAGCATGATGATAATAATAATGATAATAAAAAAGATTTTTTTTAGGCTAAGAATTGGCCATGATTTTATAGAACTGTTCTCTATAGTTTCGAGACTTCTCCGATGTAGACTGTATATTAGCTTGACTTTTAGATTTTCTAGAACTATTCTACGTTTTTCGCATTTTAGAGAACTCTGTATTAAATTTTGTAGAATAGTTCGATGCAATGTAAAACCAAGAAGATTTTAACTTTTAATAAACTACCCGTCGTATCCTCTACTATAGGACTAGTTCTATAAAATTTAATGAAATTTTTTTTTCCGTGTACAGTGTGCATTTGAATTCAAAGACGATAATTCTAAAGTATGCTCGTTTTAGCTTCCACACTAATAATTAATTTCAGTTGTAAAAATGGTAGAATTCACCTAGGATTTCCCTTTGCTCAATTTTTTTTAACCTTGCAGGTGAAATATTTATCCTGAAATCCTTTTAAAGGTCTAAAATTAAATACATATGAAGTAACTTATAGGTTGGGTCGAGATTTGGTATTCTATCTACATATATTATCCTGTAGAATTCATAATTTGAAATATCTGTGGATTATAATATGGCAAAAACTACACAATTTATGTATGAGAGTAAACTAAAAACACTATTCTAACAAATAAACATAGAATAAAGTGGACTTTCATAAATAAATTTTCATTTCCAAATTTAAGCATATGCATAGATTTGTAGAAAGTATGGGAGATTCAGTGCTTAAAAATTCTCAATCTGAATGGCGTGAACAGTTTGATTTTTTTCAAGAGGTAATTGTGAAAAAAAGGGTTCATGTCTGGGCTAAATAACACAAATTTTCGTTCAATGTTAAAGTACATTCTACTACCCAGTATTTGTGAAATGTTATCGTCTGTATTTCTCTCTCTCTCTCTGTCTCCCTGTCTGCCTGCCTTTCTCTCTCTCTCATCATACTGCATTATTTCAGATATTGCAAGTCTTTTGAAATCCGTTTTGTAGTTAAGTAATTTCAGTAAGATTATAATGATCAAGCTTTATAGTGCTATATTTTTTTCCATTAAAATGTATATGTTCAAAAATATTTAAAATAAAGCTAAATAATTGTTGGAGTAACGCTGTGTGATAGGTCATGCACGTATAGTCAGGGATCTAGCCTCATATGTAGATGCTTATAGACGAGCAGATAATTCCCGGCGTCGGATTTAGTATGTAAAATACGGATAAGGAAAATTTTAAAAAACATTGATAACGTGAAACCAGCATTATTAACTATGAAAGTAATTTACTAACCTAACAGATTTTTTCTCCAGCCTTTCTGCTATTGAAATAATATCAGGAATTTTATGCCTGCTTACGAATTGTGCTTTTGAGATGCTTTCTATAGTTAAAATTATTCAAGTTTGAAAAATAATGATTTTTCATCCTCCTCAAACATAGAGAAATACACGAAATACTGTTGATATCATATAACCTGTGCGAGTTGCAGAGAAACATTTTTTCGTACTACACTAATTCAAAAATGAAAATGAATTACTAGATATTAATTTTATTTCTAAAATTCAATCTAAGTTTGAAGTTTCGCAATTATATAAAAAAACACCCGGAAGTGCCATCATCAGCTATATGAACTTTCCAAATGAATTCTTTGTACATATATTACATTTTAGTTTCAAAGCAATCTAATTCAATAATGCCGACTATCGTACTGAAGAACTTAAAGTCTGCTGTTTGTATGAGCTACAAGTATTCAAGTTAATCAAATTCAGTAAGGGTGAGAAGGAGGAGGAGGAGGAGGAGGAGGAGGAGGAGGAGGAGGAGGAGGAGGTGGAGATACTGGAAGATTATAAACCCTAAATAAACTGTTAGAATCGTAATCATGTGTCGAGCCGCCTCATTATTTTAAAGTAACTAATATAATTCCAGGTGGGTGCAGTGGAGAAATACACATATGTAAATTTTAAGAAATAATATTTATTTCACATATAGCATTATGATGTCAATAAAAAAACTATATAATATTGAATAAGAGACAAGCTCAGTGCTTATCAAGTATGGTATTCGTTCTATTTTATAAGTGTTTTTAAATTAATTACAGGAAATGTTTGATCAAATGTAACAACTGCTTCTTCGACTATTGACAAAAGATTAAACTAACTGTTAAAGTATTAACATCGGCTATTAAACATATTATTCAATAATGCCAGCATCTCTTATTGCATTATTAATTGAAATGATCGACTGTACATCATTTCTATTTCCAGCTGTTTGTGATTGCAAAAGTAACCGCAATCGATCGACCAATATGTTTGAATCATCCCAGTATTTTGACATTGTTACTGTTTCTTTTGCTTCTACTTCATATTCAGAGAAAGAATCACCTCTGGAATCATCAGCATTCCTATCACCATCAGTATCATCATCAGCATCATCTTCTTCACCCTTCTTGTCTTCTCCATCATCATCATAATTTTCATCGTCTTTACTGCTGACTGTCACGGATGGAGAACTGGCCTTTCCACCAAACTCTTCTTCTGCTACCTTCTGCTTCTTGACATATGGTTCTATTCCATGTTTAACACTCTGAGGAATGCGTACCATTTTCTTGAATGGTAAGTATCGCAAGTTACATGTTTCTTGAATAGCTTGATCCCTATCACGTTTAAAAATGTTATGCTTCTGTCGAATTGCTTTACTAGCCTCATCAGCCTGCTTACTTCTATTGTGCATAATTGCCCCTATACAGGCTCAGGTATCTTTGCATTTTGGTCATTTGAGTTCTCATCATACATAAGATTCTTTGCTATATGCAAGAGTATTTCTCATGTCTTTTCAAATTATCAAGGCGTGAGTAAGTTTTGAGACAAGCGGGGTATGTGGAAGCCATTTTGTTGCTACTTTTATAACTTGATCAATTTTATAAATTGAACCAAAAGAGGAGGAAGAGGAAGAATAAGAGGAGGAGGTGGAGGAAGAGGAAGAAGAGGAGGAGGTGCAGGAGGAGGATAATGTAGTTTAATCGAATGCTCAAGTTGTTGGTAGTGTTTTTTATCATTTCAACGTTCTAAGGAGATCGTCATTGAAAACAATTGTGAGAAGTGTTTGGTGTGATGTACCATAAGTAGATGTAAAAAGTTTAGAATCATATATGTACATAACAACATTGAAAAATTTGTAAAAAAGCTTTGAATAAGTGTATGCAGACATCATATTTTATACAAAATCAAAATCCCCCCAAATACTCGAAAAATGCCTTTTTGGGATGTCTCCACGTACGCGGCGCCAAATTTGGAAGCGTATATTTAATACATACTGAATTATCATTGAACTTATAATTGATAGCTTGACAGTTGACTCAAAAACTATAAAATTCTTATGAAATATTCGAATTTATCTGATAAATTAGTAGAGAAAATTTAATTATACACGTGTCTCCCTAAATGTTTTCGATGGTTACTGTAAACGAATCTCCGATATCTTTCATCAACTTTGAATCATTTTTTAGGTCTTATCTTTGCACAATACTTATAACAAAAGCCACACTATTTATTCGTCTAAACTTCATAAAAAAAATTAGGAACTTTTTGTTGCAAAATAAAACCATGTGACCGAATATGTGAAGTATTTTTATAAGTATTGGATACCGTACTTGCCAAGAACCTTTATATTTCATAATAAAAATCAATGAAAATATAAAAATTCCGTCCCTAGTGGAAAAATCTTCTGGCAGTCTGATGTCTGATCTGGCCCAGATCTGGCGTCATCTAGACCGTCTAATCGTGACAGTCTAGTTCTGCCCAGATCTGGGACTGGTCAGCAATCCATAACACACAAATTTCTAAGTGTCAATCAGCCAAATTTTTTTTAACATTTTCGAAAAATTGCCAGAATGTATAAAATTATACAAAATGAGAAATTAACACTAGTAGAAATATAAATTTTTTCTTATTGTCTTGACAGTCTAGTCTGGTCCAGATCTGGGACCGGTCCGCAATCCATACCATACAAATTTCTAAGTCTCAATCAGCCTAATTTTTCAAAAAAAATTGCCAGGATGTCTAAAATTATACAAAATGAGAAATAAACACTATTAAAAATAATTTTTTTTTCTTATTGTCTTGACAGTCTAGTCTGGACCAGATCTGGGACTGGTCCGCAATATCATACCATAAAAATTTCTAAGTGTCAATCAGCCAAATTTTTTAAAACATTTTCG
>CAKNXH010001308.1:59590-74862 GCA_932178445.1 Andricus quercusramuli
CCTTGAATTTCATGAATTCTACGAATTCTATGATTTCCGCGAATTCGGTGAATTACTTGGATTCCAAGAATTTTTTTAATTGCTTGCATTGCACGAATTCCTTGGATGCCACGAATTCCTTGAATTCCTTACATTTCACAAAATCCTTGAATTCATTGGATTCCACGAATTCCTTGAATTTCTTGAATTAGGCGCTTTCCTTGAATCCTCGCGAATTCCTTGAATTCTACGATTTTTTTTTAATTCCACGGATTCCTTGAATATTTCGAAATCCTTAAATTCCTCGAATTTCTTGAATTTCACGAATTCCTCAAATTCCACGAAGTCCTTGAGTTTCACGAAATCCTTGAATTCCTTGGATTTCACGGATTCCTTAAATTTCTTGAATTAGGCAATTTCCTTGAATTTCGCGAATACCTTTAATACCACAAATTCCGTGAATTTAATGAAATCCATGAATTACAGGAATTCCATGAATTCCATGAATTCCTTGAATTTCATGAATTTCTCGAATTCCTTGGATTCCGAGAATTCCTTGAATTTCTTGAATTAGGCAATTTTCTTGTATTTCGCGAATTCCTTGAATTCCACGAATTTTTTTAAATCCACGAATTCCATGAATATCTCGAAATCCTTGAATTCCACGAATTTCTTAAATTTCACGAATTCCTTAAATTCCATGAAATGCTTGAATTCTAAAATGATAGGCAAACAGAATCGGTCCATAGTTATCATTTCGGTATCTCGATCTACCTTTAAAAAAGTCGGCCTGACATTGGTCTGATGAAAATTTGCACCTAGAGTAAAAGCCTTCTCCGGAAGTTGGAGCGATTTTTGTAACCATATAATGACTCAATTTGTCACGAAATTTACTTCAAACATTCTTCAAGGCATTTCGTAATTCCCCATGGTAGAACCATGGGATTCGGACACAAGCCATTCTTCAGCCATACTATGGGCGAACTATGACGAACTATGCGCAAAAACTTGTTCAAGACTTGAGCCATGGTACTTATGTTTTGTCCCATGGTGACCATTTCCACGCGGGTAGTGTAGAAGCTAAAACGAGCATACATTAGAATTATCGTCTTTGAATTTAAATGCACACTGTACATGAAATTTAATGTACGTGAGTCTCCAGAAACGAGCCTATTGTGATACTCAGAAAAAAAAATTTCTTCATTCTATAAAATCGTTTTGTTGGCTGCGTTTGATTGATTTCAGAAAATATTTTGGTCAAATGAACAAAATTTCCGTTTAGTTGACCAAATTCGTTTGGTTCAAACAATCAAAGTTTTTGGTTGAATCGCTTTTTTGATTTAAAAAAATATTTTATTGATTTCACAAAATTTTTCAGTTGGATCTACCAAATAATGTAAGAGAGAATTTTGCTAGAATGAAGAAAAATATTTGGTTGATGCAACAAAAATATTTTGTTGAAAGCATCTTAAAAGTGACGGACGCTTGCGAAATCGGTACGATCGCGTACTCCAATTCAGCATGACAGCCACCTTCGAGAGTTCGTAGCCTCACGAAAAAAAAAAAACATAAGAATGTTGACATCTCGGTGAACCTTATCAAAATAAATGCGGAAACAGAATCGATTGGGATTAAAATATTGTGTGAAAAATACGTAAAATTACTAACTGAATCTTTGTGTGTCTACGATTGCGTGATTCGGTTTTTGATTGAAAAATAAAAAAAAAAAACAGAACGATTTTTGAATCAATTGAACAAAGAATCCAGCACAATTTACATTGCAAATGGCTTCTCGTGGAATTTTCTCGTCATGTGATATTTAGTATTTTAATAAACTACTAAATAATTCACACAAGATGGTACAATTCCATGGTAAGCCATTTACAATCTACTCTCTGAATCTGAATTAGTAAAAATTTCACTATTTGAATTAGTAAAAGCTATTTCACTATTAAAATAGTGAAATCACTTTCTTCCACTACTTCAATAAGTGAAATTAACTATTGTCATAGTGCAATTTTCACTAGCACTCAATTAGTGAAAAATTATTAGTCGAATCCAATTTTCGGGTTAATAAAATCTTCTGAAAAATACAATTCTTTATTCAGTCTATGTTTTGTTAATGAGTCAAGTACACTGTGAGAAGGAAGTTCATGAAATTTCATGAAAATGTTAGTGGAGCTTTCTACACTACGGTTAGTGAAAAACTCATTGAAATTTCATGCAACACTGAAATTTAGATAGCCTTATTTAAATTTCAATGTAAGTTTTGAAACTATTTTGCGAGATATTGAATTGAATTGTTTGTAAATGTTCATGAATATCCTATGGATATTTAATGTACATCACATACAAAACTTCTAAATTTAGTTTCATGAATTATTTTTAAATTTTGTTTATATTTCCATTTAGGTTTATTAAATGTATGTTACAACCACGCCTCGATGAGACTCATATAGTTGCCCGTACAGTCCGTAAAAAGGAATGAGTGCGTTTCGTCCCGGGTCCGCCACATGACTCATCAGTATGGCAATGTGAACGGACCCTGCCACTTTGCCTCTGGGCAGGAAGGGACTCGACATCACATTTGAAGGCGCAAGCCCTTGCTTTGATTGCGAGAAGACTTGCACCAGCAAGCGGTAGCCGCCTAGCGGTGAGCGCCCACAGTTACTTCGTTTTCAATACATGTTTATAAAATTTACGTAAACCACTGTGAAATTTATTCAGCCACAAATAATATTTTATGTACAAGCAATTGGAACAGGTTTCAGAGTCAACTTTATGAAATTTCAATAACATTTGCTTCAAAATTAAGTTTCGTGTCACTGAAAATTAATTAACTTGGCCTCAAATTAATTTTCAAAGTCAAATTTATGAAATTTCAGTGACATAAGTCATTGAAAACTGACTGAAATTTCAGGAAATTTCTAACAGTGTGATCTGCTGGTAGCGATAGACAGCTTGTACCTATTTTTTTCTCGTGTTCTAATATCATTTCATTTTGAACATTAATTTCACGGAAATTTTGTATTGTAATTATAATGACGTCATTTGAATACAATTTTGTTTACCAGGAATTGTTTATTACATGAAATATGAAACCTATGGCATATGCCGGCGGCGCGCATCAAAGGGATTTGGAAACCGTTTCTTTAAATTTAATATGACGCAATTGCAATAAGCATTTAATATAAGTTATTTCATATACCGCGTAAAGTTCTAGAAGCTATTACGCAACACTGGTTCATTAAATCTGATGTTAGTGAACAACCAGTGCATCAATAACTCTAGAATAAACATATCTTAACAAGTCTAGAGATTATTATTATTATGTTCTACATAGTGGCATAGATTTTTAGAACACAAACTCCAATAATTCTTTGGCATTAAATGAAAGAGCTCTCAGTCACATCTCTTATCTACAGACACATGTAAAATACATTTCTCACAATTGAGCAGTATCATTTGATGACGCCATCAAAAAAATATTTTATAAACTTAGCACGGACACGAACCACTACAGCAGCAAAATTTTCTCAATGTTTTTAAGGTAGTCAACTAAAAAAATCAATCTCATGGTCAACAATCTCAGGCAAGAGGTTTGCTATCAACTAGGAAACTCATTTAAAAATCTGAGTTACACATTGTATATTATACACAGAACCATAAAAAGAATGTATAGGCCATAGCTGGAGTTTAAAATCGGCCGGTGACTGCTCATGGTTCAAAGTTCCTTATCTGGAGTTCAGGCTAGACAACGCGTCGCTAAGATGTAGTAGAATTCACCTCCTTTATATTCATGATTTATTCGCTATTTCTCACATTATTGTGAGATATTATTCCTTTCGCCATCTTAAAAGTCTAGAAAATTCTAGACGTTTAAAGAAAATACTTTGATATTTGCAGGTGACCTGATAGATAATGGAAAGACTCTGGGCAAACCCAGATGGGTCCAGTGAGGGTCAGAGGGTCAACGCATTGAATGTCACCCTGAAAGACTCATTTCTCACACCATACGTTGATAAATTCCGAGAAATATCTTGCTCACTAAACAAATAACCTTCACATTCCTTCGAGAAGCCTCCGAGGTCAATCACCTTAGGAAATTTTTACATATGCCCTCAAAAATATTTACCACCACTTATCAATTCTGAGAAATCCATCTTGCACACTTAACATGTAACCTTCAAATTCCTTCTAGAAGCTTCCAGGCCAACCACCTTGCGAAAATTCTAGATGTCGGTAACATGTTCGTTCAGGGATTTGTACCCAGAAGTCCCCATGTTATACTACTCTCTTTCTCTCTTATTTGTTGTAGCGAAAATATTTGTTTGCGTCTTAGTTTTAGATATTTTTAATATGTTTGTAAAAATATGCCAATTAGTAGTAACGAAACATTGAAAAAATTCGAGTCTAGCACCAAAATTTTGTCAGTTATGGCACAACGTAACACAGTCATCGATAATGCAATTTTTTGAATACGATTTTTGTGAATATGAACACAATTTTATTGTGGCAACGCTGCATATGTAATTAAATCTTACTTCAAAATTGACTACGAAAATTAAAAAAGTTTTGCTAATTTCTGGTTAAATAAGCACGATATTTGGAATCCTATTTTTATTGTAAAGACACTAGGTCATAGCGCCGAATTGCCACCATTTGAGGCTAAATGCATAATGCATAAAAATAATGTAAAATATCTACACTGTTAGAAATAATATTAAATTTAATATACCCATGTGTATTACAATTAATATATCAATCATATGAAATCGCCATTAAGAGCGTGTATATTAAATTTTATATACATTCATGTTAATCACTTACAAGAAAAATCAGAGAATTCCATTTTACACAAATTCAAAATAAGTTCAACATGAATTTTCGACTCTAAATAATAAAACATGATACCTCCTTCCAGTTAATCAAAAATATTACTGGATTTTAAGTCGAAAAGATCAATTAAGCAAACAAATAAGAGATCTAACCTACAATCAACTGTACTAGCATTAAAATTCTACTATTTAGACTGGATTTTGGAAAATTTCCACCCGTACGTCGCACTTTCATTATAAATAACCATTCAGTCGACGAATTCTAGATTATTAATTTAATTGCGAATATTTGACAAGATTTAAAGAAATGAAAGCACTTTGAGTTTTCATGCACACTGCTATACCGACCTGTATATTAAATTTAATACACATGTATATTAAATTCACTAAACCCATGTATGTTACATTTCAGTAGCGGTAGTGCATATCTGCTTCACACACATGTATATTAAATCTCATACAGATTTTTCTAACAGTGTATATGTAGGTGAGCCTGCATCTACAAAAAAGGCTGCGAGGCAAAATGCCGCTCGCCATATGTTAAAAGCGTTAGCAGAAAAATTATGTTTTGCGAAGAAAATTATACTAAATTAAGAATTAATGTTCACGGGAATCTAAATGTGCAAATAATTTCAGACGCACAAGTTGATACAAATAAAATAAAACTTTATAAATGGTTAAACGCATGCGAAAAATGTTATGAGAGTGGACATGTAGCTCCGCATTGTTTCCGCCCACGTAGAAACTATAAGTACAATATGTAATCCCTGATCTCAAAACATATTTAATACTACACTAGACTATTATGTGCGCGCGCAAGCGCGCGCCAACTTTTGTGTTCATGTTTCTCCTTCGCTCAATTTTCGAATCACAATTTATTCCTTCAAAGTTCTTGACCAATCAAATTCTTGATTTCATAACACAAAAAGTTGTGAAGAATTATTTTCGTTGAATCATTGAAATAATTTTTTCTTCATACTTTTGTGAAAATTTTAATTATTAGTAGCCCTTTAAACTATTCCAGAGAGAATTAAAATATATGTTCACAGAATTTCGAAATGAAAATTCAGATACTCATTTCACAACATCCCAAAATATAAAAAAATATATAATTTGAATAGAGATATTTTAAACGTTAACAAACTCTTATTATACAATGTATACTCAATAGTCAATTATATAATCTTGAAGTAAATAATCAGTTTATGTTACCTAATCAAAAGAAATTAAAATTCAATCATCATGTAATTTAAAATTGTTAAAAAAAATAATCAGCTAATGATTAATTAATCTGTGTATAACACAATAAACATTCAACTATTATTTTCATTCAAACATTGTAATAATTTGTATACTATATTGAGAGAAAAATACACTATCATTTCTGAAAATTTAATATAATAGTAACCTTCCATACTAATTTCAGAGAAAATAAGATCATATTCACATATAATTTTAAAAATTGAATGCAGACACACGTTTCACAACATCAGCATAATTTCAAAAATAATGTAATTAGTGGTACTTCAAATCACATATTTTCAAAATGTTCAATTACATTATTGAAATTTAAATTACTAATAATCTTTTATACAAATTTCATAAAAAATCAAAACATATGTACATATAATTTTGAAAATTGAATTCAGATAATCATTTCAGATCATCGTAAATATTAAAAAAAATGATATAATTATAATGAAGGTATTAAAAAAAACTTTTATTCTAAAAATTATAGCCAATATTCAATAACATAACCTTGAAGTGAATAATCAATTTATGTTATCTAATTAAAATTAATCAACATTCAATATTTATGTAATTCAATATTGTGAAAAAAATTAATCAGCTTATAATCAATTAATCAGTTTAGAGTATGAAAAGTATCAAATAATTATTTTCATTGAAACATTTAAATAATTTCAACTTTATATTGTTATTGAAATTTGAATTATTAATAACCTTACGAACTGATTTCAGGAAAAATAAAATCATTTGTAAAAACAATGTTGAAAATTGAATTCAGATACTCATTTCTCAAATTATGAAGCAATTTGACATTTACGTAACTGGAATAAGGCTATTTTAAATATAAATGAACTTTTATCAGCCAATGTTCAATTAGATAATCTCAAAATAAATAATCAATTCATGTTACTTAATCAAAGGATATTAAATTCCAATCTTAATATAATTTGATATTGTGAACAAAATTATTCAGCTTATTCTTAATTAATCAGTTCACAACATAAAAAGTATGAAAAAATTACTTGCATTGAAACTTTCAAATAATTTTTACTTTATAAATATTTTTCTTTAAATTTTGACTTTTCTTTTGTTAAATTTAATTTACTAATCATCTTTTAACTAATTCCAGAAAATGTAATTTTCAACAGAAGCAGTTAATGTTTAATAAACGAGTTCATAATATAGAGAGCTTTTAATAATTATTTGTATTGAAATATTAGAATAACTTGTATTTAATATTTATCTGACAATTGAAATTATTAATAACCGTCCAAAGTAATACCAGGAGAAATTTGAATATATGCACATATAATTTTGAAAATTGAATTCGGATACTCACTTCACAACATCACAAACATTTAAAAAAAATTATGTCATTGTAATGGAGATATATTGAAGAAAAAAAAATTTTATCATAAAAATAGCAGCCAATATTAAATCACATAACCTCAATGTAAATAATCAATTTATGTGACTCAATTGAAAACAATTCAAAGTAAATCTTTATGTAATTCACTTTTTTGGAAATAATAAATCATTCAATAGTTAGAATAGTTGATTCATCTGTTCAGAACATAAAAATCAATCAACCATATTATTTGCAATGAAACATCAAAATAACTTCTACCTTATATTTTTATAAAAATTTCAATTATTCATAATATTTTTAACTAATTCCATAAAAACTTAGAACACATTTACATATAAGTTTGAAGATTATTTAGATAATTAACTCACAACATCGCAATCATTTCGAAAATTATGAAATTAGAATAAAAGTATTTTAAATATAAATAAACTTTTATTATACAAATCTTCTTCAATATTCGATTGTATAAAGATTCCTTCTATACTACAATCTTACACAAGATGGAGGTTACCTTTTTTCATATGAAGGATTTGAACTTTTATTCCTGAAAATTTAATTTATTTATAAAATAGAATCAGTTAATCAGTTTTTCATTTAAAATTGCATTTCTATACATTTCATTCATTAATAACTTTTAAAACTAATTCCAGAAAAAAATAAATAAATCTATATATTAATTAATCATTTCACAACATGAAAAGCAATAAACAGTTATTTTAATAAAAACATTCGAATAATTTTTACTCTATATTTTTCTGAAATTTTGAATTAATAATAATCTTTTAAACTAATTCCACAGAAAATTAAAAAATATGTACATATAATATTGAAAGCAGAATTCAGGTACTTATTTCACAACATCGAAAAACTTACCAAAATTACACAATTGGAATAGAGGTATTTCGAACATAAATAATCTTTTATCATAGAAATTATAGTCAATATTCAATTTCATGGCTTTCAATCAAATAATCAATCTATGTGCTTAATTTAAACAAATTAAAATATAATCTTTATGTAATTTAATATTGGAAAAAATTGATCAGCTAATGATTAATTCATCTGTTGCCAACATAAAAAGCATTCAACTATAATTTTAATTCAGGCATTCAAACAATTTTTACTTTACATTTATTTTTAATTTACACTTTCATTTCTGAAAATTCGATTTATAAGTAACCTTCTATGGTAATTTCAGAAAAAGTTGAAACATATTCACATATAATTCTGAAAATTAAATTCAAATCATAATTTCGCATCATCACAAACATTGGCGGACAATGCGTAATTGGAATAGATGTACTTTTCCTTTATTCACAATGTTTCCCCTAAGGTACTTCATTCTTTCTCATTTGCTTCCCTAGCACCCTCTAACTCCTTCATCCACTCTTCCCCAAACCATCCTCCCCTAGAATCATTACCACATTCTGTTGCCATCTTCCTTTATCTTCCATTCCTCTCCTACATCCTTCCCATACATGCTCCCATGTTTCCTCTTCCTATTCGCAAATTTTGCTCTTCCTGTTATCTTTCTTTTCCCCATATATACTTGCCCTTACCACGTTTCCCAATCTAAATCTTGCTATTGTGGTCCATCTTTTCTCTCCCCATCCCTCTTCTAAATACTTTTGTACTTCGTCCTTTTTTATCATCTTAATCAATATATTATATTTTTATTCCTCAATCATCCCCCATCTTTCTATTAATTGTCTTTCTCTCCCCCTTTCTTCCACTTCTTCGCAGTTGACTCCAGTCACGTCATCTATCTCTCTAGCCTTAAAGAACTCCCTGCTTTCTTCTTCCGATCTCGTTAATACCATCGCCCTCCCTCTCCGCTCTTCTACCACCATCAAACACTTTCTCGCTAACTCCCCTCTCTTTCCCTCTCACATCATAGTCTCAAAATTCCATGCCCTCTTTCCCACTCTAGTACTTAATTTATCCCTTTGCGTTGTTTCTCTCACCATATATCCCGACGCCCTTCCGTCTACCCCTAGCGTACACCTTATATGCCTTTCTTGTAAACACTTAATCTCTTCCATTTCTTCCCATCCTACATCCCACACAATATCTTTGCTCCGTAACCTAATACCGGCCATACCAGCGTATCAAATAATCACATTCTCCTTCTCAAATTTCTTTTTGAACCTTCTTTCTCCTATTCCCCATATCGGTTTCATTACCCCTGCTGCTTTTTTATCCTTTCTGTTATATGAACTCTATGATATCCATTTGCTTGCAAGATATATCCCAAATACTTAAACTCTTTTACTTCATTTAATTTTATGCCCTTCCATCTCCCCGTCCATTCCTCCTTTCTTCCTCCTCCTTTTCTAAACCTCATTATCTTTGTCTTTTCTACATTTATATTCAACTTTTTTCCATCTATGTAATTCTCTAATCCTGTAATTAAGCCCATCATCCCTTCTTTATCCTCTGCCGTCAATACTATATCGTCCGTGTATGCCACTGTATATATCTTTTCTTTCCCTATCCCAACTCCTTCCCATCCATTTTTTTTCATTTCTTCTTCCAAGTCTGATATTAATATAATAAATAAAAGTGGGCTCAGAGGACATCCTTGCCTCACTCCTTTCACCAACCAGAAACTATCTCCCACTTGCTCTCCTACTTTTACCTTGCATTTTGTCTCTCTGAAAATTTCCGATACTCTCTTTGTTAATCCCTCTCGTATCCCCTTTTTCATCATAACTTTTTCTATCTCAGCACGGTCTAATGAGTCAAACGCCGCCGTTAGGTCCACAAACATTGCTATCATTGCCCCTTTCTCCCTTTTAATTCTCCGATTTACTAAATATAGTTCAGAATATATATATCGTCGATCACTCCCATCCCTTTTCAAATTCCTGTCTGATTGGGTGGCTATAGCTTTTTCTCCACAACTTCTTTATTTGACCTTTCGATAAAACAGTCACATATACTTTATATATTGTTGGCATTAATGTCACTCCTCTATAATCATTAACCTCCTCCCATTTGCCTGTCTTCACTATTGGTATTACTTCTCCTTCTTCCCATAACTCTGGCCACCCCTCTCCTCTCCATACTCTATTGCCCATTATCCATGCCCATTCCTTTAATTCTGTCTTCCCATATTTCCATACTTCATTTGGAATCTCATCTATACCAGGTGCCTTTCCATCTTTCATCATCCCTAATACCTTGACTATTTCCTCTCTTGTAATGTCCTCCTCCTCATCTGTTTCCCTACCATCTTTTCCTCCTTTTCTAACATTCCTCTCTATCCCTCCTAGTATTTCCATAAAATATTGTTTCCATTCTATCATCTCAATATCCTGGTTTACTCTTTTCCTTATCCTTCTCTCATTATTTACCACCTTCCAAACCTCGTCTTCCGTCCTAGCTTTCTAGCTTCTTCTTCAAAACCTTTTATTTTCCTCCTCTTTTTTTTTTTGATCACACAACTCATCAGTTCAAAAAATAAGAAGCATTAAACTATAACTTCCATTAAAATATTCACATAATTTTTACTTGATATATTTCCTTTAATTTGAACTTTCATTTCTGAATATTTGACTCATTAATAACCTTCTAAACTAATTACAGAAAATATAAGTTTCAATGGAATCAGATTATAATTCATTAACCAGTTCATAACATGAAAAGCGTTACACAATTATTTTCATTGAAACATTCAAATTATTTCTAGGTTATCTTCTCCTTTAAATTTGAAATTTAATTTTTGTACATTTAATGTATCACTAACCTTTCAAACTAATAAAAAATAACTAAAATATATGTACATATAATCTTGAAAAATTAATTCAAATAGAGTCATTTCACAACGTCACAAGCATTTGAAAAGATTATATAATTGCAATACAGGTATTTTAAAGAAAATGTAAAGTTTAATTATAGCAATAATAACCAATATCCAATTACATAACCTTCAAGTAAATAATCAATTTATGTGACTTGATTGAAAAAAATTTTAATCTAATCTTTATTTAATTCAAAGTTTCTATAAAAATTAATCGACCAATAATTAATTAAACTGTTCACAACATACAAGGCATGAAACTATTATTTTCATTGGAATGTTCAAATAATTTTTACTTCATATTTTTTAAAAATTCTGAAAATTGGAATTATTAATTACTTGTTATACTAATTTTTAACAAAATTTAAACATAGTATTCAGATATAATTTTGAAAATTAAATTCAGATGCTCATTTGAGCATTAATCTATAATTTTCATTGAAACATTCAAATAATTTTTACTTTATATTCTCATTTTAATTTGAAATTTCATTTATATACATTCAATTCATTACTAACCTTTTAAACTAATTGAAAAAAATATACGTACATATAATCTTGAAAATTGAATTCAGATAGAGTTATTTCACAACGTCACAAGTACTTGAAAAGATTGTATAATTGCAATAAAGGTATTTTGAAGAAAAAGTAAACTTTCATTATAAAAGTAATAATCAATATTCAATTATATAACCTTCGTGTAAATAATCAATTTATGTTACTTAATTGAAAAAAATTCAAATTCAATCTTCTTTTAATTTAAAGTTTTTGAACTAAATTAATCAGCCAATAATTAATTAAACTGTTTACAACATAAAAAGAATGAAACCATTATTTTTATTGAAATATTCAAATAATTTTTACTTTATGTTTAAAAAAAATGAAATTTCATTTCTGGAAATTTGAATTATTAATAACTTTTTATACTAATTTAAAAAAAAATTTAAACATAGTATTCTGCTATAATTTTGAAAATTAAATTCAGATACTCATTCAAGCATTAACCTATAATTTTCATTGAAACATTAAATAATTTTTACTTTATATATATATATTTTTCAAGTTTGAACTCTCATTTCTGACAATTTAAATTATTAATAACCTTTCAAACTAATCCCAGAAAATGTAAGTTTTAATAGAATCAGTTAATAATTAATTAGTTAGTTCATAACATAAAAAGTATTACACAATTATTTTCATTAAAACATTCAAATAATTTTTACATTATATTTTCCTTTAAATTTTAAATTTCACTTTTATACATCCGATTCATTACTAATATTTTAAACTAATTAAAAAATAAAATATATGTACATATAATCTTGAAAATTGAATTTAGATAGAGTTATTTCACAACGTCACAAGCGTTTGGAAAGATTATATAATTGCAATAAAGGTGTTTTAAAGAAAAAGTAAACTTTTATTATAAAAATAATAGCCAATATCCAATTACATAACCTTTAAGTAAATAATCAATTTATGTTATATAATTGAAGAAAAATTAAATTCAAACTTTATTTAATTTAAAGTTTTTAACTAAATTAATCAACCATTATTTCATTATTTAATTAAACTGTTTAAAACATAAAAAGAATGAAACCATTATTTTCAATGAAATATTCAAATAATTTTAACATTATATTCTCATTTAAATTTCATTTCTATACATTCAATTCATTACTAACCTTTTAAACTAATAAAAGAATAAAAATAAAATATATGTGCATATGATCTTGAAAATTGAATTCAGATAGAGTCATTTCGCAACGTCACAAGTATTTGAAAAGATTATATAATTGCAATAAAGCTACTTTAAAGAAAAAGTAAAACTTTATTATAATAATAATAATAACCATTATTCAATTACATAACCTCCGTGTAAATAATCAATTTCTGTTACTTAATTGAAAAAAAATTCAAATTCAATCTTTTTTTAATTTAAAGTTTTTAACAAAACTAATCAACCCATAATTAATTAAACTGTTTACAACATAAAAAGCATACAACTTTTATTTCCATTGAAACATTCAAATAATTTTTACCTCATATTTTTTAAACATGAAATTTCATTTTTGAAAATTTGAATTATGAATAACTTTTTGTACTAATTTTTGAAGAAATTTAAACATAGGATTTAGATATAAGTTTGGAAATTGAATTCAGATACTCATTAAAGCATTAATCTATCATTTTCATTGAAACATTCAAATATATTTTACTTTATATTTTTTTTTTCAAATTCGAACACTCATTTCCGACAATTTAAATGATCAATAACCTTTTAAACTAATTCCAGTAATGTAAGTTTGAATACTATCAGTTAATAATTAGTAAATCAGTTCATAACATAAAAAGCATCACACAATTATTTTAATTAAAACATTCAAATAATTTTTACATTATATTCTCCTTTAAATTATAAATTTCATTTCCATACATTAAATTCATTACTAACCTTTCAAACTGATTAAAAAATAAAATATATCTACATATAATCTTGAAAATTGAATTCAGATAGAGTCATTTCACAACGATACAAGTATTTGAAAAGATTAGGGTAAGGAGGGGCAGCGCCAACCGGTGGGGCAAAGGCAACTTTTCTTATAACATTGCTATTATTTAACAATTTTAATATTACTTTGCATTAAATAAATCTATTTGATCATAAAGATAGTGCTACGTACTCAAATCTTCAAAATTAACGATGTAAAAGAAAAATTATGCAGAAAACAGTTTTGACAACGAAAGAATGGAAGATTTTCTGGCCGAAATATAAAGTTTTCAACATTAATGGCAATACTTACAGTATGTAAATTTGATATTTCGACAGATAAAACAATATCACATTATTCCATTATAATAATTGAACGTATCATAAATTTTGTCGATAATGATTGGTAATGTAGAGCAGCCACTTATCTTCTGGGCTACATGCAAGAAACTATTAAATATTATTATTATAAATCCGGTCGGTAGAGCGGGTGTTTTGTGTTGGTATGGTAGAAACCTTTGCGCGTAGTCCGTCTCTAGTGCAATGTCAACACATAAGAGGTTATATCACAGCTATCACTATTTTCATTAAAAATAACTTATTCTTCTTGCTGGAAATGTCTTAATGTAATTTTCCCAGTATATAAATTACCACAGACGCGAACCGTCATGTTTTGCCATCTTCGGATGTTTTGATTTTCCTGAAAAGCTGCGGTTGCCTTTGCCCCCGGGTGTGGGGCAGAGGCGACGAAATACAGCTTGTTGGAAATAATTGAATCATTAAATCATTGTTTCATTAATGTCATTAATACTTATAGAAATATGATATACAATAATGTAGGACTTGAAATGAAAAAAAGTGGATCAATTCCACATCTTATTAACTTTAAAAAAGTAATTGACTGTTAACTGGTCGACGCTGCCCCTCCTTACCCTATATAATTGTAATAAAGGTACTCTCAAGAAAAAGTAAACCTTTACTATAAAAATAATAACAAATATTCAATTACATAACCTTCGTGTAAATAATCAATTTACGTTACTTAATTGAAAAAAATCAAATAAAATCTTTATTTAATTCAATGTTTTCAACAAAATAATCAACCAATAATTAATTAAACTGTTTACAGCATAAAAAGCATGCAACTATTATTTCCATTGAAACATTCAAATAATTTTTACTTTATATTTTTTAAGCATGAAATTTCATTTCTGAAAATTTTAATTATTAATAACTTTTTATACTAATTTTCGAAGAAATTTGAACATAGTATTTAGATATAATTTTTAAAATTGAATTGAGATATTCATTAAAGCATCAATCTATAATTTTCATTGAAACATTTAAAAAATGTTTACTTTATATATTTTTTTTCAAATTCGAGCTCTCATTTCTGACAATTTGAAGTATCAACAATCTTTCAAACTAATTCCAGAAAATTTAAGTTTCAATAGAATGAGTTAATAATTAATTAATCAGATCACAATGTAAACAGCATTAGAAAATTAGTTTCATTGAAACATTCAAGTTGTTTTCACATTATAT
>CAKNXH010001308.1:74962-106907 GCA_932178445.1 Andricus quercusramuli
TATATATATATATATATATATATATATATATATATATATATATATATTTCTCGTTTAAAAATTGAATTTCTATACCTTTATTTCAATAGTAAACTTCAAAAAAAAATTTTAAAAAATTTTAAATATATATGTACATATCATTTTAAAAATTTAATTCATATACAGTCATTTAACAATGTAACAAAGACTTTAAGCAAATAATTAATCAATCAGTTCAGAAAATAAGAAGCATGAAATTATAACTTTCATTAAAAAATTCAATTATTTATCACTTTATATTTTTTCAAGCATTATAATACATCACTGCAGCGTCTGAGACTACATCGCCATTCATCTAATCTCGTCGAGTAGACTATAGTCACGAATGAATAGTATACTATTTCTTCGTGACTATAGTACATACCATGTCATTGCGGTACCTACAATACTATCGGCGGGAATATAACGCGCATATATCCTGATAAAGAACATCTGCGCCTGGATTAAAAATGTATAAAAATTACTGAAATACATTTTATTTTATGCCGTGTATTGACGAAGTCAGTCATAACAAGCAAAGATATAATATCTTTAATAACAACTTACATTTAAATAATTATCGGGCGATCGATAAAATGAGAAATCTACTTTTTTAATTCTGTTAGTTTTAATTTTAAAATATAGAGGTCACCCTATGACTTACTATATATATATATATATATATATATATATATATATATATATATTTGTATACTTATGTTATTTTTACAAATCAAAACTTACATACAAGACATAATTGTGTCTATTTCTTCAATCTAGTATTTATGACGACCCTTCTACGATACGTTCGAACGCGGACGTTCGCTCCATGTGGGACTCTGAAGCCCCACCTGAATGCTTCACCCCGCGTTCAACTTAGGGGGGAGGTGTCACGTCCCGTGACGTATATACACGGCAAAAATTAGTTGTTGAAATTTTGAATGACTGAGTCAACCACTCTAGGATAGGGTTAAGCGTATGTCATAAATTGGAAGAATCGTCTTACAAATCTTGATTGATAAATGTTTAAAAAGTAGAAAGAGTTGTCGAAAGTACAAAATAATTTCAATGAAAATGTGAAGACCAGAGGAATAGAGTTCTTGAAACACTGATACACTAATGCTTCGAAGCCAGTTAATGAAACTTTCGATGACTCCTAACGAGTTTTTAGAAAACAGTATAGACAAGTTAAAAAAATATATATTTCGCTGTTATATTTACTATACTGTTATTCACATAGACTCACGCTTAAGTTATATTTATTTTTACAGATGCACACAAACCTATGAAAAATCGAAAGAAATTTTGCGGCGGGATTCGAACTACCTAACACCTATCGAACGCAACTTATCCGTAACCACTAGACCCCACGGCTAACTTAACACATTGAATATTTTGCACAAATGTCAGTGAAAAATCAAATTTAAATCCGCGCTCATTTGTTCATTGCCGGTGACCGCGACTCCATTCAGACTGATACATATACCACTTCACCTGAGCATCCAATGTGACTGTACTTTGTGAATATATAGCTATGTAGAAGACAGTCAAAGAATTCTTCAACAACTTATAAATCAGTTATTCGTTTCTGTGCTAGAGTTATTGTATTCCAAATCGTTTGGAATCTGAAGGACTTTTTATGAACAATTAAATGTTTGCCTTGAACTTTGTCAAAATCTGCTGAATAAAAATTCGAAAACTGATGTTCCTAGATTGTCTTCCAATAATTCGATGACTTTTTTCACTTTTTCGATGAAGGCTGCGGTTTTTTAATCAAAATTATACGAGATTCTAAAAAAAAGGCCTATCCTAGAATGGTTGACTAGTCAAGTGAAGTTTCGACAACATATTTTTTCCGTGTATATGTTAATATAGTCATTCATATATTTATATGGGTACACGGAAAAAAGTAGATAGTTAGATTCACTTTTATGTATTGTTAACTTCAAGTTTACTTGTTCACATTGTACAAGAAACAATTCAAATAGTTTTTTATACTGAATGAGATTGTAATCTCAAAATATACAAAACCTAAAGTCAGCATTACTACTTCAAATTATAAAAATAAAGATTACTAAGAACAAGTAGCTTCAATAAACATTTGGAATAGTACAGTTGAACATGTAAACTGTATGAATAACTAATTCACATAGTAAGCAAAGCATTGTGAGTTTGACTTTTGCAAGTGGGTTCGATCTCCTTTTTCGCATTGCAATAAGCACTGCGCGAGATTGTTAGCCCTACTATTTGAAATTGTGAGTAACTTCAGTGGCATAACTAGAAACGTGTAGGCTCTTTCCGAAAAATTTTTTAGGCGGTCCGCTTGAAATTAAAAAAGAAGGACGACTTATATCTTGCTTATCAGTAAAACAACAGATTTTCGCTTCTCAATCTATAAGACAGACTACCCACTGACATTTTACAAAAGGAAATAAATTGTCAGAAACTATTTTTTAATGGTTTCTCTTTTTTCATAATATTAGTTGAGATAATTAATATAAATAAACATATTGCCTAACTCTATACTTCGATACAGTTTTTTTGTTTTGTACCAAATTTTCAGAATATAAAAGTATTATAAAAAATTATATATGAAAAAATACTTTTTTTACATTACTTCTGCTATGGAATTTTTTGCTTATGATATTTTTAATTCCTTATAACAATAAAAATGATTGAGATCGTACTTGATTTAGCCACCCAGGTTCGAATATTATATTATTTCGAAGAATTTTTTTTAGTAGAATAATGCATTGTTTTCGGCATATCATTTCTTGAATCAATAATTAAATAGTATATTATGAACCTGAGGGGAGAAAAAGTGCCTCTCCCCCTTGGCGCATAAGATATTTTTCATAACAAATGGATGATTTCACACATTTCTCGAAATACAGTCATGATTTCAGTCCATATTAGATTTTGTATAATGAAGCATGAAATTAATGATAACCTAATCTATGGTAATTTTAGAGGTGATTTATGGTAACTTATCATAGATCATCCCAAATTCATTTTCTTAAATTTCCATAAATCACCGGAAATTTATGGAAAAATTCGGTAATTTATTGTAATTTTACAGGTGAATATGGTAACTTACCCAAAATTCATTTTCAAAAATTTCCATGAATTTCCGGAAATTTATGAAAATGTTCCATAAACTTCCGGAAATTTATGGAAAATTTTGGTAATTTATGGTAATTTTACAGGTAAATATGGTAACTTACCATGGAATACCCAAAATTCATTTTTAAAAATTTCCATAAATTTCCGGAAAATGAAAAATGTCGGTCATTCATGGTAATTTTGCAGGTGAATATGGTCACTTACCCAACATTCATTTTTTTAAATTTCCATAAATTTCCGGAAATTTATAAAAAGTTCCGGTAATTTATGGTAATTTTCAGGTATATATGGTAACCTTTCATAAATAACCGCAAAATTCTATTATCTGCGACCAAAATTTTCTCTCAGTTTTTACCGTGAGTGGGCTGATAATCATAAAATGCGAGCTCATAATTGCATAATTTTCGTTATTCATCTCTGACGTCACTTTTGAGTCCCCAGGGAGTAAAAAGTAGAGCTTTAGCCCCGCTTCATAGGCGTTGAAAAGGGATGAAATCATGCTTGTGTCATCAGAAAATAATTTGTAATACAATTTTAGTTCAAATTAATTTCCATATTTAAAGCAGTAATAATTTTTTCAACCTTTTCACATTGATGTTTGTAGAAATCAATAACATTTATTGAAAACAATTTTTTTTCTTATTTTCTTAAGATTTTTAACAAAAATAAAATCTGCAATTCTACTGTGATATCGCGATCTTTAATATTCGTTTCTCGAAACCGGTTTTTTTGTATTAAACAGTCTTTATTCTAATTCAGCATCCCCATATCTCATGAGAAAAATTTTATTTTTGCAAAAAATTTAAATTTGAATCACTATTCAATGTTTGTTTCATCTTAAAATAGTGATTTCAATTTTGCATTTGATGTATTATTACAATGTTTGAACTATTTTTTTTATTCATACACATATCAGTTATGTAAATTAATGTTACGTTTTAAATGAAGTCAGATGATAATAAAGTAAAATTAAAAATTCCAAAGATTTCATTCGAAATCATTTTTTCAAGTCTTGATTTACTGTGTGAGTTGATACTTTTAAGCAAAATATTTTTTCCTAGCTCGTTACAATTTATTAGATATCACCTGTAAGAGATTAATTAAAAAAATTGTAAGTAGACATTTATTTTCTTAGCTGGCCACGTTTTTCTCAGAGAAAAAGCTTGATCGAGACTTTGTCAGAAAAATCTAAGCGGTTCCGTAGCTCACTTGACTAAGGCGTGCGCTATATTTAGGTTTTAGGACAGGTTTTAGGTAGGCAGGTAGGGTTCGATTCCTCAGCGGGGGTGATTTTTCAAAGCGTTTGAGCGTGCGATCATATGTGTAAGACTCTATGCGTGCGACTGTGTAAAAATAATCGTAAATTACGTGCAGTAATCATATATAACATAATTTTTTTCCTCCTTAAATCGATCGACATTTTACATCATTTTTGTTTTGTATAGAATGCGTGCAGTGCATATATACATATACATAAACGCGTTACGATGCGAAATCGGCAAAGTTACTCTTCACAGAAGGAAAGCTTACTACACGAAATAGTAACTTCTTCTCCCTGAGTATTGATGGTTACCAAGTGGTGCAGTGCATCCTACTATTTGAAATTGTTCATCTTACTCTTTTAAAGAGTCAGTTTAACATACCTGAATAAAGAATAGTAATTTCAACAAAATTCACGACGAAAAGCTGCGGTTCAATTTAAAATAGTTAGAATTAGTGGTTTCGAAAGTTCTTCTAACGATCCACTTTTTTCCGTGTAATATTCACGAAACTGTACACTTTTGCAACTAAAATCATAAAATTTTTAATTGCTTTTTTTTTGTACGGTAAATATTTTTTTAACTTTGAAAGTACATTATTTACGAAAATGAGGAATTATTTTCAGTACAACCTTGTAAAAAAATTTATTATAGACTCTTTTTCAAAAACTTCACATTACGGAGCAGACCACTGTATTATGGAGCTGACCAATTGTATGAATGAGTATGTTTTCATTATAAATAGACTTCTTGATTTCGAAAAATACTTTGGATTCTATTTTCTCTTCATAAACTATACATTTCTTTAGTATATTTTAATAATGTAAAGTACAAAACAAAAAATTAAGCACACGAAAAGTAAAGTATATAATATTATAAATACTGAGCATGAAAATCAAATTATCAGAGGTTGATAAATAATTACAACTTCAAGTACATTTTTTTACATAAAATGTGGATGAGTAAACTTAATTTCTCCAATATTCGCTGCTTCAAAATTAAATACAAAAGTTATAAGTCTTTAGAAGTGACAGGTAAAGAAATTTTCAGTCTATTTAATAAATACAAACATATAATTTATTAAAAATAAACTATACAAAACAGAACTTCAACATGTTGATGATTGAACTACACGTATTTTAACAATTGATGATAACTCTAGTAACTTATTTGACAGCTCAAACACAAAAAACAACATTTTTCTAAAGATTATAATACTCTTAACTAGAGTTAATGAGCAATATGGTGATTTATTTGAAGGCCTTTATTTAACTTGAAAAATGATAAGTTCATTAGTTAAAACTGAACTGAGTAATTGCAGAAAAGAGATAATAACTTGTTTCTAATTCTTTTTCATACCAAGTTTTTTTTATCGAACTGCTGAGGCATCAATATTTGCAGATTTTTTTGGTCTTTTTTTAGAGTTGAGACTCTTGGATTGTACACTTTTTCCCTGAGTTGTAGGTTGATCATTTTCAAGATCTGCTTTACTTTTTCTTGATTTTACGCATATCTTTTTGGATATAGTGTAGCTTAATTGTCCTTTTGAAAAATGTTTGCAAACTTTACCAGCAATAAAGGTGACGTCCCATGGCAGCGTCAATCTTGGCGCAAAACGCAAAACGTCAAATCACTAGATAATTCAGCCAATGATATTCACCTAGTAATCCACAGAAACACAGTCATTGGCTGCAATGGCTGGTGATTTGCGGTTATACGTTTTGCGCCAAATTTGAAGTTGCCACGGGAGGCCACCCTAATAAATTTTATTAGAAATCGTAATATTATCATTATGGAGCTGACCATTATGGAGCTGACATTTATAACTAAACTTACATTTTTCTCTTGAATTTTTTAACTTCTACTTTTTTCCGCACACCGGCAGTTTGTGCCTAGACTGTAACTGTAAATAAACTCAACATCACTGACAGACTTCATTTACTTTAAGCGATTTGTTGCATTTTGGAGCTGACCGGTTTTTTTGTACGGACTATTTTGTGAACAAACCATCACAGTTTTCGGATGATTCCGAATAAGAAAAATTCCATCGAGCGTTGGTTAGATAGTTTGAGAGTCAGTCTTCGAAATAATGTCAGTAGATGACGTTAAATGAACCGCGAGATTTAAAAATCATGAGAAAGTATGATAAATAAAATTATTTGAAATATGATGTGACAAGGTTCATCGCTTTATTTAGAAATTTTAACAGTCATTTCTGTAACATTGCAGCGCACTTATAAATCAACTATATACTTGGATTCAAATAATATAGATACTGGAAGGTAACATTAACTTAGTGAAATAAATTTTATGGATTTGCGCAAAATATTATAATTTGGGACAATTACGGAGCAGACATTCTGGATATTTTTCACGCAATATAGTATAAATGTTTATTAAAAGGTGCACTTATTTCGTGGTAAAAAATTGAATGAAATTATTGTACGATAAAATATTACAAGTCTAAGACTTGGTTTGTCTTTTTTCTATGTGCAATAGCCGAAGCCGCAAAGGTGTACAGTTTCGTGAATATTACCCATATATTTGCATGCTCATACTAATAAATACTTAATAAATATAGAGCGAATATTGTGCACTGTGTAGTGCAGCTATACATATATATAGTCAGCACGTTGTACACTGTAAGATATAGCTATATATATATATATATATATATATGTCCAGCACGAGAGCAGCCCTAGTAAAAATGACAGTTAGGTATCAATAGAATCCGTTTAGAAAACGTATAGGATGCAGATGGAATCTTATATGGTCCTAATTGGTTTCTAATAGGATTCTTTTAAAATGGTTTCTAACCGATATTATTCGATACTTATGTTCTTTTGTTAAGTTTTTCTAACAGGATCTACGTGGATACAATGAGGTATTCTTTTACTTGACATATTATTGAGTACAAAATTGTTTGTCTATCAGGTTCTACTAGTTATTTTATTGCACATTCGGAACAAAATTACCCGAATTAAAATTCGAACGATGTGTTTCGAGCGGATCTATTAGGTACCTATTGGACTCTGCTTTATTCCAAATGCTACAAGTACGAAATTGCTTCCCTAACAGGTTCTATCAGGTATTTTATTGCACCTTTGGAATTAAATTATTCGGATTAAAATTCGAAGTGATGTGTTTTAAGCGGCTCTAATAGGTCCCTCTTGGGATCTGCTTTATTCAAAATAGAAGTACGAAACTGCTTCCCTAACAGGTTCTATCAGGTATTTTATTGGACCTTTGGAATTAAATTATTCAGATTAAAATTCGAAGTGATGTGTTTTAAGCGGCTCTAGAAGGTATCTCTTGAGATCTGCTTGGTTCAAAGTGCGCTAAGTACGAAATCCCTTCCCTAAGAAGGTCTATTAGGATTTTAGTGGCCTGCTGGAATCGAGTTAATCTGATTAAAATTTGAAGAGGCATATGTTAGGCGGCTTTATTAGGATTCTGTTGGGATCTGCTTTATTTCAAGTGCTACAAGTACGAAATTGCTTCCCTAACAGGTTCTATTAGGTACTAGAGTAGACCTTGGGAATCAATCCTACTGAAAATGATGCTTGAGTAATTATTAGACACCGTTTATATAGTTCATTGGATCGACTTAAATTTCTATATGGTTCTAAATGGTTCTGAACAGTTTTTCATTTCAATTGGGATTCTAACCGGTTGTATTCGGTATTTAATCTACTATTGGGACGGAAATTGAAATTGAAAAAATCTTCCTATGTGGCTCTATTAGGCTTTCGAAAACAAATATTCTTTATGCTATATTTTTCTAATAGGTTCTAATGGAAACCAATGAGATATTCATTTACTCTAAATGTTACAAAATACAAACTTGCTTCTCTGATAGGCTGTATTAGGATTATTACCGGCTAATCGGAATTAAATTAATTGGATTAAAATTCAAAGTGCAGCCTTCGAAGTGGTTCTTTCAAGTATCTATTAGGTTGTATTTCATGGGAAGCTGCAAAATTACTAAATTGCTTCTCTAACATAGGCTTTATTAGGACTGTTAGTGGATAATCGTAATTGGATTAATTGGATTAAAATTTAAAGTTTCTACATAGAAAATAATATATTTTCGATAAACAAGTTTTTTTACAATGTGCATTGTTCAAAATAAAATTAAAATTGAAATAAGTTGTAACTTATAGCCTATGTTCTTCCATAATTTATACATATTTGTAATTATTGATTAGGAATTGTTATTTCAAACTAAAAACCAAGTTAAAAAGTATCATAGAAGAATTAGATTAATCGAATACTTTAAATTTTATGAAGGTTTTTATATAGCAGAAAATTTTTGTTTTCACTAAGGTTATTGAAATGTTTTTCAACTTCACTGTTCCTTTTTTTTATTAGTTGTAGATGGTTTTTGAACGGTTTAAATCCATAAGGAAAAAAAAGGATTGAGCCCTTTGTAAAATAAGTGAAATTCAATTATTTCTTTGACCTATTCTGAATTGTTGTGTTAGAAAAGTTATTAGACATTTATAAAACTGACACGAGTAAAAAAGTGTAATAAAAGAATTGGATAAATTGAAAACTGTGCGTTTCATGGAAGTTTTTGTATAGAATAAAATTATTCTTTTGTCATTGAGGTTATTAAAGCATTTTTGTGCTTGATTTTCTTTATTATCTATCACTTTTGGATCGTTTTAAACGTTTTGAATATTTAATATTTAAATTCGGTTCTTTGTTTAACATATTTTAAATTACACAGGCCGAGACAAATGACATAATTTTTGTACCCAAAGACCGAAATATGTCACCCCGAAGGAATTCGGTATGCTAAAACCGAATCCGTTATCCAAATTTTTCCTATACGTCAGCTTTCTGAGATATCCTAACCTGAAAGTGCAAAAATGGCTATTTTCAGCCATATTTGAGGCAATATAACACGATCAGCCATTTTTTCTTCAGTTTCTCTTCGCCTTACATCATTCCACAATGCATTGTGGAACTGAAATGGTTAATTTGTGATATCTCGGAGTGAGTTTTAATTTTAGTAAATCTAATTTCATTATCTAACTCCTTTGGGCCATAATACATGAGTATCCTTTATTTTAAAGGTCCTGGCCAAGAATTAGAGAGTCTACATGTCTTCCTTCAGTTTCTTGTGCTAAACCCTTAATAAGTGATTCGTTTCAATTGTAATTAATTATAATAAATTGTTCAAACTAATCTATATTTATTGGCTACTCTTTCCTCTTCCCTGTGCGAGATCTTCGATCTCAACTAAAATGAGGAACCTAATTAGAAAGGAAAGTATTTTACGTTTTCCATGACGTAGCACATTATAGGTTTACATATTCAACTAATTATTAATAGTAATTTTTTAACATTGCACAACAATTTATAAGTTGGACAATAATGTTTCAAATTTTTAACTATTTCAATTTTAATAATGTAATTAGAATTACATAGAAACTTTAGCACCTTATGTTATAAATCGTTGTTACGTCATTGTTAATTCTATCCTTGTTAAGAATTCTCTTCCACTCTTTCTCAAACTTATCGTAGCAAAAATGGAGCGAAACAGTTCTGGAAGCTCTGACTTTTTAACAAAGTTAACAAAATTACTAAATTTTTAAAAACACGAATTATAGAAGAAGATTAAACAAATTAAGTTTTAAAAAAAGTTAACAAAAATTCATGCAAAAAAATGAAGCTTATAAGGTAAATTTTTATCAATTACAATTTCTAACCTTAAAATAAATTTTATCTATTTAAATGATATTAATTAAAATTAATAATGCTACATATATTTTTAGATATGAAGACGAGGAATAGGATTATAAGAAAAAATGTTTAAATATTAATTTAAGATGTTTGATGAACTTTCAAATGTGACATGTAACCTGAACTTCACGTCCTGATGAGGAAAACGGACCTAGTTTTCGAAACGTCGACAGCAGAAATAAAGAATTTTCAACAACTAATTCTACTTTTTGGTCTGAAGTATGTCAACTTTCCCAACAACATATATTTATTTTTATACACCTCTTTTTTGCAAGAAGACATCAAGTGAAGTCGCTCGCGCGCTGACTGGGTCTGAATGCAGGCCTGCATTCGAGCTATGTCAGCTCGCATGACAAATCTATAGACACCTGTTCTTTTGTCTACTTCTCGTAACATATATAGGGTGTATGTTCGTGACGAGCGTCCTCAGAAACCTCTTTATTACTGAATGTAGCGAAAAAAACGAATTTTTCTTATTAAAAAAGTCCGCCATTTGGAATCGGCCATCTTCAATTTTGATTTTCCGAGTTCATGTTTGTGATCAGCGTCCTCAAAAATTTTTGCGTGATTAATTTCTGCAATAAACACTATCTTTTTCATTGAAAAAGTCTGGCATCTTGAATAATGATTGTTGAATTTGTGAAAGTTCATTTTCGTGATTAACGACCCTGAAATCCCGTAAATATGGAATTTAAGAGACAAACGTCGACTTTCTGGGGTTTTTCAAGGAATTTTGATTTCTGGCCCACTATGCACCAGGTGATGCTGACCGCCATTCCAAAGTAGATGGTGTCGAGAGGAGAGCGCCAGCCAAAAAGTCGTCTAGTGGATCCAAGTTGTCAAAAATGGAGAACCTTATTGGTTCCCAGGACATATCGGAAGAATGCTCAATGCAGACCGCTTAATTGTGAATCCAGTTCGTTGCAGGAAGTTTACCGTAATCTATTTTGTCCTTGATCTTTCTCAGAAGTTTGTAAAGTTCTTGTGGACGATTTTGGTTGATTTGAATATCACCATCTGCCAACTTGTCATGGACGTCAATCACCCCAATAGGTGTTATGTAACCTATTTCAGCTGAGATGTGATCGCTTCTCTGTCTGGATGGAGTGAATCTCACTCTGATTGTGTTTGAGTGATTTCTTTTATCCACAGAAAGCTTGCATGCCTCACCGTTGTGTGACTTATTTTCCCTTGATTTCACCAATTTGCATATAGAGTCCATAACTTCAGGTAGATTTTCTTGTGGCGAAATTTGTTCCAAATTTGGTAGACTTTTTTCGTATGTACGTTCAAGATTGTCAAGTTCTTCTCGATAACACTTGAAGTTCGCTGATATCTGATTTTAAAGGTATTAAAGATCTGGAATTTGTGATTTTGCTGTATCCATCTGAATAATGAAGACGGCATTTTGGTCTGATAGTTTTTTCAAATTCGACAAAAGTGCTTCATACTTGGAATCCAATGTCGAGACCGAGAGATCACAAATTACTATTGTCACCTACCTATGTCTATAAAATTCAATATCTTGCAAAGACATTTATTGGCAAATTGAATGTGAACTAGTGGGCTCCAAACACAGTAGTGCAGTAGCACACTGCAGACTATTTGCCGCTTCACACGGCTTCATTCTCAGCCCGATAAATTATTCTATTTTTAATCAAAAATGCGCCTTCTAATCCCTAAGAATTGTAGTATCATCGAACTTGCAGGTCCCGAGGTTTGGCGTGCAAAGACCGAATTAGTGCTTTTCAACAGACGGATACCTGTAATCCAGGATATACCTTATCACTCAACAATATCCTAATCGCCCCCTGCCCCATGTTAGATTACTTGGTATCATTTTCGACTTCGCATTTACTTTGAAATTTCACTTTACACAATATAACACTACTGGACATCAAATGGTGATGCTTATTAAAAGTCATAATAAAACAATTTTTTTCGAAAACCTTTAACCATACAATTTGTGCGGGATCCTTTTTAGAAGCCGGCTGGTGGGGCACAGATCCACTCGTTCTCAGGTTGGTTTATGACTCCCCTATTAGAAGAATTTTGGAATACGGATCCTATATTTTGAACTTTGTGTCTCATAGATATTTAAAAAAAATTCTGAACGGAACACTAAGAATATTGATCAGTTGTCAACGTTATTATAGAGGAATGATGTTAAACTTCTTTCAAAAAGAGATTTTGCTTTCTGATAAAAAATCCTGACATAAACACAGCTATTCTTATGTTAGTATCTGCCTAGAGGTAGACTAGCTAAAATAGTCTCTCTCCTACATAACGTTTCCTGGAACGAGTGGAAAATGAGTAGAGGCATACTACCTTTTATATGGGTGATTCTCCACAGACAGGGAACTTTTGGCAAGGGCAACTTTTTTTGGCAAAATGTTTCAAAAATTTTTTTTTTCATAATGGTTAGATTCATTGGCCTTTAAGAAAGGGGCCCTATAAATTATTCACTCTTAATTCTCACTTGAAGGACCTGTAGCACATAAAAACGTTTTCAATTTTTGATTTTGCGGGTGATTTTCTCTGATGGCATGTAAAGTAAAACAATACTGTAAAATATTCACACATTAAACGTAACATGGCAGGGAAGAATAGTTTTCTTTAAAAAATTCAAAGTTTTTCCAAAATTATATATTTTTTTCAAATTTGAAATTTTTTTTCAAATTAGATTTTTCTTACATTTCTCTTACATTTATTAACTAATTCTCGATTGACGTTAATTTTTAATAAAATTATTTGGAAGAGGGGTTCGATTAGCTCCATTTCGTCCCTGACAGCGAAAAACAGGTTATGGTATCCGATGTTACGGTAACCGAAAACCATACAAAATTACTTTTTACACTTTGAAAACAAAAGTAATTAATAAATCCTCCTGACAAAAACTCTTTTATTATTTGCTACACGGAATTGTCATCTTTTCATTGATATTTATTACGAATTATGAAAGTTCTTATCGGGTACGGTATCCGATACTAATAAAAATACGCTACATTTTAGGTTACATTCTTTCACTTTGCAAAAAAAGTTCTTACTTTTTTGTTATGAAGTTTTGACGAATGAGTAGTGTGACGTTTGTTCGAGATATTGTGAGAAGATAAGACTTTAAAAATGATGAAAAGTTGATGAAAGGTATGGGAGATTCGTTTACCGTAACCATCGGAAACATTTAGGGAGACACGTGTATAATTGAATTTTCTCTTCTAATACATCAAATAAATTAAAATATTTGTTATGAATTTGATAGCTTTTGAGTCAAACTTTCAAACTATCAATTATTATTTCAAAGATAATTCACTATGTATTAAATACACGTCTCTAAACTTGGCGCCATGTACGTAGAGACATCCCAAAAAGGCATTTTTTGAGTATTTGAGAGCATTTTGCTAAGACATACGATGATGTGACTTGATTTTTCTTTACGGAGGTCTTGTATCATCCTAAAATGAAGAAGTTAGCCAAGTTTTAGAAAAAAACACTGCTTACTTTAGTTACTAGAGATCCGAGACACAAAAGTGCCCTGTATGTGGAGAATCACCCATATACAAACGGTTCCAAATCAATACCTAAGGCAATAACTGGTTGTGCTCTGTAACTCAAATATACAAATCATTATGAAACATTGCCCGTATTTTCTAAATTGAAGTAATAACTATACTCTGCACACTGTATCATATTATTGAAAACCGGTTTCACACGTCACTAATTTTCACGGATTTACTATGTGTCAAGGAGAGCGTTGTGATAAATGCCCTGGACCATAAGTACTTCAGGAAACGAAGCAGCGAATTTTCCGGCTATATCAGCAGCTAAAGACGCCTCTCTTTTCAATGTTTCCTTCATTTATCTGACTTCTTCGACATTGCCCGCGAAAATCTCGCTTCAATAACTCTTCATTACGCTACAGAAATAAGGGAAAAATGAAGGTGTCCTTCTTACCCAGCGATACTACAGATACTTCAGATACTGCAAACCTTTCGAAATCAATACATTTGGAAATAGAAATGTCATGTTTAAATCAAAATTAAACAGTTGATATAAGTTAATATAATAATATATGATATATGGTTTAAAATTACAATTATATAATAATAGTATCATAATGTATATAATATATAATTTATTATATTTTCTTTCAATAGGAACAACGTTAACCTGCTTGAATCTATTACAAATTTAACTATTTTAATGTGCTGCTGAATTTGAGACGCCCCACATAGGTCTGAGCTGCAAGAGTGGGATGGTAAGATATGTACCTCGCTAATCAATCTTCCACTTTGCTTTATGTAGAGCAATGACTAAATTCGCGAACATTAAAATGCTTCATTATTAGGCCTTCATAAAAAGTGCCCGTGCATCAAGTTTCCCTACTTTCTGGGTAATAGCGAACGATTTTATTTTTATTTATCAATTTTATTTGAAAATAATATTCAAACGTAAACATTATGTAAGTAAAATAAAGTATTTATATTTATTTAAACAAAATTAAAGGTTTTATTCATTTGGAGGGAAAGACTACGACTTTCACTAATTTTGTCTCAGCTGTCAAAATACACGAGAAATCCCAGAACAAAGTTTTCGTTATAAAACGTACATAGCTACCTCAATTTAACAAGTTTTTTCACCATTCAACATTGCATTCATAAATACATATACTGCAGCTAAGCTCACTCTTTCATGATGTGCAGGTTTTTGTAAAAGCGACTGCTTTACAGATTTATATTTACTTTTTCCATAACTTCAAACAAAATTCCATTACAATGTTGATATATTTAAAACTTTCAATTCATATAGGTACCAGCTTAAGGCATTCATTTGGGTCTGATACTGGCGCGACCCCAAAATTTTTAATTTTAATGTAAAAAATACGTGTAAGGTTACATCCCAGTAAAAAGAAAGTAATTGGGACATGACAAACACGAATTGGAGCAGGTTGCGAATTCGTGTAAATTCTTAAAATTTAATATTATTTTCAAATATCCTATTCACCCGAATTCAGGAAAATCTTTTTAGGGAAGCCAATTCGTGTATGAATCAGCAGAAATTACTTTTAGTGTCATCCAACTGAGTTTAATCACTCGGTCTGAAGTCGTACTCCAATCTGCCTCAACATTCCAGCGCAAATACAGCGAAGTCTGACCTATTCAATCTAATTTTTTAGGTGTAACCAAGGTGCTGGCCATAAAGGATCTGTTATAAGCATACAATATCAATGAGTCCTGCAGCGCAGTGGTCGCCCTCTCAACTTATAACATT
This sequence comes from Andricus quercusramuli, assembly GCA_932178445.1. Classification (NCBI taxonomy): domain Eukaryota; kingdom Metazoa; phylum Arthropoda; class Insecta; order Hymenoptera; family Cynipidae; genus Andricus; species Andricus quercusramuli. The sequence goes on from CAKNXH010001308.1 coordinate 90,382, forward strand.
GGTATCACTGGTTCAAATCACGAAACATGCCATTTTTATTAATTTGTTTCGAAATGAACTTTACAATGACTTGAGGTAGAATGACATGCATTCAACTCAAGCTGACTCAATTCGTTTTAACGGAACAGAAAGAAAATTCCGGGTAGAATTAAAAAATGGTGGTTCGCCGCAATACGCCCCAATTCGTTTTTTTTTACTGAGATGCGAGAAGTGCTTAGCAAGATGAGGATATAACTGCTGAGCCCGTATCAGACCCAAAGTAAGGCCGTAGGTTGGTGCTTTTGACTATTTGAATATTAATAATCGTTTATTCAGGTTACTACATATTGCCTAATATTACATTGAATGCATCTTGTCCTAACAGTTGTAATATATTAAACTTGTTGGATATTATTAACAGTGATGAGTTTGAATATCGAGCGAAAAATGAATTGAAATTCTAAGAGGTTCAGAATTATTCTAGCAGTCAAAATAGATATCTTATCATATAAGATTTATGAAAAGTCAGAATCGATCAAACCATACCACTCACAATCAATCAGAATCGTTTACGATTTTATGGTTTACATACAAACAAAATGAACATTGCAAAACGCTCACAATGAATCACACATGCAATGACGCACAGTTTCAGACTACAAGAAATACAACGGGACCGTACAAAAAAACTGAACTGTATTGGAACCTTGCTTTCAGATTCCGATTCAATGATTAATAATCTGCGAGAAACGCCTACTTTTTATCCTAGTACATTTAGAAACTCTTTCCTATGTCTTCCAACGTAGGTTCCAGATTTAGAGATTGTTAGATATTCAATATTCATATTAGCATTTGCAATAGGGTTTCAAACTTTTGTCTAGGTAAGTCACAAATATTTAAAAGGCCCATTTTTTATTGCACTTTGAAGATTCATATCAGGTTCCCTGAATAATTATAAAAGTTAGCCTATCATTACCGAGCACCTATCAGATTTCCTTAGTCATTGATAACTGTAGCCTTTTCGTGCCGTATATTGACTTTTAAATCAGGTCACAGAGTCAAGTCATGAACAGGTATCATGTGTTCTAGATGTGTGTATGATAGTTGAAAATAAGTGTACTAGTTGGTTGCAGGCTTTCATAAAGCCGAATGTACACCATCACCTGCTGCTCCCCGAATTCAATTATACATATGATTTGCTCTGTCTCACTTCTACTACACTTTTGCAGAAGCTTTCTAAAAATTTATTAATGCAGCAATATGTTTATGAGTTAGGAAACCGTGTGGAGTGAAGTTTAAAGAAAGGCGGAACGTTTCTTCGCATTCTGAAAGCTGAGTTGACAAAGAAATTCGTGGACTCAAAAATTGAGGTTTCATTTTGAACAAACAAACTATGTCCACACTTGTTTAAAAAATTTACATAATTGGTGATTGTGAAACACAATTAGCTTATTTCGAACAACGTTAATATTTAATTCCGATCAATAAGAAAATTGTAAGCAGATCAATCACTTTTCAGTTTCAACTTTGAACATGACAGTGAATATTGATGAAGCTCAAAATGAGTTGATGATCAAATGAGCTGAAACATAATTGAGGCCCTAGTTTGTTCTGTGCGAAGTGATTGTATTTACTTTTTATATATGTTTTAGTGGATGTTGGTGTTACTCCAGCTCTAAGGAGACGAAGGGAGAGAGCCGAAAGACAAAGAAGCTTTATCCGAGAGCAACAAGAAGCATCTACTAGCATGAGGCCATCTATCGAACTCCCGAATAATCAGGAAAGTGAGTATTTATCCTGAGAGAGTATGATTTCATACTTCAGTGCCGCAATCTTAATTTCCAACATTTATCCACCATGAGAGAGAATTCTATTCGCAACACTCACCTTGAAATTTGGGCTTTGTATGCCTCTAAACCATGTGTCCAATCAGAGAAAAAAAAATACGTATTCTTTTCGCATACCGAGCAGTCTCTCAACACGTCTCTTAACAATAAGTTATATTGGGCGAATTTGTATTTCTGCGGTTTGTTTTAGTAAAAATTGTTTTTAATACATGAAATATTACTTTATACTAATAATAAGATGTTCAAACAAATTTCTAAAACAATGTATGCTTGTTTATAGTAATTTTATCTTAGACTAGTGGTAGCAAGACGCGGTTTTTTCTTAATTTTTAAACCTGTTTTTAACTTTTCAATCGGAACTAAGAAAAAGTTAACTAAAGTTCACAAAGATAATTCTCTTAAAATTTTGTTATAATTTATAACAATACTCTTTTAAAAAAATGCTAGAAATTTCCGGGTTTTCCTAAAATTTCTAACGTTTTCTCAACATTTCACGTGAAGTGTAGTAATAATTAATTATTGTTAACATACTATTGTTTTAATAAATTTTTATTCTTGTAACTACCTTGTCTTGAAGTTATGCTACAAAGTTGAGATTTCTTCTAAAATGTCGAACTTTTGACTAAGCGCGAGGTATTATTATATTAATTATTGTAGGAAATCTTACATTACGGGTTCGTAAAGGACCTGTGAAGATGATCGCAGCTAGTCGATTTCAGATAGTCCAAAAAGTTACTGTTCACGAGGCAGGTGTTTAGTAAAACTGCCTTTTCAACTGCAACCAGCGTACCCTATTAGCTCCTAGGATCTCCAGGTTGGCCACGCGTGGACACTACCCATAGCTGTAATCACCAGAGGATAAATAGTAACCTTTTTCAGTTGCCTAACCCTCATGATTTCTCACATTAGTGGGCTATACTTCTGGACCTTGGTCGTATAACCCTCTTGGATGTTTCTGTCGAGAGAAACTATTACGTCGATAGCTTTGATGTACTGTGACCACTTATCAAATGCCACGATGTCCGGCCTATTGTAAACAACAATGTGGCCCGTAAGGATACTCCAATCACAAAACGAACGGTAGTTCTTATTTTCGAGCACAGCCACTGAGACGCGCTTGTGAAAGAGCATCCACTACTGTAGTAATTAACCTTTAAGGCTATCTGCTGGTACATGAACTTTCGAACCCTGGACTGTCGGACAATTGATTGTCCAGAGGTCGGATTCTTGGGAAAAATCTCCACGAAGCTCGTCATCCAGTTCAGCCAGATCTTTGGAATTGAGTGAAATCTGGATGTTGATATTTCTCCTCGTCCTAAAGCATCGCTCTTCCTCTATTGGATGACTCAGTGTCGCTTGTCTTTCTGAGTTGCCGGCTTTTTCTGGCTGCGTTTGAGTAGGCGCTTTGCTTATACAACCCGTTTTCCGGAGGTTTTTTTCACGGTCTCACAGAAGTTGATGCGGAAAGTGCAAGAGCTTTGGGTGTTTTTCGCACCACAGAGAATGCAGTCGCATCATGTAAACTTCTTGTTCTTATGATCTTATCAATCTTTGCTATTGACTATACCACTTCTTGTTCTCAAGATATTAAGTTTTCATATTTGAATTGTAAAGTTTCGTAAGTACGCTAACAATAATTTTTATATCTGCACGATTTCCCCAAATTGTAATCGACTATGTCAATTATTAATATTGAAATAGAAAGTATTATTACAAAATTTCTTTTAGTGCAGCGAATTTTTTGATTTTTAGCCACTAACCCCTTATTTCAACCCCTAATTTAGAAGTTGATGGTATCCTGATAATTTTTTCCTTAATTTGCATTACATTTACTACCATTTAAGGAAAAATTTGTATCGATATCACGATTTCCCTTTGAGATTCAGTCAAAAGAAAAGCAAAAGGTTATCCATTTTTCAAACATGCTCAAATTCACCCCTTACTTCAACCCCTACAATAAGCAATGTAGGCATTTTTACATATTTTCCTTTAATCCACGTAACATGAACTTTATTTAAAAAAAAAATTTGTTGAGTTGTCTCTGTTCTTTCTCGTTATATTAGATTTTAAATCAGAAAAATGCAATTTGTCCTATGGTGGGCCCTCTATCCGCGACCTGAGTACGCGTTCGGTGGCTTTGTTACAGACCCTTCGATATAATTCTTAAGGTAGCAAAACTGGAACCGAATATATATAAAACAGGTCAAACAGCCACCGCAGAGTCCCACTGGGAGCAACTGTCATCTATAAAAATGACACTTGCCCCCAGTATGACCGCAGTAAATCACATATATGGTCACGTCGCACGACCGTGAGGTAGGTGGCCACAGCGCACGACGAAATCGCAACGACAGGCCGGCGAAACCATCGTGTGTTTTGAGGACATGGAGCGACCCAAGGATTAAAGCTTTCTGCATTCATCTCGCAAGTGCCTTAGCATCTTTTTGGCACGCGGATATGGCTTTGAGGTTACAAACCAGTGATAGTTTTGCACATTCGAAGGCACTAATCGCGAGGACAGTTACTTTAACTGAATATTTAGGGTACAGTCGCTGCAGCTTCCTTTTATGTTATTGATACCTCTCCTCGTTTTCCTTTGCCTTGGCAGTGGTGTTGTAGTCGGCAGGAGCGGAGAATTCGATTACCAATATAGTTCGTTTCTCAAAGTCCTGGAAAACAATGTCAGGACTCGGGTGTGCAATGAAAACTGCTTTCCGGAAATCTTGTTTCATAAAATTTGATACTTCTCGTTTTGGACTCGTTTTGTCTGATAGCACTTGTATCCATAAGCTCGGAGTCCACAGGAACGCATAGTGAGCCGGGAGACCCGAAAGATTGGCTGAAATTGAAAACAGCGAACGATCTGGCTGCTAATGCTTACTCAGAGGTTTTCAAGGCCGCTGGTTAAGAATTTTTTGTCAACAATGCAACATTCAAGATAAAGAATTCAAAATGGTTGCAGAACTAAAGAAAAGTTGACGGATTGGGACAAAAGTGCTTAATCGGGGATTCAAGGGGTCCCTGATTACGAATTTTTGGTTAAAAATTTGAAATTCAAAATGGAGGATCCAAAATGTTGTCCAAAATTCAGAACAGAGAGCTCATGGTGTCACCATGAATAACGACCCTCTGGAAGGTGACGTTGTTCTTGTCACACGATAATTTCCTGATTTGACAGTAATTCCAGTTTTCCAAAGGAGCATGAATCTTGCTGTGCATCTCATTACGTGCAGGTGAACCTTCGAGCCATCGACGGGGTGCGCTGGTGGGCTGCTGTATCTTCGCAGACGCACCTGTTAACCAGCAGGTTCTATCGGCAGCCTGCTACACATTTTTTCGAGCCACGATGTTCTTACATTTCTCTCCATATAGGCTCAGTTCTTCGAACAATCCTGTCATTTAGTATAGCTTTGAAGACCTTATACAGCCCCTGACCTCCTAGTTCTCAATTCTTGCCATGAATTCTCTTAGCTTCTCCTTTCCCTATCTACATGCTTTCTCTTTACTTTTTCCATTCCCTTCCTTCTTTTCTCCAAGAAGCTTAAATCCTCAACATTTCAGTGTCTTTATTACCGGCAGATGCTTAGAGGCGATGTTAATACCTTCTATCATTTTATCCATTACCTTGCTTATTCGTTCTTCTACAAAATATACTCTATTGCCATATTATTATTGCAACTAAGTGACCCCTCCTATCCTTACAAGTTTAAATGAGTTTTATCCTCCCGATTTAGTTCCCTGTGCTTCAAATTTCTTCCGAAATGTCTCCAATGTATCTTTAATAGCTTCATCCCATATCACGGCAAGCCTCGATCAAGTTCAGCCCAAAAATACTTGCACATCCTGTTTCTCTCTTGTACGTGTTTCGGGGATGCCCCCCGGTTATTTTAAGCAAAGAAATAAAAAAATTGCACTATGTGTTTTTGAGAAAAAAGATTTTTCCGTTTTTAAACGGAAAAAAAAATTTCATTAAATTTTATGGAACTAGTCCTATAGTAGAGGATACGACGGGTAGTTTATTAAAAGTTGAAATCTTCTTGGTTTTACATTGCATCGAACTATTCTACAAAATTTAATACAGAGTTCTCTAAAATGCGAAAAACGTAGAATAGTTCTAGAAAATCTAAAAGTCCAGCTAATATAAAGTCTACATCGGAGAAGTCTCGAAACTATAGAGAACAGTTCTATAAAATCATGGCCGATTTTTAGCCTAAAAAAAATCTTTTTTATTATCATTATTATTATCATTATGCTTTAATATTTGTTCACATATTTAAGTACATAATTATTCACTATTACACAAACGATCACTACACAAATAATCGCACGCTATTAAAATTATTATTCGCTGTGGGTTCGAACCCCCTACCTACGCATTCGGAGCTCCTGAGAAAACCTCGCAGCTAACATAACTTGTAGTATAAAAAAAAATCTAAAATATAAGCTACAGCTGTGCAGGTCTGTTTGACAAATTTTTGTGATTTGAAAATTCTAGGTTAATGATTTCGGAAATTTGAAATTTCTTGAGTTTTATATTTATAATGTCAGTAATTTCATGATTATCATATTTCGAAAATTTAGTTTAAAATTCAGGTCATAACAAATTTCGGGATCTTCAACATTTTTTAAATTTTGGAAACTTTAAATTTCGAACAAATTTTTAATCGCAAATTCTCTTTTGGTTATAAATTCTAGTAGGTTCAAGATTAATAAGATGTTATATAGCTATATAGAATAAGTTTATATAAGTTATATGAAATTAAAGGCTTGCATTGCAAACAATTTTAAAAGTTGAATTCCCAATTCTATATTTTTTGAATCGATTAAATAAGATATGACATGGGAAAAGTTGAATCTATTTCAATTTTTTAAGTTGAAAATTAAAATCTTAAGTTTTCCAATAACCGACACATCTCTAAATGGCAAGTCCACTACCCGGGTGCACCGGAACGTGCACCAGGTCGTTCAAGACGTCATCTACGAGAACTTTTTTAGAATCTAAATTGTGTCAATAGCCAAACTAACTACCATTAAGAAAATATGAGAGAAAAAAAAAGCTTTCATATTTTTATTTCGGTCTTACGATACATTTAGAAAAAATTAAAAAAAGAAATCTAGTCAAAATTCCTTTTTATTGACGTTTCGGCCTCATCTGTGGGCCTTCATCAGAAAGAAACATCTTAGAGAATAATCGAACTCAATCATAAATGTACGTCGAAGCGAATGACAACATTTTAAAATTTTGTAAAGTTAGATCATTCTAAAGTTTTAAAAATCATTATAAAGTTTTTAAAAAAACATCAGTTTGTTAGCTGTTTCACAGCATTTTAATTAAAAAATATGAACCTTTTTTAACATATTGGGAAAGTTCCTTGGACTTCATAGTTTCCCAATACTTTTTTTACAAACTTCATAATGATTTTTAAAACTTCAGAATGATATCAGACTTCACAACATTTTAAAATTTTGTCATTCGCTTCGATGTATATTTATGATTGACTCCGGTTATTCTTTAAGATGTTTGTATCGATGAAGGCCCACAGATGGGGCCAAAACGTCAATAAAAAGGAATTTTGACTCGATTTAGTTTTTCAATTTTTTCTAAATGGATCGTAAGACCGAAACAAAAATATGAAAACTTTGTTTTCTCTCATATTTTCTTAATATAAAGAAACGATCGAAGGAAGCTTGACTTGATGATTTCTTTAGAAATCCTGAGGTTTATCTACCAAAATAACTACCAATGGTGAGTCGACGATCAGGATGCACCGGAACGTGTACCAGGTCGCTTAGCACGTATTCTACAAGAACTTTTCAAAAATTTAAATTGTGTTAATAGCCAAAATAACTAACAATGGCGAGTCGACGGTAGTTAATTTAGTGGTTGAAACAATTCAAATTTCTAAAAAGTTCTCGTAGAATAAGTGCTCAACTACCTGGTGCGCGACTCGGTGCACCCGGATCGTGGACTCAACACTTAATTATTTCGGATGTTGACACAATTTGAATTTTAAAGCAGTTCTCGTAGAATTTGTGCCAAACGACCTGGTGCACATTCCGGTGCATCCTGATCGTCGACTCACCATTGGTAGTTATTTTGGCTATTGATACAATTTAGATTCTAAAAAAGTTCTCGTAGATGTCGTCTTGAACGACCTGGTGCATGTTCCGGTGCACCCGGGTAGTGGATTTAGCATTTAGAGATGTGTCGATTATTGGCAAACTTAATATTTTAATTTTCAAGGCGTGCTAATGTTCTCTAAGACTTAAATTCTTTTTTTTTCACGCGGGAGCGATGCGGAAAAGTCGCTGCCTGCGCACAGTAGCGACTGCGCAGCTACATTTTAAAGAACTGAAGTCTATAGATCTAGATTGAAGCAGTTCACAAACACTCAATACTTCGAATAGAATTTCTATGAGATTTTTCAACATTTTTTGAATAATTTTTCTATACATTTGACTGAATTGAGGTATTTAAACCTTATAATTATCTGATTACAAACTTTCAATACCTCAATTGTGATTTCTATGGAAGTTTTCAGCATTCTTTCATGAATTTCTCTATATATTTTATCAAACTTTTTCAAATCGGAGTTCAATATAAAGTTCACAGAATTCTTGTAGAGTTATTCTAGGTTAGTTCTATATGAAATGCTGAAAGTTATATAGAATATAGAAAATTTGTTCAAGGTTCGCTCTCATCCCCGACTCTTGTAATACTTCAAGAAAGTTTAATGAACTTTTTTTTCCGTGTAGGTAATAAAAATCTCATTTTTCTCGAAAACGACGCAAAATATGAATAGCAGTCCTGTGTTCAAAATTAGTGCTCGTCCTAAAATCTATTAAATTATTCCCTTTCTGGATGTTTATCTTGTATAATTCAAGAAATTTTTCCAAAAAGATGAACAAAATCAATAAAAATCAACCAAAATTGAAAGTAGGTTGAAGAACTTCAATACATTACTTTTAAAAAGTTGGTTTTTAGTTCATTGACTGTATAAAGAACATAGTCCGTGAGCTTATTAAGGTGACTGAGCTCCAAAGTAGAGAAATTGATATTTATCTCTCAAATTAAAGAAATATAATTTCTAACGATTAAAAATCTCATTTTTCTAGAAAGCTAAGCAAAATATGAATATCGATTCATAGTTCAAAATTGTTCCCCTTCCTGAAATATATGAAAATGTACTGTATATGTACTTGATATTTCGCTTCGAATTTTTCGTTGGAATAAACATGATTGACTGCTTAGGGTACATTTTCATAGATTCCAGGAAGGGAAACAATTTTGAACTAATAATTGCTGTTCAAATTTGGCTTCGATTTCGAGCAAAATGAGATTTTGTATCATTGAAATTATACTTCTTCAATTTTGAAAACAAAAACCAATTTTTCTTCACTATAAAGCTCAGGAACCTTGATAATCTCATGGAACCTGTTCTTTACCCAATTAATGAACTGAAAACAGACATTTTTAAAAATAATGTGTCAAAGTTGTTCAACCTGAATACTATTTTAGTTGATTTTTATTGAGTTTGTCTATCTTTTTGGAAAAATTGTATGAATCATACAAGATACTCATCTGGTAAGGGTATAATTTTATAGATTTTAGAAAGGACACTAATTTTGAACTATGGACTGCTATTCATATGTTGCTTAGTTTTCACGAAAAATGAGATTTTGAATCGTTAAAAATTATATTTCTACAATTTTCGAGATGAAACCCTATTTTTTTACCTTGAAGCTCATGAACCTTAATAATCTTATGGTAAATGTTTTTGACATAGTCAATGAACTGAAAAACAGATGTTTTCAAGAATAATATGTTGAAGTTCTTTGAAACAAATGCTGTTTCATTTGATTTTCATTGATTTTGTCTATCTTTTTGGAAAAATTTGTTGAATTAAACAGAATAAATATCTGGTCAGGGCATCATTTTATAGACTTTAGGAAGGCAAACAATTTTGAACTATGAACTGCTATTCACATTTCGCGCAGTTTTGGAGAAAAATAAGATTTTTTATATTAACGGGGGGGGGGGGGGCATCCCTGAAACACGTAAAAAAGAGAAACTGCATGCGCAAGCACTTTCGGGTTTAACTTATTCGAGGCTAGCCGTGAGTTCTCTTCTCGCTTCTTGCATTGTTCACAGATAGCCCTTCATTGGCTTTATGTTCAAGCCCTTCCAGATCTTTTTATTCGCCCACGTATTACTCAGAATTATCACGTCCCAGTAACTAACAGCCTTCCAAAACCCTTTATTCTAGTTTTCTCAGCCTAGCACATGTCAGAATGCCACACTCACTCCTCTCGTTTTGTCTGTCCCGCTCCTTCTTCTTGTGCTCAATATCTTCTAACTCCTCTCTTACCCTTTTTTTATCCTCCGACTGCACCTGACATGTATATCTCCAGAACTTGGGGAACAAATAAATCCACCGAGATAGTGGCAAATTAGGCTGAGATAGCTTGAGCTCCAAAGGGGTGGGGGGGGGGGCGGCCCCCCACGGGCCCCCACCCACATTAAAAATGACAAAAAACAATCAGGTTAAATAACCTGAAGCGCCAGATGCTATTCATTTGATACAAAATTTTGCGGTTTTGCTGTCAAAAAATCCTTTATTATTTAGATCCAATTAGGCTTGTGTCGACGCTTCGGACTGGGACCAGTCCTTCTTCGAAGACTCTAAGGAGCGATACAGAGGTTAGAAACGTGTAAATGCTTTTCTTGAAAAAGCGGAAGAACAAATATAACATAGCATCCGTACTGAAAAATTCTATATAGTAGACTACGGGGGAATGTATGTGGGAACCCATATGAGAACCTTTTTTCAATTCCTGTCTCAAATCACGATGCGAAATAGGATGAGATGTATTTCGTGGGTTTTCACATGGGTTCTTTCATGAATACCGTTATGAAAACCTATGAATTGTTCCTACATGAAATTCCACATGGGATTAGAACTTTTTTTTAATGAAATATGTTTTGGAAGTTTAGGGTGCAGTGTCGGCAATTTTAAAGAATCCCGAAAGGTTCTGCGCAGCCGCAGCTTTCATAGAAAACTACTGCGCACTTCTTAAATATTAATTGCAAACCCATCCGTGTAGGAACCTTCATAAAAACCCACGATATGAACCGATATAGCTTCCCGTCCTATCTTCTTATCTCAGAGAATGAAATCCAAATAGATTGGAGTAAAGTTGAAGGTTGTTTTAAGTAATTGAATTCGTCTAAAAGAATTACATGTCGAAACTTGATATCTATGTCTGAAATAGATGAGGAGTCTATGTAGGTTACTTTCGTGAGAAACAGAGTGATTTTTGGCTATAAAAGAGCTCTTATCATGAAAATTAGTGAGAAGCATCACTTTACATTTAGATTATAATTGAAGCTTGATTCTTTTTAGTTCTTTTTATAACAGAAACATAAGCGTAACTGCTCACGAGTAGACTTTTCTGAAGTGTGTTTTTTTAAAACTGTTTCATTGACTACTGTAAGTTATGAGTTTCTTTGATAATTTTTTTAACTTGTTCTTCCAAAATTCATTTTATTAAAATAGTTGAAATTAATGTGAACATAATAAGGACAAACACGGAGAACTATGTGCCCTTGCCAGAGTATTCAGATCTTGTATGCCTGTTCGTAAATTAACTGATTTTTTATTCCAAATTATATGAATTATTTCGAGAATCTATCTCTTCATTTTACTCTTTTGTATAGCTACCCGTGCAAAAATTGCCCTACTTAGCCCCAATTGAAGTAGGGTTTAGACGAGGCCCTCTTCAGGTTTTCTATTTTTAATAAAAAAATGTTAATCAAGTGTGGCGATAATCAGGCAACCATATACAAGTATTCTGTCATTACTTATAAATATTTTCTCGCTGTTCTGGTTAAAAATGAATAAAATAATATTGAGATACAGATGGTATGTTAAGTTTTCATTTAGTGGAATTGGAGGGGTTTTCTTTTGAAAACCCTGAGTCGGGAAGTCTCCAGGAATACTTGGCAATGCCGAATTCAGAAACATAACCTATATTTTATCATAGTACCTTGCGTGCGAAATGCGAATGTCATTTTGACTTAGAGCGTACTTCAGAGATTGTATAATCTAAAAATTTATTGAATGAGTGAATATCTAAGAGACTATCGCGAAAACAACTTTATTCCTGTTTTTTTTCTTTTTTAAGAAAAAAATTCTAAGTTCCATCTTTATGTAAAATTGTAAATGTTCAGAAAGAATTACATTTTATGTCAATCTTAACCATTGTAAAATGGTCTAAAACACCTAACAACCAAACCTTGCACGAAAGTTTAAAAAAATTTGTTATTAAAAAATTGTCAAAGTTCACGATCGAATTTCGAAGTCTCGTCGTGAAACGTTTTTAATGTTCATGAAAAATTACATTTCCTGTCAATGTAGAAAGTTGTAAAGTAGTCTAAATTGCCAAAAACGAAATATTACACGAACAAAAATTGTAATCGATTGAAATTATTCATTTTAAAATTATTTTATTGATATTCCTGTTAACAGTTCATATATTTCACATTCACGTATCGTCGTATAATAACCAATATTTTATTAGAAAACAAATGTTTAGAATTTGGTGTTTTAACATTTTGCGAAACGTAGCGTATGAGGATGGCTTTTTCATAGAATTTCAACTTGTAAGTTTAGCGCAATGGTTAAGACTCCCGACTGCTAGGAGATAGATTAAGGTATAGATGTAGGTTCGATACCCCGTAGCGTTAGAAATTTCATTTGTAATATAATATTTAAAATTGTAATATATGTATTCACTCTACACAGGACCATTCATATTCAAAGTCAGAATACTCGCAATCAATTAATATTTATTTTTTAAATACCTTTTTGTCATGTCGTTAGAGTATAGCAGTAGTGGGTGCTACTAATCTGCAGTACTGGCCCAGTAATGAACTTGTTCCATTATTGGTTCAGCCAGTACTAGGTCTGTACTAACAGAGTAGTTTTCGAAAATAAAGATTTAATTTCAATTCGAACTTGGGGGAAAGAAAAATTAACCTAGGGTTAATCTAAGAAAGCCATCCAAGGGCCGGGCGAGTTTGCCCTACATGAGGCGTTTGCAAGTGCAAGCGTGACGTTCCTTGTAGGGTCCTTGTCAGCTTTCCAGACCAGGACCACACTAGAACTAGGGCAAACTGGCGAGAACCTCACCAGGACCCCATCAAAATTTCTGCACGGGTAAAATAATGGGATTGTGGAGTCAAAAGTGTGAAAAATAGTGATGGCGTATTTTCCTGAAGCTGTTTTAGTATAAAATTTGTTTAGATCTCTTTCATGCTTTCCCATTCTGAATATGAGTTCGCTTCGAGTTTGACCTATGTAAACCCATCCGCATTGATGACAAGTTAGTAGATAAACGACGTGCATGTCATGGTCTTTTTCTATTGGAGCTTTTTTCAATTTATATGGTTTCTGCATTTTATTACCAGTTCTGTAAACTATTGATAGTTTTGAGTCTTTAAAATGTGTTTAATTTTTGTGGAAAAAAATATCTGCGTATGGAACATCAATCACTTTTTTTTGGCTCGGCATCATTTTCATTCCTCTGTTGATCATTAGTGTTATTATGAACATCGAAGATATTACACAATCTTAGTCTTATTTTACAGGCTATGAGTTCTTCTGGGTATCCGTTTTGCATCAAAGTTTTTTTGACTAAAGCTAAATTATCTTCATGGATCCTTTGATCAGCTAGCTTTATGGCCCTGTCCATTTGCATCTTGCGATACCAATTTGAACTTACACGTCCGTCTTCTACCATTACCATGACGATGAAAAAGTTGATATTGTTTTCTCCATTCGACTTTTCTCAAGTAAATTTAGGATCGGAGTTGGCACTATTGAATCTGTCAAATAAATCATCTATTTTTCCCCAGGTATACAGGTGAGAATATCATCTATGTACATGAAGAAAAATAGGACATATCCTTCAGGATCTTCTCCAATATATCTTCTAAGACCAAATTAGCTATAGGCGCAGAGGTGAGAGAGCCCATGGGTACTCCGATTTTTCTCTGTCAAAACATGTATGTTCTTTAATTTGTGCCCATGGTTTTTTGTATACATTTCATTGCTTTATTTATTGATTTATTGCATTTATTATCTGGTATAGTGATATTTTCAATTTCTTCAATAAAATCACAGCGTTTTTTTTAGGAACGTGTATGTTTTGATGGGTCCAAGCGCAATCGCTTGCTCATGAATCTCAGGTACACATATATGTAACAGTGGTACGACGTGAATTTGTTCTGTAATAATTCCATAACAGTGTTACAAGGATATTTATCAAAAAAATGTTTTTTGCATTATTGCTTCACTCAGTTTATATTTTAAATATCACAATTTCAGGCACGGCCCTCCATACATATAATCACACGCTTAAGCCCTTTGAAAAGTCGCACTCGCTGGGGATTCGAACCCTACCTAAACTACCTAACTCAAATCTACCTAGCCGATGCCTTAGCCAATTGCGCCATCGAACCGCTTCAACGTTCATGACAAAATCTCGGCTATGCTTTTACGCTGAAAAAGCCAGGGTAATCTCAAGAATATATTTTTTTTTTTTTTCTAGACATTGTCCCCTATTGTCAGCGTATTCTTATCCAGTTCAAGTAACTGACTGCGCCTGACCGTCGGCACAATTCTGATCTTAGATCGTTACAGAACCGTATGCCCTTTATGTTCCATTTCTATAACGCGTGTGACATCCTAGTGACGTAACAGTTCTATCGCTCGGTTCTATATTAGTTACATTACCGAATTTCAGAACTGTTACATATCCTTACAGTAACAGCGTCACAGAACAGTGTGTCCTTCATATTCCGTTCCTGGAACACGTTTGAGATTCTAGTGACATAACAGTTTTATCACTCAGTCCTATATCAGTTACATTACGGAATTCCAGAACTGTTACATATCCTTACAGTAACAGCGTTACAGAAAAATGTGACCTTTATGTTCCGTTCTTGGAACACGTGTGACATTCTAGTGGCATAATAGTTCTATTACTCTATTCTATATTAGTTACGTCACACAATTCTGGGACTGTTACATGTCCTCATAGTATCAGCGTTACAGAACAATGTGACCTTTAGGTTCCGTTCTTGGAACACGTGTGATATTCTAATGACATAACAGCTCCATCACTCTCTTCTATATTAGTTACATCACAGAATTCTAGAACTGTTACATATCCTTACAGTAACAGCGTTACAGACAATGTGACCTGTACGTTTCTTTCTTGGAACACGTGTGACATTCTAGTGACATGACAGTTCCATCACTCTGTTCTATATTAGTTAAGTCACAGAATTCTAGAACTGTTGCATATCCTCACAGTAACAGCGTTACAGAACAATGTAACTTTTATGTTCCGCTCTTGGAACATGTGTGATATTCTAGTGGCATAACAGTTCCATCACCCTGTTATATATTAGTTACATCACAGGATTCTAGAACTGTTACACATTCTTACAGTAACAGCGTTACAGAACAGCGTGACCTTTATGTTCTGTTCTTGGAACACGTGTGACATTCTAGAGACATAACAGTTTCTATCACTCTGTTCTATATTGGTTACATCACAGAATTCTATAACTGTTAAACATCCTTACAGTAACAGCGTTACAGAACAATGTGACCCTTGTGTTTCGTCCTTGGAACACGTGTGACATTCTAGTGAAATAACAGTTCCATCACTCTTGATAATAAAGTCACGACCTTGTAGAATATGTTAAAACATAAATTTAAATGTTTAAGCTTATTAATGATGTGTAGTGGAATCAAACCAGAACGTCTGCAGCGGAGTAGAGAGATCCTTTGGTTGATAATGGTAGCCTTCTTATTGTTCAAATTAGACCATTCTCTTAATAGTGTTGCAAAATAATCTCCATAAAACCAAGAAATAGCCAGGAATAAACCCCAGACACGGGCTGTAATCTGGAATTAATTTGATTCAAAGGAAAGTGAACATCTTTGATTTCAAGATTAAGAATGTTGATAGACAACTGAAAGGATAGAGAACGTAAATGTTTTGAATTATTCTGATCATTAAAACATAAATTTGAATGTTCCATCACTCTCTTCTATATTAGTTACATTACAGAATTCTATAACTGTCACATATACTAACAGTAACAGCGTTACAGAACAACGTGACCTTTATGTTCTGTTCTTGGAACACGTGTGACATTCTAGTGACATAACAGTTCTATCACTCTGTTCTATATTAGTTACATAACAGAATGCCAGAACTGTTACGTATCCTTACAGTAACAGCGTTACAGAACAGTGTGACCTTTATGTTCTGTAATTGTTATGGCACACGATTTTAACAATCCTATATATGAATGTACCCTTTTTGTTATGTAAAATTTACAGAACGTGACCGCTGGGATTGGAGCGAATCAATGGGGCCGACCCCGATCTTAAATTTACTTTTGAAAAATCGACTGGAAATAACAATATCAACTTCCCAGCGGACACGTTCTGTAAATGTTACATAACAAGAAGGGAACATTTATACATAACATTGTTACAATCGTGTGCCATAACAATTACAGAACATAAGGGTCACACTGTTCTGTAACGCTCTTACTGTAAGGATCTGTAAAAGTTCTAGAATTCTGTGATGTAACTAATATAGAACAGGGTGATGGAA
>CAKNXH010001308.1:106917-159374 GCA_932178445.1 Andricus quercusramuli
AACAGGGTGATGGAACTGTTATGTCGCTAGAATGTCACACGTGTTCCAAGAAAGGAACATGAAGGTCACATTGTTCTGTAACAGTGTTACTGTAAGGATACGTAACAGTTCCGGAATTCTGTTATGAACGGAATATAAAGGACACACTGTTCTGTAACGATCTTAGATCAGAGTTGTGCCGACGGCCCACAGTGGGATGAAATCAAAAAACGAGGTTCAAAATAACTTGTAGCTGGCAATTCTTAACCGATTTTGGATTTTTTTCTTCGAAAAATTCAGCATTAAATTCTGAAGAGAGTTATGTGGCCTGATTTTTGAATTTTTTTTTTTTGTTCAAACTTTCATGTTAATGCAAAGAGTGAAGAAAAAGTCGATTTATTCGTTTTTTTTGTTTATCACGTTTAAAAATTTATATAAATTGTTTATAAAATTATAACAAAATATCGGATGATAATTTTCCGTCATTAAATATCACTGGCGATATAATTTGAAGAAAATTAGGAGAAAAAACGATTACTTTCTGCCTTTAAATGTCCACACTAGGCATTTGTTCATATAATTTGTTTATAAAATCAATAAAAGGTATTGGAAGATAATTGCCCAAAATTAAACGTCACTGACGACCTAATTTGAGGAGAATTAGAAGAAAAACCGATTTCTTTCTGCCTTAAAATGTACACAGTGGGAATTTGTTTATAAAATTGATAAAAAATATCGGATGATAAGTTTTCATCATCAAATATCACTGGCGATATAATTTGAGGAAAACTAAGAGAAAAACCAACTTCTTTCTTTCTTTAAATGTCCACAATAGGCATTTGTTTATAAAATTAATAAAAATATTGGTTGATAATTGTCCATCATCAAACATAAGTGGCGATATAATTTGAGAAGAATTAGGGGGAAAAAAGATTTCTTTCTGCCTTTAATTGTCCACACTAGGTATTTGTTTATAAAATTTGCTTATAAAATTAATGAAAAATATATATCGGATGCCAAATTTTTATGATTGGGTATTATTTTTTCGATGAAAGCAAGTAATTTTAACGCAAAAATGTACTTTGCAAACGAAGAATCCATAGTGTAGACTATTTTTTAAGTTAATTTGTTTATAACGATTAACTTCACAATGTCATAATTTTTTTTGCTTTCAACCACGCCCGTGCCTATAGTCTGCAAATGCTGGTAAAAGAAAACGTTTTTTAACGAAGATAAACAAAAAAAACAAAAAATCGACTTTTTATTCACTCTTAGCATTAACATATAAAAGCTTAAACAAACAAATATTCAAAAATCAGGCCACATAAATCTCTTCAAAAGTTAATGCTGAATTTTTCTTTAAAAAAAATTCAAAATCGGTCAGGAATTGCCAGCTACAAGTTATTTTGAACCTCGTTTTTTGATTTCATCCCACTGTGCGGTCGGGCGCAGTCAGTTACTTGAACTGGGTAAGAATACGCCGACAGTAGGGGACAATGTCTGAAATAAAAAAAAATAATGAATATATTCCTGAGATTACCCTGGCTTATTCAGCGAAAAACCATGGCCGAGATTTTGTCATGAACGTTCAAGCGGTTCGATAGCGCAATTGGCTAAGGCATCGGCTAGGTACATTTGATTTAGGTAGTTTAGGTAGGGTTCGAATCCCCAACGAGGGCGATTTTTCAACGGGTTTAAGCATGCGATTATATGTATAGAGGACCGTGCGTGAAATTGTGTTATTTATAATATAAACAAAGTGCAGCAATAATACAAGAAACATTTTTTTTACATAACCTTGTAACACTGTTATGAAATTGTTACAGAACGATTACAGAACAAATTTACATTGTAACACTGTTACATATGTGTTACGTCACTATAACAGAAAAATGTTCTTTTGTAACCCTGTTCCTGAATTGTTCTAAAAATACATTTTCACTTATAACGCTGTTCCAGAATTGTTACAGAACGATTACAGAACAAATTTACATCGTAACACTGTTACATATGTGTTACGGCACTATTACAGAACATGGTTATTTTGTAACACTGTTCCTAAATTGTTCTAAATATATTTTTTTACATATAACGCTGTTCCAGAATTGTTACAGATCCCTGACAGAACATGGTTCTGTAACAGCGTTATAGAACAGCTACATTCATTTGGGGACGACATTACTCAGACCATGGTCTAAGTATGTTCTAAGTATGTTACAGAACCTGTTCTTTTCTGTTCTAGAACTGTTACATCACAGTTCTATAACAGTGTCTGCTGGGTTCCTTGATGTCAAGGTAATGGTAGAAAAGAGACGTGTAATTTCAAATTTGTATACACTCTAAGAAAAACTCTATTAACAGTAAAATTACGTTCCTTTCAGAATGCATCCTTTGAAATTAAGCAGATTTCTTTTGCCCGTCAATAGAATCGTTTCACTGTTCAAATACTTATCCATTAAATGCAAAACGGAAGTAGCTTTACCGATGAACGATTTCTTTTGTCTTTGAAAAGAATTCCTTTAACTCACGAAGGAATAGTAAGGAGTAGTATCCCTGTAAGTGGGGAGTGGGACGAGCGACGTCCAATAATTCGTTAATGCTACGAATGAAAACTCGTATGCTCCCCCGTTCACATGCGCACTGGCGGTTGCCATGCCAACGATGTCAACACGCGTTTGAAGTTTCGAACTTTTGTATTGAACGAACATAAACAAACGAACATAACCTACATGTGCATCGAGATGTCAAAAGGTAACATATTGAGTGGGTATAACATGTGACTGCGAAAACAGCTCTGCGCATGTGCACTGGGGAGCATTCGAGTTTTCATTCGTAGCTAGCATTAACGAATTATTGGACGTCACTTGTCCCACCTCTGCTCACCGAACACATAGGGTGATACCAGAGATGAGGTGGGAGATTGCTCATGTAATGGAATACGGGACTCCGTCAAAATTGGGCTGCTAAAAGCGCCCCCTTGGCCGGCAGACTTAGTCCCGAGAGTTACTACGCAGTTTTCGGCATTTCTTAGACGTTGCGCGTCGGTAATTGATGAAGTTACAGATTTTTAAAAATAAGTTACCACCGAAGTTACAATGACAAGAGTTACCATGAACATAAAATGCTAACTGCATATTTATTTACCACACGAATATTAAATGTTTATTTTATCATTATTCCTATGGTTCACAATTATTAGTAAACAGTTATACCAGAGGTTGTACAATAAAGACTATATATATTTTATATATATGTTAAAAACAAATAAATGAAATTCAAAATTTAATATTGTTACATAGGTATTCATATAATAAATTATGACTTATAATTATAACATAGTATCGGCCAAGAGTTAGTTCACCTCGTTTTTGATGACTGATTAAGTTCTCCTAATTTTAATTATTACAGAGCTAACATTTTTCTCTTTAAAATGTTGAATGCTCATTCTAAAGCCATTTTTCCACAGTATCGAAACAGCTTATGAACATAAATCTGAAATGAAATCCTTATTACAGTGCAGAAGAGCTTAAATGTGTAATAAAATAGTTGGAAACAATTTGAAACATCTTATCTGTAGGCAAATCAGAATGTAACATTATCGTTTCTCTAACCGGGGATCAATTTTGTGTTCATCAATAACTTGAATTCAATTATAACTGCACTTGGCTGATTTTGTTTAAGGATCTCAATTTTACTAAAAATTATACTAATTTTTAGTAATGGTAGTGTTGCATTTTGAACTTATCTCAATTATATTTATTCTTATTGAGAGATTCGTTCAACTTGCATTTACTTTTTCCTGTTCAGTAAATTGCAACCAACAATATAAGTTGATTCCAATACTGATAGGACGTTAAAACTAGCCCTAAACATTTTATAACTAAACTTGATGATTAGATGAACAGCAATTGAGTAAGATTAATTCTTACAATAAAAATTCCCACCAAAATTTAAATCATTGTTTGACGACAAAATGAAGAATTGTAGATTCACTCGAGGGAGAGATGATTGCGTAATTTTTTAATTAATTAAATCAATTCAGAAAATACGCTTTTGTAAAAACAATTAAGTAGGATTCTCCTCCAAAATTAATTGGAAAACCAAAATTTCCTTCGCACAACGAGGTCTTTATCATATGATAAATTTCAAAGTCGTTACGAATTATTTTCCGGTTCCAGTAAAATTTCTCATTTGAATTTCAATAGTTAATGCAACCATGCACAACGAGGCCTCCACAGATATGCGGATTTCAAAGTCGTTACAATAAAGTTTGCACAAACTAAATTATCATTCTATTTTCTTCTTAAAGATAAAAGTAAGATTTACCATTAGAACTTCAATAGTTAATGCAACCATGCACAACGAGGCCTCCACAGATGTGTGGATTTCAAAGTCGTTACAATAAAGTTTGCAAAAACTAAATTATCATTCTATTTTCTTTTTAAAGATAAAAGTAAAATTTCCCATTTGAACTTCAATAGTTAATGCAACCATGCACAACGAGGCCTCCACAGACATGTGGATTTCAAAGTCGTTACAATAAAGTTTGCACAAACTAAATTATCATTCTATTTTCTTCTTAAGGATAAAAGTAAGCCATCGAATCCTCCCCTTGTTACACCTGCTTATTCACTTATGAGTCAGAGGCGTACCATTACAAATATTCGCCCGTGACTTTATACTTTCATTATAATTATGAACATAGAACAGACCGTCTCAAGAATAAAAATGAAATAAATATATATTTTGAGGGGCAATTTTTCAGAAATTTCATATTTATATGATTTACTTATTCAAAAAAAAATTTCTCTAAAAAATATTGGTCTATTTCTATTATTGTAAGAAAACTCGATGAGTAGAATGAATGGCTAAGTAGGTGTTGGCCGAAAATTACGAAAATAGAATTTGCATATTATTACAGTTAAAACTTTCAGATTGCCGAACAGAAACCTAGAAAAGTTTCAAGACATTCTTTATTTTATTATTTCACAGGCTTTTAATGAATATAAGAAAAAATGGAGTTAATTTAAAAGGTATTTAGAATTTTTACAAGTTTGCAAGAAACCCAAGAATATTTTATGAAGTTTTGTAAATCTTCTCTAGTTTTAAAATATTTATAATTTCTCCAAAGTTCTAAAATGCATAAATATCTTTTAAAATTACATTAATTTTTTCTAACATTTTTTTTTAATTTCTGAATTTAAAAAATTGCCGTAAAATCTTCCAATGTCTATATTTTGTCGGATTCTTCTCATGTATCTTTTTTTAATTTGTATAATTAAAATAATTACCTTACAATCTTCCGAATCCTTCTTGAGAATTTAAAAATATATTAAAATGTTTTGAAACATTTTTAAATATTCTCTTTAAATTAATTTCTTTAAATGAATAATCGTTTCGAATTTTCCCATGAATCTTAGGAAATAATTTTTATTTAATTAAAACCTTTCAACATTCTTGAAAAGTTAAAAAATTTTTTCTAAATCTTCAAAAGTCTACATTCTGTACTAGGCGAATATCTTTTAAAATGTTTCCAGTTTTTCTCACATTTTTTTTTAAATTTGCATAAGTTAAATATATATATATATATATATATCGCTAGAGAAATTGATCAGTATTATTTAAATGAGTAACACGCGAATTCTAGATCAATCTAAAAATCTACACTCCCTTCCCCACATTACTCCCTGCACCGAGTGAATTAACTGAATGAAATTCCAAAGAAAAATAGGCGATTTTTGTTATTGGGTTCTAGTAATTCAGTTTGCATTTATGCGAACAAACAAGAAAAAGGGAAGTTTCTTGAAAACAAGGGAAAAGAAGGAATTCTTTAAAAAAGGCTGAAGAGGGTAATATGGAAAAGGGTATGAAGTCTGTATTTATAAATACAGACTTCATACCTACTGATGCTTTAATTCCAAAATGAAATCACTAATTTTAATTTTTTCAAGCATTTCAAAGAATTGTTATTCGCATTTATATTTTCCATTTTGTGATGTCACATTCGACGTTAATCCTCCTCCTTCCTCCTGCGTCACAAATCAGAAAACCTGCTGAGCCCCCCCCCCCCCACCCGGTGTTTGTGTAAAATAGTTTTTGAGTCGCCCCTTATTTTTATTTAATAATATTTTTTTTTTATTCAACATGTTTACAATTTTTCTAGAGGATGTAAGTCGTAAGAGATAAGACGATGGTTTGAAAATATTTAATATAAAAGTACAAAATTTCCTATGTATATTTGAAAGAGATAATTCAACACGAGAGTTAATCAAGAATTACTCAAGCTTTCAAGGCGACCTCAGCTGGCCTATCCTTTCGCTCGGAGTATATACCTGATTTTCATTACCTGCAGGTTTAAATCCTAAATTCAAAGGACAAGGTACTTTGCAAAATTCGTTTCTACATAAAAGAGATACTGGTTTCTAAGATTTTCAAACCAGTTCAAAAAATCTTTTCTGAGACTTTTTTGATTGATAGTCGATGTGTCAACTAAAATAATGAATCTTCAACTCGAATAGCTGAATTTTCGACCAAATAGTTGAATTTCCAATTAAAAATAGGATATTTTTTCAACGCAAAATGCAATAGTTAAGTTTCTAGTTAAACAAATAATTTTCCCAATAACTAGTTAAATTTTCAATGAAATTGATCCATTTTGAATGATAATGATGGATCTTCAACAGGAATAGTTGTATTTTAAACGAAAAGTCGATATGTCAACTAAAATAATAAATCTTTAACTCGAATAGATGAATTTTCGACCAAATAGTTGAATTTCCAACTAAAAATAGGATATTTTTTCAACGAAAAATGGAATGGTTAAATTTTCAGTTGAAGAAATTAATTTTCAAGAAACTATTCAAATTTGCAATCAAATGGATCCATTTTGAACGAAAATGAAGAATCTTCAACAGGAATAGTTGTATTTTAAACGAAAAAGTCGATGTGTCAACTAAAATAATGAATCTTCAACTCGAATAGATGAATTTCCGACCAAGTAGTTGAATTTCCAATTAAAAATGGGATATTTTTTCAACGAAAAATGGAATAGTTAAATTTTCAGTTGAACAAATTAATTTTCCAAGAACTAGTTAAATTTTCAATGAAATTGATCCATTTTGAATGAAAATGATGAATCTTCAACAGGAATAGTTGTATTTTAAACGAAAAAGTTGATGCGTCAACTAAAATGATGTAATTAGTAACAGAAGTTGAGAAAATTCGATAGCAAAATAAATCAATACTGGAGTTTAACCCATAAATATACACTAGGGTGGTTCTTATTTATACTTGATGGATTTTTTTCTCGAATTTCTCTGCTCTCACCCCCCAGTTTTGTTCAAATGCCCAAACAAAAATCCCCAAATTTGAGAAAAATCGGTTAATATTTAGGGGTCGCGCAAAGACCATGAAATTTCTTATTGATTTAACATGGGAAAAAGTCAGCTTTTTGTAAATCTAATATTTAAACCTGATAATATGTTACAAATAATTATGTGTTTTAGTATATTGTTCAGAATTTTTCAGAGAATAAGAATCAATCATAAATTTTGAGGTTGAATAATTTTAAGCCACTCTTGTGGGTCCCCAAAGAAAACCCCATAAGTGACAAATGTGAATTTTACGTAATATTGCGGTTTATTGACTTTTTAAAAGTTTTTTTTTACATAAATAATCATTGATCAGTAATTTAAGAATACCCAGTCATTTGTTGACTAATATTCAATTGCTTAAACAATTTAATTTTGTTTAAATATTTATTATAGCCAACGGCAATACCACGCTGAAAACACCAGTTCCCGTAAGATCACTGAAGTTAAGCAGCGTTGGGCGCGGTTAGTACTTGGATGGGTGACCGTTCGGGGAATACTGCGTGGTGTTGGCCCGTCGTGGGTGTGGTGGACCCACATTGGTAGTATTTATCCACCTAGAAACACTACCCGAATCGGGTAGTGAGGCAATGAACTTTCGAGTTTGAAATGCTAATCAATTTTTTTATTTATTTTTAAATATTTATTATTAATTCTGATTCTCTGACAAATTCTGAACAATATACTAAAACAAGGAATTATTTGTAACATATTATCACGTTTAAATATTAGATTTACAAAAGGCTGACTTTTTCCCATGTTAAATCAATGGGAAACTTCATGGGCTTTGCGCGACCCCTAAATATCAACCGATTTTGCTCAAATTTGAAGCAGATTTTTTTTAGGCATTGAAACAAAACTGGGGGGTGAGAGCAGAGAAATTCGAAAAGTTAAAAATAAGGGCCACCCTAATATACACACATACACCCATAGCTAGACTCCTAAAGACTACCCGCCTATGTTTCTATTATTTACAATCTCAGGCCTGACTGTTTCAAAAGATAATTTTTCGACAGCTGCATGGGCTCTCCATTACGGGTTAAACCGTGGTCGGCACGCTCTTGACCAAGTCAGGCTAGACTGACCTGACCAACGACCTACTTTCTGATCAGGTACCTGCGAGCTTGGACAGGCCAAGCATTTCCTCAGAGGTCCTTTGTTGGGAAATGTGGACAAATTTGAAATTAAAAAATTCTTAATTTTGCAATCAGTGATTTAAAAGTAATATATTTTGAATCTACGTATTTTTCTGATGCCAAAGATCCTTTTAGGTCGAATATCTTTTGTTTTTTTATTTTTTTCGTCTCTTATGTCGGTTTTCCAAAAGGTTATTTTTTTATGTTTAATTTTGTTTTTTACGATGAAAAGAAAATCTATTTTTTCAATCTAAAGATGATCAATAACAGATCCTTTCTGGGTGCACAACCTTTGTTTATTAATTTTATTTTGTACCTTGCGCCGTATTCCAAACAATTTAATTTCTTATTTTTAATGTTTATTTCTTACGATTGAAACAAAAACAACACATCCAATCAAAAATTATTAATGACAAATTTGTAGCTGTTTTTTAGATGAGCAACTTTTGTTGATTCATTTTTTTCATAGTTTATGCTGTTTGTCCAAAACTTGAATTTTTTCATTTTCCATGTTGTTTTTTATTTTCTAATTTTCAATAAAAGAGATGAATTCTGAATCAGAAGAATAAATTTTCTACCAAGACGGTTATTTTTTCTAACAAAGAAGATTAATTTCTAATACAATTTTCTAAATTATCAAACAAATATTTGAAAGTTTGAAGGAATCTTAAACCTAATAGTTAAATTTACAAGCAATTAAATTAAGTTTCAACAAACAATAATAATTTTAGACCAAAGAAGTTTAATTTTCAAGAAGATAGAAGAATTTGCATTATTTTCAACCAAATAATTGAGATTGGAACGGAAGAAGATAAATTCTGAACCAAACATGGAATATTGAAATTTTCAGTTAAAAAAATTAATTTTCACTGAACAAAATGTAAACAAAGTATTTAAATTTAAAAAGATTTATTCTCAAATAAAATATAATTATAATATAATAAATATAATAATATATTATAATATGATATAATATAATATTATATTATATAATATAATGGTGCAATTTTTTACGAATAAAACAAAAACTACGCGTTCTATCAAAAAGTGATTTCTAACAAATTTAACCGCAAAATAGAATGTTTTGATTTTTCCTTATTTTTTGTGCGGTCAAAATTTGAATTCTAGATTTTTCAAAAAAATTCGGAAAGCTGTGGTGATAACCTTGTAGGCTGTTCAAAATGCATCGTTTTTCTTCCTCTGACATTTTTTCAAATCGTCCGTTGTTTGGCTTAAAATGTTCATTTTCGTTTGTTTTTTAGAATTTTGTAAATGATATAACTCCGGTAATTTTTCTTCATAAAAAAAATGCATGAAGATGAATTGTTCGTCTTTTTGAGTACTACTAGTTTTGAGCTTTTTGAATTTTCATCCAAAATGACTGGCTAACGAACTTGACCTTCATTTTAGTACTCTTGAAGAGTATACCGAAGCCCAATACAATATATCAATTCTTTCTAATGTTATCTTGCTAACAAACTAAAAAACCACACACACAGAGGCACATTCGTAAAAACCCTGTTTTCAGGTTCAGAGGGTTTCAAAACTTGGACATTTGACCAAAAAGGAGGGGTGGGGGGTTAAATTTCACAAAATGGAATACCTTCCCAAACAATACTTTTACAATTTGCATTAACGTTTCGACTTGTACTTTACTATAATTAAAAAAATATATTACACTTTTACCAAGAACTTTTGCTGTTATAATAAATTGAAAATTGAACAATAATTGATTTTACAGGGCAATTCTGAATCTGTTCCAAATTAAGCAAATTACATATTTCAACGTGGAAAATATAAATTTTACGATTTGAACTTTATAAACTATTCCTAATTTAAAATAATTTCAAAATAATAGGTTAACAATTAAATGCCTCTATTTAATTCCAACTCCTATTCGAATATTGTTTCAATCTAAAATATTTCATTTTTAGCCTTTTAATTTGAAATTTTTTAATTAGGATGACACATTTTAAAACATTAGCAATATCTTACTTTTCATTTACCATAAGTGATTATAAATCAAATATCAAAAACTAAAAAATTTTAAACTGAAATATTTTGAATAGGAAGGCTTGAATCGTTAACATTTGAAAGTGTTAAATTTCAACTTTGAACGTTAAAATTTGTCTATTGAACAATTATTTAAAACTGGAAAAGATTTCGAGAAATAAAAAACGAAATTTAGGTTTTTGAAGATTTCGACATACTTTTTTGTTGCAGTTTGAGAAATGGTTTTGATATCATTGTTTTTTTTTAATTCAGTAATATAATATAAGGTATTGTCTTATACATATTGAGTGTTGTAATTTTTTTTTACGTCGGACATAATTTGGCAATTTGCATGAGAATTCCAACATTCAGCAAGTTTTATATTATTGAAGATATCGTTCCTTGAACTTTTTTGTTTTAATTCAAAGTGAAAATTCGCTCAAGTTTAATTAAGAACTTTTTTCATCTTTATTGCCTTAACGAAACTATTCGTGTGACACTATGTCTTTGATTTAATTAAACGTTCTGTTAATTCAAAATAGTGGAAAAATTTTAGAAATAATTCATTTCATTTCATTGTCTTAAGTCAAGAAAATTATTTCTTGAAAAATAAAAAAATTTTTAATTTATATGTCAGAATAAAGTCAAAACCTAACTAATTAAACCTTAATTCTATGTAAAAGTGAAATTTTGAGCATCTAAATATAATTAATTATTTATATTGCTGTATTTGAGTACGGCGACGCTTTTAGATTATATGAATTCTAAGCTTGATTGTCAATTATTTAATTATACATTGTTTGAACTGAAGAAATCTTAAAACGTTAACTTCAAGCTAGCGCGTTACATTTATCTGTGATAAAAATAGGATTATTTTGAAATAATAAGGATCAGTGTGTTGTGGTATGGTAAAAAAGAATAGAAAATGGCTGTATGCCAAAATGTTGTTTGGAAATTTAGGTTTTTAGCTTGTTATTTGAAAACTGCATCCAGTTTTAGGAAAACGGGCCTGAAAATATACGTATTTTAAACTATCCTTATTTGTAGCAAAAATAAAAGTTTTCATTATTAAAATAACATTTGTATTTTTAATAAAAGCATCGTATATTCAATTTTATTATTTTTTTAAACCAAATAATATAATCATTGACACGGACAACTTTTTCCTTAAATATAGATCTATTTTTGGTTGCATAAAGCAAAATATTGTTTTATTACGAAATAATATTTTCGTTAGAGGAACAAACTATTTCTTTAATTCAAATACAAAAGATAACCAAGGAGTTTCTGCAAATGAAAGAAAATTTTATCTGGGTGAAGATAGGTATTTCTAATATGTAATTTAATTATTCAACGAAAATATAGATTTTTATCCACTCAGTTACTTAACAGGCACTGTCTAGTATTTCAAAATTTCCGTAGGATTAATTATGTGTAGTGCTACGACTGCTCTTATAGAAAATTCCGCAATAATAGACAGTTGGTTAATAGGCCTTATAAGAAAAATAAATATTAAACAGCCGTGAATCTGTTTTACGATAAAAAAAAATTGATCTGAAAGTTGATTTATGGTAATTTTTATTAATGTATTATAATTTCTTCATAGAAAAAAATTATCAGAAAAGTTAAAAAATGAATACACGAGACAACAAAAATACAAGTTTTAATTATATTTTATTATTGAGGAATATCATTCATTTAATTCTAGATGTTAATAGGCGATAAATATTTCACACTAGACAGATTTTCTTTTTTTTCTAATTAAAATAAATAAATTTAACTTTAAAATTTTCAAATACGTTGTTTACGTCTGGTTTTTATCATATCAGAGTTACCAGCTCCGACCTTCTCTATCGACTCATCAAATTGTACCCTGTTTAACCAAGGCGGCTGGCAGGTAAGCCACCTTTCATTATAGTTCTCCAAATATAACAAATAGGGGGAAAGAGGGCGCTTTTGGACCTTTAATTTTAGTTCCCGGAAAGCTAACGGGGAAAGGGTGCGTTGCGGTAAGTCAGTCGAAATCCAAATACACGGCAAGAGCAATCTCCCACCTCATCTCTGGTGATACCACTCCTTACTATTCCTTCGTGCTTTAACTATTAAAGGATTTCATCTGTTGGCTAGCAGAGAAAATGCGCCTGCGCATGAGTGAGTTTTTTCACTGCACGATTTATTAATTAATTGATAAAGTGAGTAAAAAAACGTGCGAAATAAGGTGGAAAATGAATTTCTTCAAAAAATTAGGAATCCAAGATTGTGACGCGAAAACTTTGAAAGGTACGTGTACTAAAAGAACAGTTTTTGATCCGCATAACCTCACTTTATATTGACTTTTACGCTTTTGACAATCGAAGTATAAATTTTGTTTAATGCTTTTGTCAATCAAAAGTTCGTGAGACGTTCTTTGTGAAATGATTTTTCAAAGCGTCGATTTTATACCGATTGTATATTTATATTGATTTTATATTTACATTCACCAAAGTTCGGCTTTTGTACATTTCTTGCACATAATATCATGCAATAAGTTTTCTTTCAACGTTTAAATTATTCTTTCTCTTGTTCGACAATATATTTCACTTCAAGATCAAAGGAAATCCTTTCACAGTTAAAGGATAGCATTTGAAACGACAATCCTTTAACTATGAAAGGATTTCCTGTCATGCCAATTTTGAATAGAAAATCCTTTAATAGTGAAAGGAATCTTCTGATAGTTAATAGACAGTTTTTAGAGTGTAGCAAGATAGTTCATATAACAATTTAATTTTTACTAGGAAAAATAATTTAAAATAGTTTGATATAACTTAAGTAAATTATTAATATTGACACTCAGAACTGATGCAATTTGTTTCGATAGAGAGGAAATGGCGTCGTTGCTGTCATGTGTTCGTGTGTACCACGTGACTGTAATAACCAACTTCCTCAAATATATTCCTACCTTAGTACATAACCTCAAAACTTCAAGGCCACGTAGTTCCCTTTGTTTGTTCTGGTTAGGTTAACATTAATTTCAACTTTTCGAATAAAATGGATTTTGGAAGAACAAGTTGAAAAAATTATCAGAGAAACTCATAACTTACAATAGTCATTAAACAGTTTTAAAAAATACACTTAAAAAAAATGTATTCGTGAGCAGTTACGGTCATGTTCCTGTTATAGAAAGAACTAAAAAGAACCAAACTTCAATTATAATCCGAATGTAAGGTGATGTTTCTCACTAATTTTCATAATATGAGCTCTTGTATAACCACGATTTTAAAAAAAATGCACACGTTTCTAATCTCTGCATCGCTGCTCAGATTCTTTGAAGAGGGACTGGTACCATTCTGAAACATCGACGCATGTTTAATGGGATCTAAATAATACAAAAAAAATTTCACCGCAAAGCCGTACAAGTTCTTGGTAAACAACATATTATTTTCTTTTCTTGAAGTATAAATTTATCTAATGGGATGAGAGCAAGGTGAGTATTTCTTACCTTTTGTGACATAGGCATTATATGATTTAATAGTATACTTTTCTTGAGGGGACGCCATCTGGGCACGGTCTAGTGAGCACGCGCCGCGACTTTGGGCGAGGGAAATCGGTCAAAAATACAGTTTGCACGTCAAAGCGCAGGGTGTAAATGCTAAAAAAAGTTAGGTAAATGTTTTTTTGACAACGAGGAGTGTTATCCAGTGTTCCGCGTGGATAAAAGCGGAGAAATCGATCAAAAATAGGTGAGATAATAAGTGAGGTTATGGCAGACCAGAGTAGCGTCGACAACATGGCCGGCATGAAGGGAAGCGAGCGGGAAGAGTTACAAAATTCAAATTCGGACCAACAGGATTCGAGTGCGAAGAGAGGCAGGGGCAGGCCAAAAAAGAACGAAAAGGTGGACTTAGCAGACGTTAAAAGTGGGGAAAAATTAAAATTCTTCTTGGCCGGGAACGAGTGCGGACCAGTAATTAACGGGAGTCTAAAGTCACAAGTGTTTCAGAAAAGCAAGAAAATAGTGCGCTCACCAGTGGGTAGGAGAAGTGACAGTTCATTAGAAGACAGTGCATTAGTGTCACCAAATAAAGTTATTACAACAGAAGAAGGGGACAGAAGAAATACTTGGACTGGGAATCCAGTGCAAGGTGAAGTGAAACATAAAAAGCAGCAGGCCGATTTCGAGACGAAAAAAGGCAGTTACGGGCGAACACTAAGTGAGGAAGAACACTCGAGTTATAGTTTCCCGGAGAAAGAAACTGTGATCCGCAGCAAGCTCCAAAACGCCGTAGACAAAGGTACACATTAATAGCAAGGTAGGAAATAGCAAAAGTTTAGGGGATTTATCCATGAAGGAATATACGGAGGGCAATCAGTGTAAGATAGATACCCTCATCGTTGAAAAATTTAGAAAAATCCTAGATGATAGGTGGGAAGATAAGATTAGCACAGAACTACGGGATATAGTGAAAAACTCTGAGAGAAAATTAAATGATCTGGAAGAGATTGAAGGTCAGAGCACAGCTGCATTGACAGCTCTAGCTAAATCAAGGGAGAGAGAAACGGAGTGTCGAAAGGAGAATATGATACTGAAAGATAGGATAATAGAATTGGAAACCCGTCTTGAACAACTTGAAAGACAAATATCAGGGACCATTTGTTCAAGCAACGGAATAAATGCTCTAAACACTTACAACGAGGCTAGGGAAAACAGGAATAACAGCGAAGTAGAGGAGGTGTTCAGTCACGCAGGTGATTCTAGCATGCCGGTGGAATTCGAACCTAGAAGAGATCAGCTGGAACAGCCAGAGTGGCTGAACAAGGGGGAAATAGAGTACGAAATGAGAGAAAGACAAGATAGGAAAAACTGGGTTGTCATACGAGGACTCGGAGCAAGTAGTGGAAGAAAAGCGAAGAGAAGGATACAGGATACACTATGGGGACTGATCGGAGTAGTAATCACAATCAAGGACATCAGAGTAATAGGAGGGGGTACACTGATTAAGCTATCAGACTGGGAAGAGAAAAGAAGCCTCATGGCTAATAAACACAGGCTAAGAGGAACATCTATTAGGATTGAAGATGATTTGACACGACGAGAAACCCAGGTATTGGAATGGATAGAAAGTGAGGTAGAAAGGGCACGAGAGAGTGGTGTATCAGCAAATAGAGGCTACATGAAGTGGACCATCGGGGATAATAAATATATTTGGAACGAGAAGGAGCAAAAAATAGATATCCGTCGATTTCGTGGAGGCAGTAAATATTAAAGCAGTTTCATGGAATATAGCAGGCACCAGCAATATTTGGAAGACGTGGGATTTTTGGAGCAACTACGACTTAGTGCTTTTTCAAGAGACTTGGTTAGAAGATCGCTCTTGGAAAGATTTCAAAAGTAAATTGGATTCCGACTATGTATGGTATGTAAAACCAGCGGTGAGGGATACGAAAAAAGGTAGGGCTAAGGGAGGTCACTTGTTGGGATTAGGAAAAATATGGTGTGAAGGAGTGAGGGTAAGTGAATGGAAGTATGCTTTAATATTAGAGAGTAAATCACTAGTAGCGAATGGGAAAAAGATAAAAATTATGTCATTGTATAATAATGTGGGAATTAAAAATGTACAGAAAGCCTTAGAAAGTAAGATAGAAGAAGGGCGGAGCAAGGGAGAACATCTCATTGTAGCGGGTGATTGGAATGCGAGAATAGGGGAAGAGCAGGGACTGGGAAATGTAGACGGGGAAGAGGGTATAGACGAATTAGAGGAGTTGCAAGCCAACATATTGTTTAAAGATAGAAAATCAGAGGATAAATTAGTCAATACGGAAGGAAGAAAATTATTAGAATTTTGCTATAATCAGGGACTACAAATCCTAAATGGGAGAATCAGTGGGGACAGAGGTGGCAAATGGACGCATATCTGTGGGGACGGAGGATCGGTTCTCGATTACATAGTTAATTTGGCAAACGATGAAGAATGTCCGGTCAAAGAAATCAGCGTAGAATCGCGAATAGAATCAGATCATCTTCCAGTAATATTCACTTCGGAGGTAAGGGGGCCAAATTTAAATACAGCACAAAAGAAACAGGATGGGACGGAAGTTTTAGAAAGACTTATATGGGATGAAAGCAAGGAAAAGGAATACGAGATGGAAATGGCGAAACTGTGGGAAGAAAATAGGAAGACGGAAGGGTGGTAAGAAAGATGGGAAAGATTGAAAGAATGCGTTTGGGAAGCCGCAAGAAGAGTAGGAATGACTAGTAAGATAGGCAAGAAGAAACGATTTGAAAATAAGGGTAGAGAAAAGTGGTTTGACGAAGAGTGTGCCACTCAGAGACAGGAAGTTTGGGACAGCTTAAAAAAATATTTGAAAAGTAAAGGGGAGGATGATCAGGTTAAATTAAAGGAAGAAAAAAGAAAACTAAAGGAAGTGTATGAAAGAAAAAAGAAAGAAGAAAGAGAGGGGAAGTGGAAAGAAGTAGAGAACGGTAGTAGCATGGCAGGCTTTCGGAAAGCAATAAGAAGGTTTCGAACACGAAAGAATAGGAAGAAAGGTAGGGAGATAGGGAAAGAAAGCTGGAAAAAGCATTTTGAGAATCTTTTGGGAGCAAAGAAGGATTCAGAGCTTAACCCTATGGATAGGACAAATGAAAAAGTAGCAAACAAAAAGGAAAAAGTAATAGACGTAGAACCGCGAATCAAAGAGGTAGGGAATTCCAGTAGAATAGAGGAAGGGAATCCTCTAAATAAAGAGATTTCATTTGAAGAGTTTGTAAATAGTGTGAAGAAAATGAAAAAGGGAAAAGCTCCAGGGGAGGATGGCATAATAATAGAATTTATAAGAGGGATACCAAGGATTTGGGCAGAGGAATGTCACCAAGTATTGAATGGTTTTTGGAAAACGGGGCAAATGGCAAAGGGATGGGAGAATGCAAATATAGCTTCAATATTTAAAGGAGGGGAGGAATGTGATACGGAAAACTACAGGGGGGTATCGCTACTAGACACAGGTTATAAAATTTTGGCCTCAATAATGGACGAACGTATCAGGGGGTGGCTAGAAAAAGAATGCCTCTATAAAGAAAGCCAAGCGGGGTTTAGAAAGAAAAGATCAACAAGAGACCATATCTTTGTTTTAAATTCTTTGATCAATAACAAGATTAAAAGAAAAAGTGGTAAATTATATGTAGCTTTTATAGATTTTAAAAAGGCGTTCGATATGGTAGATAGACAAATTTTATTTGAAAAACTGTATAAGATAGGAATCAAAGAAAGAATGCTGGAAATGATACGTGCAATTTACGAGGAGACTGAGAATAAAGTGATAACCGAAGAGGGGTTGACTAGCAGCTTCAGAACAGGCAGGGGGTAAGGTAGGGGTGTCCCCTGAGTCCTACTTTGTTTAATATTTTTATTGACGACATAGATGAGATTTGGGAAAGGGGAAACAGGGGAGGGTCAGTGATAGGGAAAACAAAAATTTATACCCTAAAATTCGCAGATGATCTTGCAGTGATAGCAGACTTCCCAGAGGACTTGAGGGAAATGCTGAAACTTTTGGAAGGGTATGTAAACAGGAACAATTTAGAAATAAATGCAGGGAAATAAAAAATTATGGTATTTAGAAATAGGGGAAGAAAAGAGAAAGAATATAATTGGAGCATTGTAGGGCAGAGAATTGAGGTAGTGAACAGCTACAAGTATCTAGGCTTCTGGTTCTCGTCAGTCGGGAACTACAGCAAACATATAAAAATCATGGTGGGAAAAATACAGAAAGCAACCAATGCAGCTTGGGGAGTGATGGCCAGAGCAAAAATAGGCGGTTTAAGTAGGAGACTTTATCTAATGGATATACTTGCGAAATCAGGAGGTCTGTATGGGGTCGAGATTTGGGCATGGGAGGATAGAGAGGAAATGGAGAAAGTTCAAGCTAGGTTTGCTAAAATGGCACTGGGAATTGATAAGAATACACCGGGATATATTTGGAGAACAGAAGCAAATAGAAGCAATTTGAACATAGAAGTCAAACATAGAGTTGACAGGTATGTCGCTGAGGTCCTAAGGATGGAAGAGCACAGACTACCTCGGATTTGCCTTGAGGAAGAGCTAAGGTCGATCAAAAATAACAACCCTTCTATGTGGGGTAAAAGCTTAAAAAGGGCTTTGGCAGAATTGGGAGAAGCAGAACTTTTAGATTGGGTAGGGGAAAGCGGGAGGGAAGATGAGTTCATTGAAAAACTAAAAACTGGGATTGAAGCGATGAGAGATGAGGAAATACGGAAGGATGAGGCTAGAATCGAAGATTCTTCTTATTGTAGTCTGTATAAGAGGTGGAAAATTCCAGAGGGAGGAGAAGGTTACTGGAAGATCAAGGAATTGAATTTAAAGGATAAAATTCAATGGGCAAGGTTGCGTTGTGGGAACGTGGGAAAAGCCGGAAATAAAGGGTATATAAACATAGACGGTAGATTTTGTGGGGAACAGGACAAAGATATGGAACACATATGGATATGTGATAAAGCGAAGGAACATATTGATAATCAATGGGTAACAGAAGTAGATAGATGGTTGGAAGGAATAGACGGGACATTCCTAGATCACTTATGTAAGACTATGGCGGGAAATCCGGTCCTCAGGCTCTGCAGGTATGCGACAGAATTTGAATCTAATTCCAAAGAGGTGGAATTACTTTAAAAAACTGAAAATGTAAGCTGGACCTCTCGAGGAAAGGCAGAAGAGAACGACTGAGATGTTACCGAATCAAGGTTCTTAGCTTGTAAGTTTTTTTTTAAGTTGCTAATATTTTTAAATAATAATAGAAAATAAGATGTATATAGAGAAGGGTATTTCATATATGTAAAAATCCAGAAGGATGTACATGTGAGAAAATATACAATACAATACAATACAAATAGTATACTTTTCTTCTCCTAATATGTTTATTTTGATAACATATATGAAGAATTTTTTACAACAGCTACGCTGACGTTGTCGATGTCGATAATGTCTTAGTGGCTCTCGAGGTCGGCGTCAAAATTATATCTAGTTCTTCGTATTCTCTTGAATTCGTGAATGGTGTCTATTAACATTTGGAGTGCTCATATTTGAGCACCTCAGTGCAAAAGGAAGACTCCGTTTTGTTGTGGCGTGCTCATTTGAGAGTGTACAATTCGGTTCACTCTTAAGTAAGTCTAAAACTTTAATGAATAGTGAATCAATAGAACTACCCATTATGTTAAAACATCTGTTGTCAAGTTTTTTTTACAATAATCTGTGGCTAGGCATTTTTTACATCACGTCTAAATGATGGTTCATAAATTAGTTTCATTTTAATTAGTTACCCTGGCGGACCGGCCGAACGCAAACATTACGCTACAGCGTAACGGTAAAGTAATGCTAAAGTAATGGTAAAGTAATATGGCATTATAATTAATAAAGGAAACAAAATTAATATGTAAACTGTTGCAATTATAATAAAACGTTGAAATTTACGTTCAACGGTCATGCCGAAATTGCAACAAGTTGCTTTTGCAGCATTAAAAAATAAAAAAACATAGTGACCGTCATTGCAGTCGGGCCCCTGCATATTGGCAACCCGCTAACGTGGCTTTAAGTGGGTTGCCAGTCTGCAGGGACCCGACTTGAATGACAGCCACTTCGTTTTTTTATTTTTTAACGCTGAGAAAGCAACTTGTTGCAATTACGGCATGACCATTTAATGTAAATTTTAACGTTTTATTATAATTGCAACAATTTACATATTAATTTTGTTTCCTTTATTAATTATAATGCCATATTACTTGAGCATTACTTTACCATTACTTTACCGTTACGCTGTAGCGTAATGTTTGCGTTCGGCCGGTCCGCCAGGGTATACTTCATCTTTCTTGTATTTTTATCTTGTATGGTAGGCAAATTGTAATATAAATTTTCCAAGAAAATTGAATTCTTCAAATTCGATTTATAAAGTCTGTCTAGTTCAATGAAAGAAAGCAGAAAGATTGTTTTGTGAATTTGCGAATCGGAATTTTTCATACCTGCCAGAAGACACGGGTTTGTATTTGAATTTTTGTTCATTTCCAGTCCTATATTTATGTACTATATATAGAGATGGGTCAGGTAATTATTTGACCTGAGAATGTCTTTCTTTATTATTAACTTTTTGTATTTTGAATCTTTAATCGGGAAAAAAGTCGGTCCTATCCACTAAACTATTTATCATCGAGACCTACTTTTTCGAGAATCCTTTTCCTGAAAAACGCTTTCTTTTGCAAGATGTTATGCCTTAAGGGTGTTGGTTAACTTTGACTTGTAATTTTTTTTTATAGGCACGGCACTGACTCCACATATAATTTTCCCCTAGTATTTGAGAGCGAAAAAAAGAAAACTTGTCAAATATGCGGGGTTTTGCGAGATCCTCGGATCAACGAAATTTATAGGAATAATGCCTTTTGCTAAGGGAATAACTATTTTCGCGGAAATTATGGATTTTCCGAAAGGGAGAAATCTGCTGATAGCAGAAGACAGCATTTGAACGGCGCGAACCGTTCGCAAATTTATTTTTTTACTCGCAATTCTGACATCACCGAAGTATTTCCAGGGGTTAGCCAATATTCGAAGACCCAAATCTTCATGATGGCGAACCTAAATTTCGCGAAATACGTCGCGAAATGCAGAAAAATGTGGAACAAAATTGAAATGTCCTGTGTGTGCGAGGACCATAAGACTGCATTGGTAAGCAGCAAAGCAAACTCGTCATACAGAACGGCTGTCAAATTCGCGCTCCGAATTTGCAATGCTCTGAAGTCCGCCACGCACATTGCCACTCGCGAAATCGTGGCGCAAATATTCCAAAAAGTTTTAAAGCCTGCAACTGCAAATTCACTAATTTTATAGATAAATCAATTTATGATTGTAGGTAAATTTGTAAATTTACCCAGTTTGAAATTATGATTTGAAAATTTTGCAGTTATAAATTATAAATTTATCAAGTTATCCAGCAATAAATTCCGAAACCATCAAATTTGATTTCTGAAATTTCGAAATTAGGCCCTCTGCAAATTTATTTATAAATTCCAAGTTTATCAAGTGGTCCAACTATAAATTAATTATATGAAGAAGCTTGTAACGGGGAACACAGATTGTGGTCATCTTTTGTGAGCGAAGAGGGCCTCATTTGAGATAAAAAAAGCTGAAACAAATTACTAAGATGGAAAGTGGTTTACGAGAAAACGGGTTACAAGAAATCCGCGCAAAATAACAATAGGGTTGAATTATAGAACTGAGGAGTAAGCAGTGGCAGGGTAATGTTCTAGGTTCTAGGCTACAGATTCTGCCGTCATGCGTTAGAGTCCTCGTACTCTCTTCACTTTCTTTTCTTTTCTCATTTTTTTTTCAATATATTACCGTGAATATGCATAAATGTCGTAAAAACAACAATAAAAAGTTTCAAAAATATATTTTAGGAATACAAAAATTATTATTATTGTTGACACAAAAATATTTTTATAATCTGTTGATTTTTTTATCAATCATTTCTTTTATTCATGCATAAATTTCGGGATTTCCGAAAATATAAAAACTAGTTATTTTTAAAATTATGACAATTTTTCGATGACAAATATTAATATTTTATGAATAGGGTGGATCAGCAAAGATCTTTTTGTGATAAGCCTATGGAGGGCCCTTTATCCTCCAATAAATTATCCATATAATGAAGAACATGAATAAAATCAATAAAATTAACAAAACGAATAAAACGGATAAAATGAATCCAATAAATTAAATCAATGAAATCAATGAAATCAGTGAAACCGATATAAATTTTATTCGATTGATGTTGTTTATTTTATTGATAATAAATTGATTTCATTGACTTTAGTGATTTCATTCAATTTATTGATTTTAGTGATTCATTTGATTGTATTTTAAAAAAATCGAATATTCATATTGATTTTCTTTATTCCATCACAAAATACAATGAAATAAATCAATAAAATAATAAATTGAATAAAATCACTAAAATCAGGAAAATCAAATTAAAATCAATAAAGTCAAAATTATACTGATTACGGTGATTTCATTCAATTTATTGATTTTTTTATTCATTTCATCGTTTTTTTTTAATAAAAGAAAGAAAATCGGTATGAATTTCCGATTCTTTTATTAAAAAATACAATCAAATGACTCAATGAATACTAAAATCAAATTATTATCCGTAAAATCAAAATTGCACTGAATTTAGTGATTATAGTGATTGTAATGCTTTGACTGATTTACTTTATTGATTCTATTGATTTTAATGATTTTCTTGAGTTTATTTAATTGATTTTGTTCAAGTTATTGCTTTTTTTATTGTAAATATTTAAATTTTGTATTGAAAAATACAATCAGATGAATCAATGCAATCAATAAAACGAATAAAATACTAAAATCAAATTATTATCGATAAAATCAAAATTGCACTGACTTTACTGATTGTAGTGATTTTATTCAATTTATTCATTTCCTTGATGTTATTGATTTTTTTATTTCTTATTTCCTTGATAATAATTTTTTTTTAGTGATTTGATTGATCTACTTGATTTTTTTTTGATTAACAAATAGAATGGAATGAATCAATAAAAGCAATAAATTGAATGGAATCACTGAAGTAAATAAAAGCGATTTATTATCAACAAAATCAATAAAATAAACAACATCAATGAAATCAATAAAATCCATACAATCAAAAAATCAATAAAATCCATGATCCATGAAATGAATAAAATCACTAAACTCAGTATAATTTTGAATCAATCAGACTAATTTTGACTCCGCTGTTCGTATTCGTCTAACAAAAATAAGAATATTTTCTTATCTTCAAGGTCCCTTCACAACTAGTGGGCTGCGATGTAAAAATGGTTCATCTTATGGTATAAATGCAGATTCTTCTTGCAATGAAGTATTCAGAATGAATAGCAGCGAGGATTTGACGTCGTTGATGAATGCAGCAAATAAATTAAACTCTGAAGAAAGAATTTCTTGGTACGGGACATCCCCTGATGAGAGGGGCGATTTTGACAACGAAAACCATACTGACGATGACGAAGATCATCGAGTAGCTTTGCAGTTGAATAGAGAAAGCACTGTAAAAGATCTGACACAGAAACTTGCGGCTCAGAATCTAATTCCAAGCACTCCAGTGGAGGAAAAATTTTCCAGGTAAAAAGTAGTTAATTTCCATTGTATTCTTGAGAATTCAATAGTTATTCAAGTTTGCATTCGAAATTTACAAACTGTTAAAACTTTTAATGAAATGTCTTTAATGTAATTCAGGTATACATCTGTTTTATAAATTAACCTGTATTATTTTTAATTCTTTTGAGCCCTTTCAAATTTTTTTTACTTCTTTTGAATTTTTGTGAATTCTTTAGAACTCTTGTGAATTCTATCACGTGCAGAGGATTCTACAGAATCGATTCCGTAGAACATGGAACCAGATGTTTCCACGCTACCCTAATCGCGAGTGGAGCAACATTCCAATACTGGTCTCCCTCATGAAAAATAAGTATTGGCAAGTATTGGATATAATACTTTTTCCACGAATAAGTATTGGAAATCCAATACTTTTTCGCGAAAAAAGTACTATATCCAATACTTACCAATACTTCTTTTTCATAACGGCTGGATCCAGACGAGAACGTTTACACTTTGATCTCGCGCAAATTAGACTATCTAGTCTGGGACTGGCCAGACCTTTACAACTTTTGTAAAGGCTATAATTTCTATCCAGCCCCTAGATAGACGCGTCAGACAGAAATGAATAAATATGTAGCCCATAATATATAATAAGGAAATAGCAAGTAATATGTGAAGAGTTAATAATAAATAAATAATATGTAAATGAATGAAGAATGTTTTATTTTCTTCTGCAACTCTAGTGTAAAAAACTGTAAGACAAGCAACAGAAAAAAGTTCATTGAAACAAATATTCAAATTCAAAAATAGATAAATGAAATACGTTTGATAATAATTTATTGAACGTATTAATATTTCTCAATATAGCCTATATTATATGGCCAACGGCCATACCACACTGAAAAAAACAGTTCTCGTTAGATCACTGAAGTTCAGCAGTGTTGGGCGCGGTTAGTACTTGGATGGGTGACCGTTCGGGAATACTACTAACTGCGTGCTGTTGACGTGTCGTGGGTGTGTTGAGCCCACGTTTGTAGTTATGTACTACAAGAAACTATCCACCTAGAAGCAATACCCGAATCGGGTAGTGTCACGCCTACCCCGAAAGGGAAATGACTTAATGGTATACATATACTACATATAACGCTAGATAAACAAATTCGCAGGAAATCCGCGAGAACCGAGAATCGAATCCTAACTGCGTAAGTACATATTGACACGTGGTTTTTCATACCACTCCCTAAATCTTTAAATCCGATGCATTTTTAACATCCAAATTCTAAAAATACTAGCTTTCAACAAATACTTGATCAAGCACAGACTAGGGGTCACTTTTTATCAGTTAAATGAAACATTTGACCTTCTCGAAATGTTTTCTTGTCTGTTTTTCACTAGGCGCTCTCAGGACAGACTGACCCTGCTGTCAAGCAAAAGTCACTCACAGAACATCACAACAAATTACGACTTGGTAGTCGTGAATCAAGTATCACCTTCTACGACACTGGACTTTCTTACACTTCAAGGGGGGAAGAAGAACACTCACTCAATACATGTGGTGGCGTATAAACGTTGCCACCCGCGAATTGTCACACGGCAATACTATACGTTATTGACTTACGCACACTGCCGCACGTGTGTGCCTAGTGGACGTGTTTGGATGACTGTATGTAAATTATAATACATAAAATGTGCGCTCTACCCTCTAGAGTACCGCATATTAAAATAAGCACCGATAATCAAGCCCCAAACCGTTGAAGTATATAAACTGATATGCGAACCACTGGATAACTGCATATAACAATTTATTTCTGACTAAAAACGGGCATGACTCTTTCGCCAAAGATACTATAATTGTTACTTATAACTGTGCATGTTCCAAAGGTTCATGTGCAATCTGTGCACGTATACAGATGGTACAATATTGTTATCTCTAACGAAACAAGCAGCTACAAGACTCTAGACACTATAGTCTTATTCCTGGTGAGAAAACAAATAATATAAGAACTAAAAGATGCTTCTGTGTTTCAACAAAAATGGAAGGGAGGGGAAAGGCCGTCATGGATTTTGTCGACAATCCAGAAAATAAATCT
This sequence comes from Andricus quercusramuli, assembly GCA_932178445.1. Classification (NCBI taxonomy): domain Eukaryota; kingdom Metazoa; phylum Arthropoda; class Insecta; order Hymenoptera; family Cynipidae; genus Andricus; species Andricus quercusramuli. The sequence continues at coordinate 132,636 of CAKNXH010001308.1, forward strand.
GCCGTCTGACGGCACAATCGGAGCATGTTGGATATGGGATTAAGTGGACCAATCGCACCCTTTGTTTGAAAACAGTTTTTGGACTTAGCGAGCCGGGTTGATCTGGTTTTGGCTTTGTGCATTCCTCGGTCCTTTTGAGGGAACGCAAATCATTGTTCGTGATGGGTGCGTTAGTTCAGCGGTGGGACAGCTGGCGGGCTGCCTTATGGCTGGCGGGTTTTTTGATAGGACACAGACCACTCAACTTAGGCGATGAGCTGTGGGAGCATCTGTAGAACTCTGGAAGGCCCAGCCAGGCTTTCCTTGGTCACTCCTCGTCCGACGACTTCCTTCAACTGGACTTGCCTCTTCTTAAGCAGTTGGTGGAAGGGAACCTTCCTTCGCGTTAAGGGAACTTTCTTGCTCATCAATAGCTGGGACAAATTGGTCTAATGTTTGAGAAAACGTTTACTGAGGACTAATCTTCTTACTCAAACAAGCGTTTGCGGACCTGGTTCCTCCTGGGAGAGATATCCTCCCTCGTGGCCCTCCTCCATTGATGAAGACTGAAGCTCTAGCCACGTTGGACCCGACTCTGAAGGATCAGATCGGGTTGTGGTTCTTCCGTATGAGAGGAATCGCCCTCTACTACTTCTGGTCAGCAGCCAGAAACTCCTCATCGATGGCTCTCCAGGCGTCTTTCGGTAGTGCGCTAATGCTGTAGGCTCTCTTGACACGCATCGCGTTAATGAGCTGTCCTTACGGGATTATGTTGCTTCCTTTTCGGCATCTACTTTGTCTAAAGAACCTGAACTGCCTTTTCAGTGGCGACGATCTTCCCATTTATGACCTCCCTTATCTGGGGTTGAGTGCATAGGGCCGTTGGTAGGGATTTTTTTACTTATATTGATCCTTTGTGGATTTCGCTGCGTTTGATGAGTCTTACAGCAATCGAGCGTGGGGAGTTGACCCAAATTGAGAACTTTTCTATCTTGTTTTATTTACATCGGAGAAGTTCAAAAGAAAAAGCTTGTAATCACTATCTCGTACAAGTGCCATTTTCTCTAAACGCTAGGAATTTATGAAACGCTCCTCTTTCTTTACCAACGCATCAATTACATTTTGATTAAACGGGCACCAGACATGTGCTGCGTATTTGAGCTTTAATCTGACATAGGCATTGAAAGCATTGTTGATTGCTAAGTCTATTAAAAGATTGTTCAAATGAGTGTTAAGTATCGGATATCATCAAAATAGTTGGCCTGACTCATGTTAATGTGCCTTGTGAAAATTGGTTGGCACGGATGATTCTCAGATAAACTCAATGCACCAGAGGATGATGCTTGAAGATCTAGAAAACACCATTCAACGGAAAATCATTTGACTTTGCCTGGAGGGGTCTTCAAAACTTTTTCTCAATCTTATATTTATGGAGATTGAAAAACTTCCTTTCTCGAGGAAGTCGAAAAATTTCCTAAAATCTGTTTGTTCATAATTAATTTACACTGTGTAATTAACCCTGAACACGCCAAGTGAAGATAATTGAAAATTTTATAAATTTGAAAAAGTTTTATATCGAAATTTGTAAGTTAAAAATTTCTTGCTATTTGCTGTTGTTTGGTTTTCAGTAGTGCCGATCTGATCTCAATTGGTTCGTGTCGGGCTTCAGCTTTTCGGAAAGCTCAGAAGTTTTCAAGTACTTGAAACTTTTATATACTGCAACAGTTGCGAGCTTTTTGAAAGCTTTGGTTTATTAAAAGATTTCGGATACAAAATTTCGAATTTTCTTATGAATTTGCTAATGAACCACTACCAAAGGCTCTTAGAGTAATTTTCTAGAAGTAGGTTCAATGTTTTTGGTCAATTTCTTTTATTTTCCGTTGCTATCAATAGTTTGTTGACAGAACAAACTAACGCTCAAATATAACCAACTGAGGATTGTAATCAAGTATGTGATTTCATTGATTTGAAAGACTTATTTTTTGCATTACTCTGGAAACTGGGGTTTTAAATTATTTTAACAATTTATACTCTTTAATCAACTCAAACCAAGACCGGACCAGAAAACCCTCTCCATATAACAAAAAAAATGTTCGTAAACAGTTTTGAAACGGCAGCGGGTGGTGAGGAGGCCAATCTCACTTCGACGGTTGGGCTATCATTTTTCTGCATACGCAAGGTAACTTCGTCCTCGCAAAAATGTTAATTGCTAGATATTTTTTATTCGAGTTTAAATTTTCAGTTTAGGTCAAATTATCCCAGGTAGGTCACCATACATAGAAAGTAGTTCTTTTTTTGCTGTAAAACGACTTTTTCAATAGCCATTATGTTTTCTACCCCAGCTATAATGCTTCTAGGGGGGGGGGGGGGGGTACTCCAGAGCGCAGCGTGTTTTTGTACGAACGATGGGGGGGGGGAGTTGAAGTTGCGACAGCTGCTGTCCCTTGCGCGACTGGCGCGGTTCCTCGTACGAGAGGGAGAGAGAAAGAAGCAGTAGTGTGATCTGAGGCAGGTATCTGGGCCTGGGCGGCGACACGTTCTCTGGCGCATTCTGCTAGCCAGGCGTCGAAGGCCCGCATGTCCCGGGGAACGTCCCGTTGGCTGGTTGGTGGCGGAAGATAGACTCTTTTTATCTCGCCCTTCATGAGCTTCCATCAGGTGGTTAGCCCGTCCATACGTGGGGAACAACGCGTTCGCGACCGTACGGTGAGTGCACCGATTTATGTCTACGCACCTGCGGACCGTCGCCGTTATACAATAATCAATATGATCTTGCGGAGCGTCGCAGCTAAACAAGAATCTATACGTCCTTGCGGACCGTCGTGGTTACACAATACTTTACGTGCTTGCGGACCGTCGTCGTTTCCGGCTAAATTACTGACCCGAGAAGCGGTCGAGTAAGTTCCGACGGGAAGCGTCGGGAACCTGAGGCCGGCTGTTCCTGGGCGGTGACCCGAGCAGGGATGGGGAGAAAAGCTCTGGTGTCCTGTCGGCACACAGCAGGAGGACTTCTGGGTCTGGCATTTCCTCCTCAGCTCAAGGAACCGGCGTATTGCGTCCCTGAGGGGTACCCGGTGGTGACGGGGTACGTTCAGGGCGAGCGGGTGAACCGGTAGGCTCACAAGCTGCGCAGGGCGATCCAGGTGTGTCCGGGACCCGGAAACTAATGAAGCTCGCTGGGGGAGGCAGTCCCTCCGTCGGCGGTACACACAATGCCCGCGGTCTTGCTGGTAGTTCCTCCGTCGGTGGGACGCGTAGCGCTCGCGGCTTCGACTCAGGATCGCGGCAGTCGACCACCGCCGTATGTTCCCGCTTGACAACTTCCAAAGGTGGGAAGGTGTATCGGGGTCCTTCTATGAACCGGGGCACCCGCCACGTCAAGGGTTCCGCCCGCTTCACACGCGGGCGACGCTGACGAGTGTCCTTGGCCTCGGCGTGACCACGTCGAATGGCAAGCAGCTGCCACTCACCCTCCCGGAATAGTGCCGGGGCCTCAGGGTCGTAACCCTGAGGGGCGGTGCAGTCTGCTGGCGTGGCAGCACGCTGATATTCGGCGGCCCGCCGCTTCCTCCTGAGCCGTGCGCTGAGAGTCTTCCTGGTGGCGACGCGCCTCAGCTCGTTCGGCGGCGAGTCGATGTTCTTCTCGTCGGTGGCGCGCCTCGGCCTGTGCGGCGGCGCGCTGGTATTCTTCCTGTCGTCGCGCCTCGGCTCGTTCGGCGCGTCGGAACTCCTCGTTTTGTGGCGCCGCTACTACTTCGGCGGCGCGGAGGGCTCCTTCCCGGTGCTGATGTCGCGCCACTTCTCGCTCGGCGGCGCACCTCGATGTAGCGGCCCTCCTGACTGTCGATGTCGGCGTCCTGTCACCCACGTTCCTCGTTCCCGCGTTGGCGGCGCGCCTCCTAACCCGGGTGGCGGCGGCGCTCCACTTGCTGACGTCCTCCTCGGTGACGGATGCCCCGAGCTGCCCGCAGAAGGCAGCGGCGTCGGGTTCGGGAAATGGGGGAAGTGCCGCGAGAACCTCTAGGCATGGATTTCTTAAGTTCAGACGAACTTTCTCAAATTCCCGTAAATAAACACAGGGGCGAGCACGGGGCTCGCTAGGTTCCCAAATAATTGAGTGGAAATAAAATATCGTCCGTGCTTGTGCCACGGAAGGTATTTTATTCCGTAAATATGATTCAATTATTCGCGAAAAGCACCTGTGAATTACTTCTTTGATGATGAATCCTGGCTGTCGAGGCTGAGCGTCCTGGAAGAGTGAGAAGTGACCGACCTGTCACTGAAGCGGCGGCTTGTGGGATCTCGTTGCTGATCGTAGGAGATTTCACCGTGATGTCAGAAGCGGATCGACACTCAGAATCACTACCGAAACCGAACTTTTTAAAGCTAAACGAAAACTGAAACTCGAAGTGAACTAGGAGTTGGAATGAAGAGAAGCGTTTTGGTGAAAGGTTTTTTTTTATTGTCTATACCGAAAAGTGGAGGGAAGAGCGGTACTCTCACCTCCGTTGCGTTCGAACATTAACTGTCATTTCTGGCACTCCCTGGCTCTTGCTAGCCTCCGCGCGGAGCTGCCTGTGGCGGAGGGGGACAGCTTCGAGCCCGCCGATTGGCTAGGATCTGGCAACGGAGTCGTAACCAAGCGGTGGGGATCGCCAGCCAGGCCCTGCGGCCTCGCGTCTCCGCGCGTCGACTCTACTCTAATTTAAAATCAACTGTTTATCTAAATGTTTTAAGTGATAATTAAAAATATTAAAAATTAATGTAAAATTCTGAAAATTCAAAAATAGTCTTATATCTATCCCAACTTCAATTGGCCGAAGGAATTTTGAAGCTAGGGCGAACAGAACGGTAGTTCGGTTTTTTAGACCATTTTTTATTATAAATTAATTAGAAGAATGGTTAAAATATGGTAATTTACAATGAGCCCGACTTACCGTTATGTTCCGATTACTATAATAATTATCTACTCTAAGGAAAACATGATTCTTAATCTAAATTTCTTAGTTGAGATAAAATAGAATAAAATAGCTTATTTTTGATTGATGTACGTGTAGACATGGATACATGTGTACATGTACATCAATCGTATGTTTGTTAATTTCTACTTGTCCAGAGGGGAGTTTGTTTAAAACGCGGTTTCATTATGATCGATTAAAATGGGGTCTTTGAATTATCTGAATGGTAATTATTTTATGGTAATAAGGATATTACTATTCTCCTTGATCTGTCGGTAATTTTTATGTTATTGCGACGAACAATTCTCAAGTTAAACAACTTGAAAATTGTTTGTTGAATACGCGGTTGAGCTCCCCGGCTGTACGGCCTGTACGTCAGAAAAGGAAGGATAGAGAGAGGGAGAGAGGGAGGAATAGAATAGGAAGGAAGCGCGAGTGGGTTGAGAGGTAGACGCAGGCGTACGTGACTTGGCTCGTCCTTAGATTTTGTAAACACGGCCTGGAGCACGTGTTGGCAGGCTGTCGCCACTTCGACCGGGAAAATTTTCCGGCCATTACCGGCCCATCAAGGACAATACGAAAGGGCTCTAACAAAAGGAGGGTAGGCAAACTCGTCGTTTCGAATCTCGGGAATCAGAAATTTGTCACGTAGGACCTTCACTCAAGTTTTCCTATAGAAAACTTGAGTGAAAGATCACGTAGACCAAGTGCTTAGATTTCCGAGGTTCTCAATTTGTATTTTTGACATACAACAATTATGTCCCATAAATTTCCCCTTGGTTTTAGTTGCATACAAAATTTGTTTAAATAAGTTGTTAGCAATGAAAATTTAATGTGACAGCTTAATTCACATTTTCCTCGTCAACGGCTTAGCGGATTTAGTAATTCTTAAGTCGAAATTTTTGTTTGAAAACGTACATTCCCAAAATTTATCTTCCGAATATAAAAACATTCAATTCGCTGAAAGAAATATTAATTGATAACAAATAAATTAAACTTTTTTTGTTTAAAAATTGCTGTTTGAAAACGTATATTACAGAAATCTTTCTTTCGAATAGAAAGACATTCAAATTGTTCAAAAAAATATCAATGGTTTATAAACAAATTGAAACTACTTTTAAAAATATTAAATACTACTCCTTTAAACAGACTGACTGAAGAAATATTTTGGAATCCATATTTATAAATAAATTTCAATGTAAGAATCATCAAAATCCGTTTAGCCGTTCACGAGAAAAAAGCTGATCATGTTGTGACATCGAATTTTCATCGTTAATAATTTTTCAAAGAGATTTTGTTTGTGACCAAAAAACCGAGATATTTTTCGACATATAAGGGATATTAAAAGATTCATTTTGCAGCGAAAAAATTTTGTTTGATTCATGGTGGCCTACTGGAGACACTTTGACCTAAACTAAAAATTCAGAATCGAATAAAAAAAAAACTGGTGCACAGAAAATTCTGATGAATGCAGGTTATGACTATGCGAGATCAATACTTCAATACTATATAGGTCGCTTTTTTGGTTCCGCTCACTTTTTTTGTGTTTGCATGTGTTATTAATTACGCAGACTTGCATAGTTAGATTAGTCTTTTAGTTAGGTAGCCTGTGTAAGTGGTCGTGTAAACTTGACAAATGATCGTTTTAAGTTAGACGTGGACAGTTGGGATTGTCTTATTTGTGCACGTGCACAATTTAGAGATTACCGTCTGTACCTATGCATAGTTGGGAGTGTACCGTATGTGGTGGATGCCCTCTATACACGTTGAAATTTCAACTTGTAGAGTTGTGACTAATAACAATTCATATGATATAGGATTTGATAAATAATTTCAATTAATTTTTCCCGAAATCAAAAGTTTATTAAAGGGCATTTAACGGGGAATTGCATAAACTTTTCGCCGATTTTTTAACGAAGTTTATCGCTCAATTTAAAAAGAGTAATCACATGTTTAATTCATCAGTTAAGTTCAGTACCGCTGGTGCTAGCCATGTAGCTAATTTCGTACCGTAGTTTATGTTGAACCGCAGTACTATGGGGCGGGACACAACAAACCAGCCTATCTATGATAATAAAAACAATAATAATCAGCTGAAGTGAACTTGACGTAAGTTGAATTATTCTCAATTTACTTGACATGTTTTCGATTCACTTCGTTTATTTTGAATTTTTTAAATACTCTAAATACTTTAAAATTCCCTTGGATTAGTTTGAGTTCCTTCTGATTTTTTTATTCAGGTGCACAACAAAATTGCTATCTCTTAATTTCTCGAACTACTGTGGAATCTCTTGTTTTTTGTTCCAGGAAAGGGGATATGAGTGGTTTAATTTCAAAGGCTAAGGAAGGCCTTTCTAAGTCTAAGTCGAAAGCAGAGATTGTCAGATCGCCCACGGACGAGAACTTACCTAAGATAGCAGAAGTAAAAAAATCAGAGAACGAGCTTCATTGGGAGGAATTGATAAGCAAACTGAAAAGACCGCTTTATCTCTGTGATCTAGACTTTACGGATCTGAATACAGATGATGAGATTGATGTCCTTGGACCTGTAAATGCAACAAAAGGCATGCCTCCGCCCCCGCCACCGATGGGTCTACCCTCAACCAGTTACCGATCTCCACCTCCGCCACCCCCAGGAGCTCGAACACCACCACCCCTTTACGGCGGTCCGCAACCAATGGTCAGTGTTAATCTGAAATCATGTCGAACTCATACTACAGAATCTAGTAATATGCCAAAAAGTCCACCGCCTATTTTAATTAATAAGAACAAAAAAACGGTGAAGCTCTTCTGGAAGGAAGTCAGAGATGATCCTATTATTATATCAAGGCTGGATCAAAATAAAATGATATGGGATGAACTGTCACCAATTCTAGTCGACACCCAAAAACTGGAACACCTATTTGAAAGCAGAGCAAAAGACTCGATCACTAAGGTAAGCAAATTTATCTTGTACTCTGCCATTGCATTGTCAAAGTTTGTAGAATCAAAACGCGAACGCAATCAACGTATTAGTGAATGGGCCTCATGAATCATAGCCAATTAGGCATTTCTGTTGATATGGGAATAATGCTGCTATCCTATAAAAAATATAGTTAGATTAAGAAAGCTGCTGGAAATCGATGTTATTTGTCTAAGTGATATAATTCATAAAAATATAATGCTAAAGATTGTAAAAATGACACACTGCAGACCAAAAGAATACATTTGTTGGATCCTTCATTCCAATTCATCGACGTTTCAAAAACACATAGTTTTCCTCTTGAAGATGAAGTTATTGAAAAGAGAGGTTTATAAACATCATCATCAAGTATAAAACAGTTCCTGATTCTTCTTCTCCCATTTTTCTATAAAAAAGTGAGCTTAAGAAATGTAATTGATGTATTTACCTTTAGGTTATCTTTCTTCCAGGTTACATTTTTACATTCTCATCAGAGAAGGTATTAGATTTGTGTAAAATTTGACCCCTCCCCCCCCCCCCGTTTTTGTCAAATGTCCACGTTTTGAGACCTTCTGAACCCAAAAAACAGGTTTTCGTAAATGTGTCTGTCTGTATGTATGTATGTGGGTATGTGGGTGTGTATGTATGTAGATTTTTAGTCTGTTAGCACGATAACTTTCGACAGAATTCACAGATTGGTTCAGGCTCTGGTATACTCTACAAGTGTCCTAAAATGAAGGTTAACTTCGTTAGCCAGCCATTTTGGATAAAAATTAAAAAATTGAGATCATTTTGAAAATTTTTGAGACCACTTTTTTCAAAATTTAAAAATTAATCCAAAAGAAGAAACGAAAATTAACATCTTCAACCAAACAAATTAGATACGAACAAAAGTGAAGGCAAGAAAAATGTTTCTTTTTATACGCCCTACAAGATCGTCATAACGACTTTTTGAATTTTCTTGAAAAATCGAAAATTCACATTTTCATTGCACAAAAAATAATCAAAAATCCAAAAATTCAATTTTACGATCAAACTATGCGAATTACGGCAAATGATGATCCAAAAAAATTTGTGCGTAAAAAAAAGATCTGAAAATTTGTTATTGGTCACGGTTATATGGAAATATACGCTGAAGTAATGGAATTCCCTTCTTCATTTGATATTAAATACAAATTTAATCATTTCTATCTGAAGAACATACCCGGTAAGAAGAGAAGAATTAAAAAAAATTAATACTTTCATATTTAAACGTAAGAGTGAGTATCATTTAATTTTTTTGAATGTGCTAATTTTCCATCGGGAAAACTGCCCAACGAAAGAATAGATTTATCTCTGAAACCAATTCTTTTATATTCCCTTAACGAATGCCACTTATGTTGTATTCCATATAGGCGAACATATCTCTCATGGTTATTTTCAATTCCATACTTACATGCTGTATTTTGGATTAATTCAATTCTTTCTAATCCGTCCACAAAATGCGTGCACTTATATGATTTCTATTCCTCCGTGTGCAACGTAACTTTGGAAATTTCAATTTTTTTGTCATGGTCATTTTTAGTTCCATACTTATATGCTTTATTTTTGATTATTTTAATTCCTTCTAATTGCAAGTTGGCTACTAAACATCTTCTCTCCCCTCCTAACCCTAAAAACGGTTTCAGATGTTTATAGAAGTCAAGTTGCAAAAATTTAACCTAAATCAAAAATCCAAAGACAAACCAAAAAAATAGTAAGCAGAATTTTTCAAAAATTTTGATTTCGCCTATACTGGATAGATCGTTTTTTGAGCTCCGTATTCATTTTTTGTGGCTGTGTTATCCATGCAAATTCGCACAGCAGTAGTGCATCCTACTGCTGTGCGAATTATGTCTTTGAATTGATCTCGGTCGGACTGATATGTAACTTACGTATTGTTTATATAATGTTATTTATTATATCATTTGAACATGATAATCTTTTATATTTTTAAAGTTAATAAAATAGGTTTCTGTTAAATAGATTAATAAAAAAAGGTTCATATAATTTACCCAAATTTTTTTTTGACCCGTAATTTATAAATGTAATAAAATATTTATTTATTAAAAAAATGAATTTATTTCAATTCACAGTTTTGCCTTAAAAGTGATATTATTTTATTCCTTTCTATTCTTTCTTTTACATTTCTCCACTTTCTAATTCCTCCCAATACGCTTCCATTAAATTTTTCTGAGTCGATTAAAAGGAATAGGTTTTGCTTTTTTTTTTCTACTCGTTGGTGGAACTTTCGATGAAAGAAAATTCACGTATTAATGGGAATTCAGATTCTGAATTTTTTTGAATTCCTCTCTTCTTACCGGGTAGAACATAACATATAGTCGTTGCGAAACACGACTACCAAATATCGAGCGCGAAGCGCGAGTGTCTTGATGGTAATGTGTTCCTTAAGGTCGAGAGAACCTTAAGTAAATTAGTTCTTCTTTTTATGTAAAACTGACGTAATTAAACCAAAAGCAAGTCATGACGATGAAGTTTACTAAGAGAGTATTAGCTCGCAAAGCGCGCAATAGCGAGCATACGAAGTGCGAAAACCTAGAGAAACCAAGCTTAAAGCGTCAGGCAAATGTGTCCGAGCGCGTAGTGCGAGGTGAACACATTATCGAGCGCGAAGCGCGAGAGCTAACAGGTGCGCGCCCTAGGTGCGCTCAAGAATTTGGAACTGTTTCATACTTGATGATGGCGTTTATAAACTTCTCTCTCCAGTAACTTTATCCTGATGAGAAAAACTATGTGTTTTCAAAACGTCGATGAATTGAAATGAAGAATCCAACAAATTAATTCTTTTGGTCTGAAGTACGTCATTTTTACCGTCTATAACATTCTATTTTATGGAAAAATATAGTAAATAACATTATCATCAGGGGTTATTTTCCCGTGCATGTCTCTCGAAAAATATTCTACGTGAATAATATCGCTTAATACGTTCTTTCGTTGGACAGCAGAATAAAACAATTCATCACCGGGGTCAGGGAAGCAAATATTTCCAGGAATTGGAATTCGCATGTGCCAAGGAGCTAAGGATAGAAGGGAGGTGGGGGGGGGGGGGTATCAGATAAAGAAAATCAACGAGAACTTAGAACGTGCGCTACTGGACTTTCTGGACACAGAAAAATCACGAAAGCCTACCTGGCATTGGTGGACCAGCGTAACCAACAGGTATTGTCATCGTACCTGATTTGATAACTGTCTATTATATGTGACGTGCGCCGAAGAAATGGGGCTTACTCTAAAAAAACGAAATCCAGGTTTTTCACCTTTCGATAGTTTTTGAGTTGCTCTTTTTAATGAAACCATAAAAAAATCCGAGCGTTCTTATTGCTAATAATTGAGTTTTTGAGTACCCGAAAAATCAGGCTTTCGCTCGACATCGCGTGGAACACCTCCCACCAATCACCACTACATCTCCGCGCCTCATCTATACCATGTCCGTGAGCCGTGTCTACGACCTATCTCTTTCCTCGTGAGAATTTAGTGGTATAGAGGAGTCAACTAAGGTTTATACCTATGAACCCGGGCACTCTCCACCGATTTTGATGAAACCTTTTGCATTGTGTTGCGAAATATGTCTATTAAAAAGTTAAACAAAAAAATTTGTACGCGAATTTCAGAATCCATTTTTTTTTTTTTAAATTTTCCAAAATCGATTAAAAACTTGAATAACTTGAATAAATGAAGTCCTAGAGCAACGAAAACACTGTATATATATATATATCTTGGGATTTCTAATTATGAATTTTAGGGGAAAAAAATTCAAAATGGCGGACCAAAAATTTTTACATTTATAAACTTTAAAAAAAAAATTATAATAAATGAATAATATTGAGCATGCATATTCCTTAAGGTATAAGAAGTTGATGAAAAATAATTTTGACCTGGGGGGAAGGGTGAAAACACCCTTAAATCGTGGAAAATACCCCCAAAAAATGGATTTTTATGATTATTTTGAAAATGGTGCATCGGTGAAAATCGAATTTTTCTAGACAACTTGTGCATAAAATATGCAGACGAAATAATCGTATTCACATTTCTTTTGTCGGCCATATTTTCCGAGATATTCACCCTGGAAGTAGGGGGTGAGTTGTACCGCGCGGGCCGTACGCTTCTTTCATAGCTTATATCTCGAAATGGGGTCGTTTCTGTATAAAAGTGTATGTTACTGAAATTATGCAGAATTTCCCGCTCTATCTTTTAGGTTCAATGCATTGTTATCGAAAATCTATCTCATTTGGAGATATGAGCTACAACAGGAGCGTGAGACCCGTGCTGTCAATCTCACCCCCTACTCCCAGGGTGTATATCTCGGAAAATATGGCCGACAAAGGAAAAGTGAATATAATTATTTCGTTTGCATATTTTATGCACAAGTTGTCTAGAAAAATTCGATTTTCACCGATGCACCATTTTCAAAATAATCATAAAAAACCATTTTTTGGGGGTATTTTCCACGATTTAAGGGTGTTTTCACCATTCCCCCCGGGACAAAATTATTTTTCATCAACCTCTTATACCTTAAGGAATATGCATGCTCAATATTATTCATTTATTATAATTTTTTTTTTAAAGTTTATAAATGTTAAAAAATTTTGGTCGTCCATTTTGAATTTTTTTCCGCTGAAATTCATAATTAGCAACCCCAAGATATATATATATATATATATATATACAGTGTTTTCGTTGCTCTATGACTTTATTTATTCAAGTTATTCAAGTTTTTAATCGATTTTGGAAAATTTAAACAAAAAAAATGGATTCTGAAATTCGCGTACAAATTTTTTTGTTTAACTTTTTAACAGACATATTTGGCAACACAATGCAAAAGGTTTCATCAAAATCGGTGGAAAGAGCCCGGGTTCCTAGCTTTTTGATTTTTAACGTCTAACGTGACTCCTCTAGTAAGTGGAGAGGGAACATTTCGTAAGTCTTCCCTCTCTCCTAAGAGTCGCGTTTATCCAGTCGACTTCAACCGCTCGCCCTGAAAATCTCACTTTTCAGAGTGAGCCCCCTTTCTTCGGTGCACGTCACATATAGGTACAGACTCTTGTATACTGCACAATAGTTGCAATAATCAGGGCACTATGATTGGAAAATAGACTTTAGGGCAGTAGTGTTATTAGACATCTTAATACTGGAGAGACTTATACATACCTGGGCGTGCCTCAAAGCCGCATTCAGGACGTAACATCAGTGAAGGAGTCTCTCCGAAGCAGATACAAGCATCTTCTTCGACAGATTTGGTCTTCCAATTTGCCGGTGTTGAACAAGGTATCTGCGACTAACATGCTTGCCGTCCCGGTTCTACTCTACTCGTTTGGGGTAGTTCAATGGACGAAGAACGAGCTTAAGGCCCTTGATGTCACCACGTGTAAGATGATGCATATGAATAAAAGCTTGCATATCAATTCGTCAGTTCCGCGATTATACATTTCACGCCGTCAAGGCGGGCGCGGACTTCTGAATCTCCAGTGTCTTCATAACCGAATTGTTTTGAGTACAGCTTACATCATTGCGAATGGCAGAGATCCTCTCCTAAGGATGGTCAGAAACCACGAGATGATTGGCGAAGGAGCGTTCCTTTACAAAGCCGTGGAGAAAGCTGCCGAGACCCTTGGCCTGAATTTTAACATCAGAAGTAAGGAAAGTGCATTACTTCATCTAGATGCTTCACGTCCAAAAGCCGAAGTAAAGAAAGCAGAGGTTGGAAAATTTCACCAAGAGCTACTCGACAAGAAAATGCACGGAAACTTTCACAGAAATGTAGGAAAACAGTCCTTGTCGAAGGAGCAAACTTTTGCTTTCCTTAAATCAAGGCTCAATTCAGGTACAGAGGGCTTTATTTTCGCATGCCAGGACGGCGTAATCTCCGCCTTAGCATATCATACCCACGCAGGAACAACGTATATCTATAGACATAATGCGGCCCTAAGAGTACTTTTTTACCACCTTTGTCGCTCTTACGGTGTTGGTCGCGACCCTGCCCTGCTGAACGCTCCAAGGGATATAGAGTCAATTGTCCAAAACGAGAAGTGCCAGTTTTTCTGAAACTACGATTTTCGGGCAGCAGTCTCCGTTGCGCACTCGAGGCCTGACATTGTTCTCCAAGACTTCGAGAAACGAACTATATTCGTGATCGAATTCTTGGCTCCGTCCGAATACAACATCACTTCAAAGGAGAAAGAAAAAGAGGAGAGGTATCAAGACCTTGAAAGAGAGCTGCAACGACTGTACCCAAAATAGTCGGTACGAGTAATTGTCCTTGCGATAGGTGCTCTCGGAGGTGCGAAATTATCATTGGTTCGTAACCTTAAAGCCATATACGCAGGCAAAAATATGCCAAGGCACTTGCGAGATGGATGCAGAAAGCTGTTATCCTTGGGTCGCTTCGTGTCGTCAAGACACACGAGGGTTTCGCCGGCCTGTCGTTGTGATTTCGTCGTGCCCTGTGACCAACCATCTCAAGGATGTGAGACGTGGCCATAGGTGTATTTTACCGCGGTTCTACTTGGGGCTATTGACATTTTTTTTAGATGGCAGTTGCTCTTAGTGGTACCCTGCGGTGGTTGTTCAACTTTTATGTATATATATATATATATATATATATATATATAATTAAAAAAAAGTGTATAGGTCTCTCCAGTGTTAAGATGTCTAATAACACTTATATCCACAAGCTCAGGGTCCTTGGGAACGCCAGTAATTTTTCCTTTCTTCAAATGAATTTTGGCACACTTGTCCAAACCAAAGTCCATCCCAATCTCTCCTGTGTAGTTCTCGACGATATTTATAGCAGTTTGAAGTTTGCTGGAGAATTTCGTAGTGCGAGAGATAGAGGCAGAAGTGTGATGCAAAAAAGCAAAGGGCTCATACTATCCCCTTAAAAGACGCCCCTCTGGAAGGTGACCCTGTTCGTCGTCAAACGATGATTCGTAGATGAGATGGTAAATCTAGTTTTCCAAAGAGGCATCAATCTCTCTATGCATCTCACTATGTGTGGATGTACCTTCAAGCTTTCCAACAGACAAATGATAAGTCTATGAGAGGTTGAATCGAAAGCTTTGCGGTAGCCAATCCAGGCTATTGACAGGACGCGCTGATGGGCGGCAGCGTCTTTACAGACACACCTGTCAATGAGCAGGTTCTCTCGAAAGCCTGCTACACCTTTTTCCGAGCCTCGTTGTTCGTACATCTCTCGCCATACAGGCTCAATTCGTCGAACGATCCTGTTATTTAGGAGACCTGTGAAGATCTTATACAGTGTGTTCAAACAAGTTATTGGCCTGTAATTCTCTGGTCTGGACAAGTTGCCTTTTTTCGGTAGGAGTATAGTGCGTCCCAACACCAGCCACTGCGGAATGAGCGACTCCGACTTTAAATATGAGGTGAATATACAGGCCAAATGTTGTGACTGATGGGCACTCCTCCTCAGATTTTATGAGGCTGTCGCAAAAACTCCTTGAAGCGGATGATATTTTCAGTATCTTCTTTCAACTCTAGTGTTTTCGGGATCTTGTACACCTCTCTCCAAAAAGTCTCTACCTCCTTGGGCTTCGGTGGATTCTTTACAAAAACAGGGGGCTATTGAAGAGGCGTGATGGGTCAGCAAGAAACTGTTGATTCTCCCTGTTCCAGCTCTCCCTCTTCTGTATCCTCCTCCTTGCGTCAGATAACAGCCTTATTTTGTCAACAATATGCTGCTTGATTGTCAGCAGCTTTGAATTGTTCAGTGTGTGATTCAAGGTCCTTAGTTCTTGGGTGAACTTTCGAACCCTTTCCGTGAACGGTCTACCAGATGTTATGTAGTCAATCACACATTGAACACGGGACGCATTCTGTCTTGCCCATCCAATTTTCTTTTTCAGTTGATGCAAGCGTCGTCTGGTCTTCTGATCCATTGTCGGTTTCAGCCTTCGATTTGAATCAGCCAAAGCGCTTGCCGCACCATAAACTGAGCAATTGATATATATATATATATATATATATATATATGTGTGTGTGTGTGTGTGTGTGTGCTTGTGTGTTCACCATACCACAACTTGCGACTGCTCTAGGGTGCTAATGAGAGCGAGAACCTGGCAAGCAACTGGCCGGACACCATGCACAACTTTTGTTTCTAGAACCTCAACCCATTAACGCCCAGCGTTGCCATATGGCAACATAGATAGCTCTTAGTCAGAATAGTGAATATTTTAGAATATAATAATATATTAATAGAATTTTTTTTTAATGATGAAAATATCGAGAAAAAAAGTTTCGGGCGTTAATGGGTTAAATATGTGCATGCTTCATGGGCTAGGTGATATTAGAACATGCTAGTAGCAGAGGACAACTATGCGGCGCCATTAGGGGCGTGTCCTGATCACCTTCTCTACCCGCGTCCCGCAACTGGCGTCGACGCATCACAGTAGATGAAACGGACTAGCCAAGATCTATGTAGCTAGAGAGAGGAATAGGAAACACCGGTGTGGGAGATTCTGGGCCTAGTCACGTCACACACGAGTCCCCAAATGCGAAAATGAAAATGGTGTAGGAGTGGAGATAGGATATTCCCGACTGGAGATTTGAAGGCGCGTTAACGTAATTAATGAGTCGAATAAGTTTATTCAAATAATTATCTTGAATCTGAGATGGGTAAATATTAGGTGTAACAGTTTTCTTGTTAAAGACGTATTTACATATTTTGATTTTAATATTTAAAAATTGCTATTTATTCAGTCTAGTTTTGTTGTAGTGCAAAAACCGAAAATTAGATCTATCTTAGAGTTAAATCTACAAATTCATACATTTTTTCCGCGCGCGCCCCCTCTCTGACATACACATACACACATACACACAGTAAAACAAGCAGCAACACGTACATACAAAAATTGCACAGGCTACAGAGAATTATTTTTAAATATCACAAACAGTTGATTCTAATCCTCATCACTCTTACAATCGCCATAGTTACCCTCATCGTAGGGATCATCGGCGTTATCCCAATCATTCTCGATAACTTCCAGCGGTGGATGAGAAGCTATCGGGAGGAAATGAGCGTTGGTCAAAATCTTGCCTAACCTGCTGGACCAGAGGAGATTTAAACCAGAAAACTCACGCAGGGTAAGAGTATTTAGTCCGATAATTTTACTCTTTTAAAGCTATATGCTAGATAGTCGTGGTTATCAACTTGCCTCCGTTTCAAATTGATAACTTTGGAGAGTTTACTCTCGGATTTTGTAATGACATCATGAAGCGGTTTCCTTCGAATGTTTCGATGAATCAAACTGATCGGTTCGGCATTTTCTAGGACGAGTTTATGGATTGACTCAAAGTTTACAAGGCGTGAATTTTAATGATATGAAGTGATACTATTGACCTTACACACGTAACACCAGTGCCAACAGGTGAGGCTACTATGTAGGCGTAAAATTTTTCCCCACCCCAGAAACAAATTCTCGAATGAAACTACCAATCCCGTAAACTTCAAGTTCATCCGTCAAGTCGCTTAAAAATTTACTAACCGGTGAAATATGATCTTCTATATTATTACGATCGATGAAAATGACTGAATCTGTATTGTAATACAGAGCGCAGTTACCCAGTATAGTTGCAAACCTTGACGGGGCAAAGAAACCTGCATCGAACTGGATTGCCATGCACGTGAGTAAACATGGCCGAGGAATGTACTTTGACAGCTGTGGATTGCCGCCTCTTATCCCTTAACATCTTTATTGTGTGTGAGGAAATTGCACCTTATTTTGGTGAAATACAACGCAATTACAAACTGCGTCTTCGGATTTGTATGGTCAATTTTGTGTTATGTTTCTTCAGCATATGTGTAATGGTTCTTCTTTGTGCGAGTTTACCAAACTTTTTATGGCAGTTTAATCAAAAATGATCGCATTGCCGTGAATTTTCACAAAAATTTAAACCATTACTTGCCTAATTAAAAGTATTTAAAAGCGTTTAAGTATCTTTTTCTTTGAGGAAACCCCGAACATCATTACGTCACAGCGCCCTGAACTCTTCGGGAATCTCTCATTTTGACTGCTGCACCTTTTCCATTTTCACGTATGGGGACTCCATGCGTGACGTCACTAGACGTCAAATTTTATCTTCAATTCTTTTTTTTCAATATGTTACTAAGAGGAGTTGGAGGTGAAAGTGAAATACAATGAAAGGTGGGATTCACTCGTGAAAATTAATACTTTATTGTAGCGAAGGAAAAACTCGACATTTTTGGCCTGTCTGACGCGTGCACTCTTCGACAGGTAGTACCAGACTGCCCGCACTTGCTCGATAGACCCTTTTTGTAGTCACAATAAGAATGCAATGATAACAATGAAGTAACCCTCTCAATACAAACAAATCCATTTCAGGTATAAGCATAAAGTCTCGCTCCATTCATAACAACTAAATTTAATACAAAAACTTAAATATATATATTTCTGGAATGAATTAAATTGAGTCCGCAACATTCCTCCGACCCGTACGGGAGCTATGGCTTCCGTACCATCGCCATGACTGTCTGCTCATTCAACTGGAACTGCACGCGAATTTTCGTTCAGGCTTAAAACCACGTTTGAACAACTGCAAAAAGAAAGACAACAGAGAGAAGGACAGGAAATACGTAGGAAAACTAATTTATAAATAAACAATTGGTGTAAACAACATTTGTTCACTTTCTACTTCTACTTTATGTATAGTTTAATATTCTCTTAGCAGGAAATACCTGCCAAGTTCTTAATTCTCATGCATCATTTTTTGCATGTGCCATTAATCTCTTAGCCCATCAAAAGGCTAAGTGCCCTTCTCTCACAGTCATTCGTGTACGACCATGTGCATCAATTTCTTGGCTCTTGAAGTGCCAAGTGCCCGCCAGACTAAAGTAAGTCCATAACATGGAATTCAAACAACTATCCGGTATATTTCGATCTACGATTCATCTTTGCTGCTAATTAGTTTTACAAGTTTATTCGCTGGTCTCTTTAAGTAATTCCCATTGACTGTTCGCACTTCTACCACCCGCACTCGGTTATCTTGCCCTGGAAATATCTTCACTACTACGCCCTTAATCCATGAATTTCTTTGAACTCTATTGTCAATCACCAGGGTAACATCTCCAATTTTCAACTGATCGGTTTCCGCAGTCCATTTTTTTCTGGGCAATAATGTTGGAAGATATTCCCTGAGCCATCGTCTCCAAAATGAATCCGCAAAATAGTGAGCGATTTCCCACTGTTTTCGCGGACATTTGCTTTGCTTGTCGTACCTTTGAAACACAGCGTTTCCGGAGGAGGATCCCAATAGAAAGTGATTTGGAGTTAATGCTTCTGGGTCTCGTGGATCCAAGGAAACGTGTGTTAAGGAACGCGAATTTACACTATGCTCAACCTCTGTTAACAATGTGTTGAGGACTTCCTCCTTCGGAGCTCGTTCATTTAACACGATGCGTAACGCTGTTTTTACAGAACGTACTAGCCTTTCCCATGCTCCTCCCATATGGGGAGCAGATGGAGGAATGAAGTGCCATTGTATTCGATTTTTGATCGCAAAGTCTTGTTGAACCTCTGAATCTAACTTTTGTAAAGCTTCTTTTAGCTCGTTGTCTGCACCTCTAAAATTTGTACCGTTATCCGAGTAAATAGCAACCGGCTGACCTCTTCTTGCGGACATGCGGCGAATGGCCATTATTGCTGAGTCTGTACTTACAAGGAAGGTATCCCAGGTGTCCCTCGCCGATTTGATTCTCCCTGACATATGTTGTAGTACTCGAAAAACTAAGCGACACGTATTTTTTTTATCGGCGGAAAAACAATTTAAGGGGGTGAAACAGCCCCTCAAAGATAGGGGTCGTAAGTGTCGATTGTATAGTTTTGTGTATAAAAACAAGATTGATTTCGAACAAACCTACTGGGAAAGTTTCCTCGTGATGAAAGATGACTAACGTAATTTTCTCCAAAAAAATTGAAAAATTAAGGCGGTGAAGCACCCCTACATATTTTTAAAGTTGTGCTGAAAATTCATAAATTCACAGAAAAAATTTGGAAAAAATATATTTTGCACTTGAGAGAAAAATAAAGTTGACGTGCTTCGCAAAAAAAATTGTGGAAAAATTAATGGGGGTAACTACCCCTAAACACTTTTTGTTTTGCGTTTATGATAATATATAGTTTCCATGCACAAAAAATTGGGAAATTAGTTTTATAACGAAGGAAGTGAAATAGAGTCCATCCAACGAATAAAAAAATTACGTGGGGGTAAACCACCCCTACATATTTTTAAAAATGTGCTGAAAATTGCTAAATACACAAGAAAAAATTTGAAAAAAATATATTTTGCACTTGAGATAAAAATAAAGTTGACGTGTTTCGCAAAAAAAAATTTGTAAACAAATTAATGGGGGTAGCTACCCCCAAACACTTTTTATTTTGTGTCTATGATAATATAAACTTTCCATACACAAAAAAAATTAAGGAAATCATTTTTATAACGAAGGAAATAAAATAAAGTCCATCCAACATGAATAAAAAACTTACGCAGGGGTGAACCACCCCCTAATTATGTAGAAAATAGCAAAATAAGTCTAAAATCAAGCAAAAAAATCAGAAGAAAATACATGTTGCAAACAATGTAAGTCCCCGTTCCGGAACTTCACAGAATTTTCGAAGTTACTTTACGCACGCAGGATTTTTTGAGTGAAGAAATTGGCTTAAATTTGAACCAAGTGCAGCAATTGCAATTTGAAGTGAACGGTTTCATAGAACTCGGGCAAATCAACAGTGTATACAGGGGTTTTTGGGGTCGCTGAATCCAAATTTGGCAACAGAATTCCGAAATTCAAAATGGCGGATCCAATATGGCGAATCAAAAGTTTTGAAAGTAAGTGCATTTTTACGTATATGTCTATTTTTATGGTTTCCAGCTCGGAAAATTGAAATATGACAGAAAAATATCAAGATTAGCAATATTGGGACCAATATAACGGAATTAAATATTTCGAAAATGCATGATTTCTTAATTGTGAGCCGCTTTACTTCTGACTTTTTGGCTTGATTTTAGACTTATTTTGCTATTTTCTACATAATTAGGGGATGGTTCACCCCCGTGTAATTCTTTTATTAATGTTGGATGGACTCTATTTTACTTCCTTCGTTATAAAAATAATTTCCTAATTTTTTTTGTGCATGGAAAGTTTATATTATCATAGACACAAAATAAAAAGTGTTTAGGGGTAGCTACCCCCATTAATTTGCTTACAAATTTTTCTTGGCGAAACACGTCAACTTTATTTTGGTCTCAAGTGCAAAATATATTTTTTTCAAATTTTTTCTTGTGAATTTAGCAATTTTCAGCACATTTTCAAAAATATGTAGGGGTGGTTTACCCCCACGTAATTTTTTTATTCATGTTGGATGGACTCTATTTTACTTCCTCCGTTATAAAACTAATTTCCGAATTTTTTTGTGTATGGAAACTATATATTATCATAAACACAAAACAAAAAGTGTTCAAGGGTAGTTACCCCCATTAATTTATTCACCATTTTTTTTTTGCCAAACACGTCAACTTTATTTTCGTCTCAAGTGCAAAATATATTTTTTCCAAATTTTTTCTGTGAATTTATGAACTTTCCCAGTAGGTTTCGTCGAAATCAATTTTGTTTTTATACACAAAACTATACAATCGACACTTGCGACCCCTATCTTTGAGGGGCTGTTTCACCCCCTTAAAGTGTTTTTCCGCCGATAAAAAAAATACGTTTCGCTTAGTTTTTCGAGTACTACAAAATATATCAATATATATATATATATATCAAAATATATCAATATATATCAAAATATAATCAAATCGGCGAGGGACACCTGGGATAACTTCCTTGTTAAACTATTTGTTAATTCGAGGTGAATTGCCCCACTAGTCATGCACGTGAATAGTGCACCCCATCTCTTGTCGCGACGCCGCCCGATTCTAACCCACATAGGACCGAAATAGTCTAAACCGGTGTGGCTGAAGGTTCGTTCTTGATACGCAAGCCTCGCAGGAGGTAGTTTTCCAATTGAAGTATTTGAAGGATTTGCCTTTTTTATACGACAAAAAATACATCTTGCCGCAGTGGTTCGTAAAGAGTTTCTAAGGTTGAGAATCCAATATTTCTGTCGTATCTCGTTTAGAACTAGGTTTCTACTCGCGTGCTTGGATTTTTCGTGATAATCCTTTAACATTAATCTAGTAACCAGATGTGTTCCGTCCAATATTACGGGACAATTGCTGAAGGCAACGTTATCGATGTTGTTAACCCTGCCTTGTACTTTCATAAGACCGTCTGCGTCGATTTTCGGCATTAATTGCAATAGACGACTACTCTTCCCTATTGGTTTCTGATTTTCTAAAGCTTTTATTTATTCCCCGAAACTCTCTTGCGTTAATTTTTTCAATAAAAGATTTTCCGCTTGCGATATGTGATTCGAAGACATTTTTGTCTTTTTATTTTTTCATCTGTCTTTAGCTACATACACCCAGGCTAAACTACGCAAAAGCTTCTCCCATGAGGAGAATCTCGAAAAGTCGATTGTGATCAGCTCAGTAGCATTTGTTAATATTCCTGGAAAATTATCTCCCTTGTCTGTCTTTACTGATACAAGGTCTCCCTCAGTAGGTACGAAAGTTCCGCTAGACCAGCTGGATTCGTTCTCTTTTAAAAATGATGGTCCACAGAACCACCGCTCATTTTTCCATAATGGGGTGCTTGAAATTCTAGTCGCATCATCCGCTGGATTTTGTTTGGAGGCAAGCCATCTCCATTCAGAAGGCTTAGTTAATTCGTCATTCTCTCCTAGGCGATTGGACACGAATATATTCGGTTTTCTAGGGCCTGATTTCAACCAAAATATCAGTGTGCGTGAGCTCGACCAAAAAACTCGTCTATTTATTTGATATGTGTGTTCGTCTTGAATTGCTCCCGCTAGTCTACTTCCTAGTAAGGCTGCTTGAAGCTCAAGCCTAGGGATTGATGGTGATTTTTTTGGGGCCACCCTGCTTTTACTTGCAATTATACTTGCATGAACAGAGTTATCTTCTAATATAATTCTCCAATAACCTACTGCCGCGTAGGCTTTCATGCTTGCATCCCAAAAAATGTGCAATTCTAGGTGTTTTATTTTGAAGCTAGCCTTTAAGTAACATCTTAGGATTGAAATAGAACTTATTTTATTTAATTTCGTTACCCAAGCCAATCATTTCTCAAACTCTTCATCTCGTAGAGGTGCATCCCAACCTATCCCACTCACCCATATTTCTTGCATGAGAATTTTAGATTGGATAACGAAAGGATTCAGAAAACCAAGCGGGTCAAAAACTGAGATTATTATGCGTAGGAATTCTCTTTTCTTCGGCTTTCTTCAGCCCTTCAAAAGTTCGTGTGGTATTTTCTCTAATCCGACATTGAAATTAAGGGTATCCAATTTTGTATTCCATTCAAGCCCAAGAGCTTTTTCCAGTTCTTCTTCAAAGTTATTCTTCCCCAGGCTGACTATAGTTTTATTTTGATAGGTTGGTAGTACCTCGGATAGAACATGTTGACTATTACTTTTCCATTCGTGCATTTGAAAACCTCCCTCCTAATTAATATATGTAATTTACTTACTCATTTTTATCGCTGTCTCTTCGGATTCGCAGCCAATCAAAAGATCATCCATATATGAATTATTGATTATTGAATTTACGGCTTCTGGATTAGTATTTTGAAATTCTTTCGCGTTTGCGTCTTTAATGTATATTTCACTACAAGGGGAAGATTTGGATCCAAAGATTAATGACTTCATTACAAATTCATCTGGAGGCCTATTTCTGTCTCTTCCTCTCCATAAAGAACGCTGTGCGTGTAGAGGCTTTAACAAATCTGGTCCCTAGTTGATCATTCAAGCTTAAACCTTTTGATTTAGCCGCCGCATCAAAAACTATTCTTACTTTTTTTAATGGTTTATTTGGGTGAGTAACGCCAAAATGTGGGACTTACCAAATTCTCTTGGTGTCAACCTCATTATTAACTTTTTCAGCGTAATTATTAATTATTCTATCCATTTCCTTGTAGTATAGATTACTACATAATGCGTCTTTGTCTAATTTAGATTCTAATTCTATTAGGCGATTAAGGGCCATTTCTTTGCTATTAGGAAGAGTTTCATTGTCTGATTTCCACAGCAAACCTGTTTCCCAAGCGTCTCCAACGGAGCGGCTAGTGGATTCTAGTATTTGTTTCACTCTTTTATCCTGAATATTAGCGTTTTTATTAGTGGTTACTCCTGGTGTATCTATGGAGAAATAGTTCCTAATAAGATTGTCTAGATCTTCATTTGTTATATCCGTGCATATGTCCTTCTCCTTTTCTGATTTTTGATCTATAACAAAAACTGCTGTTTCATGCCTTGAATCCTGACCGCTGGAGCCGTGAACCACCCATCGCAAAGAGGTCCTTGATGCTACGGGCATGTTTCGTTTTGATCCTCGAAACTCACGAGTTATTGTTGAATCCCAATTATATTGCCCGATGAGAATTGAAGGCCTTATTGCTTGGAAGGGTTTTATACGCAAATCACGGAGATAGGGGAATCTGGAGAGAAATTCGTTACTAATAGTTTGGGAAGGTAGTGTAAAATCGTTAATGGTTCTAACATCCCAGATGGTGTGTTGCTCAAATTGACCTTTAATCCTTAATGAAACGTTTTCGCTTTCCGTTTTAATTACTGACGAATGACCTAAGCCTTTTAATGGCAATGTTAAACGCGGACCCACCAGCCCTATTTTCTTCGCTATTCTTGAATTTATTAAAGTAACCGTTGAGCCTTCATCTAATAAAGCAAATGTATCAATGTTACCTCTCGGACCTGACAACGATAGTGGTATAATTTTGAGCAACGTTTGCTCATTATTTAGTCATAAGGGATCACCTATCTTTTCTTTTGGGCCGTTGTTTTCTTCGGCTCTGATCCGATCATTGTTTTCAGTTAAATTTTTCTTCGTTACCCTATGCAATAAACGATGGTGTCTTTTGTTACATTCCGGTACTGCGCATGACCTTGTATTACACCTGATTATTGTGTGACCCGGGTTCAGACAATTGTAACAAAGGCCTTTCTCCTTCACCCAATTCCATCTATCGTCAACAGAGAGTTTTGAAAACCGCCAGCATGTATATACTAGATGACCATCTCGCTCACAATATAAACATTGAGACGTTCGTTTATTCAAGACGTTCCCTCTTCTTGTCGGTCGTTCCAGCGACGCATGCCATTTCGGCTTCTTTATATAGAAATTCCGACAATGTGACCAATTTTGGCTGATCTTTTTTTTCTTTGCTCAAATAACGATTATAATTGTATATAAGCGGGGAGGGGACCTTGCTTAATATTTCTTTTATCAAATCTGGGTTATGTAAATGTCCGACATGATTCAAAGCCTGCATGGCCGCGACGCCGTTGCGAACTTTCGTTGCAAAACTACTTACATCTGTTTTGGAGGTATCAACTTTAGGTAATTTCTTTATGTCCTGAATAATTTTCTCAATTATTTTGTCTGCATTCCCAAATCGCAATTCCAATGTTTTAATCACAATTTGTGCATTACTTGCTGTAACCATTAAGGAATCTACTGCATCTTTTGCTTCTCCTTTGAGGGCTTCATATAGACGTGCTACATTTTCGCGATCAGGATAACCCCCCAATTCAGTTGACAGTTTAAAAGCTTGTTTAAACCGAAGCCACTCTAACCTATCACCGGAAAAAGTTGGCAGACTTTTTGCTGAAGTCAGCCGGTTTACTAATCGATGTGAATTATTGCCACTAATTGTCGCTTCTTTTATTACGTCTAATGCATTTGTATGTACTTGGGTTAAATTTCGACTAGATTGATTTACGGAGTCGCCGATCTCGTGTCGATGTGAATTATTTCCTAGCCATTGAGAAACTACCTCAGTTCCTTCCTCCATCGAGGGCACCCCCACCGGAGGGCGCGGGCTAGGGGGGCCCTCCCTGCCCCCGCACTCCAGCGAGGCTGCCAATCTATCCTCTATTAATTGCAATTCAATTCGCTCTTTTTCATTCATGACGCGTTCTCTTTCGATCAAAATGCGTTCTTTTTCTTCGAGCATGCGTCTTTTTACATTTGCTTTCTCTTCGGCCGCATTTAACAGTAAACGTCGTTTTTTGGTATTTAAGGTACTCACAGAACCACCTGCTGATGTCCCGTGCTAGAGCGGCTGGCTGGATCCCTGTTGCTCGTCTCGAAGGGGTGCGCCGCTACGGTGTGAGATGGAACCTGGACTGCACCCAGACGTCGACCCTTCGGTAGAACCCTTTGCCATCGGAGAATGAGCCTTATGGGCGAGAGACTGCGGTTGATCCTCCGATATTGGCGGCCTCATTGGACCCTCGGCTAGCCTGATCGAGTGTCTTCTTTCCTGAGCCGGTGTTATCGCGGAGGCTTTCCGTATTCGGGATTTCCTAGCCTGGTTCCTGCGACTGAAACCATCTTCGTTAGGAAGCTCTTCTTCCACATGTCGCTGCGTGTCTATCAATGCCTCGTGCGTCTCGCCCCTTTGTTTCCGACCAGCAACCTTCCTCGGTCTCATTTCAGTCACTCCTGGCAGAATATCTCAGTCACTTCTGGCCAAATATTTCAGTCACTTCTGGTAGAGCAGTTCAGTCACTGAACAGCACACTTAACTTGGAACAACCCAACTCTCTTCCCGGTGTTCAGAAATAAGTCCCGGGTTTCGGCACCATTTGTTACTAAGATAATAATCATCATCATCATCATCATCATCATCATCATCATCATCATCATCAT